>CAWUFW010001378.1:600000-1097500 GCA_963921515.1 Calotriton arnoldi
CTCAAGAATTTTAGGCCTATCTCTCTCCTGCCTGTTCCGGCCAAAATCCTTGAGAAGGAAGTCCAGATGCAACTGTCTGCCTTCCTTGAGTCCAACAACTGTCTTCACGACTCTCAGTCCGGATTTAGATCTGGCTATAGCACTGAGACAGCCCTTCTGGAAGCAGCGGAATCCATACGTGAAGCCTTAGACCAGGGCAGTTCCGCAATGCTTGTGCTGTTGGATTTATCCGCAGCCTTTGATACGGTGTTGTTCCATATCCTACTGGACAGACTTGAGCTCCTGGGAGTGTCGGGTACCACGCTGGCCTGGTTCCGCTCATTTCTAGAGGGCCGGTCGCAGCAAGTACTGCTTCGCCCCCACGTCTCCTCACCCAAACCCCTTCTGTGTGGGGTCCCTTAGGGCTCCGCTCTGAGCCGCACGTTGTTTAATGTCTATCTGACCCCCCTTGCTTCTCTAGGCGAGCTATGGGGAGTGAAAATGATCTTCTATGCTGACGACACCCAGCTAGTGTTCTCTTTTAAAGAGCACTCAGAGGTAGCATTTAACAACTTTAAGAACTGTCTAACTAACATCTCGACCTGGATGACAGATTGTTGCTTGAAATTGAATGCCGACAAAACTGAGGTATTATTCTTTAATCAACCCTCTCCTCCGACCTCCAATCTTTGGTGGCCACCGGAGCTAAACCCCACTCCTGTCCCTGTGGATTCGGCCAGGAATCTAGGGTTTAAATTTGATACCCTCCTCTCTTGTAAAGCCCAGATTGGCCAAGTCTCCTCGGCCTGCTTCTGGAAATTAAAAACCTTGCGGAGATTCCTGCATCTTCTTCCTATGGACTGCAGGAAGACTGTGGTCCACGCGATGGTTACGTCAAAGCTGGATTATGCTAATAGCCTGTACCTGAGTCTTCCAGCTTACCTGATCCACAGGCTCCAGGTTATCCAGAATGCGGCGGCCAGACTTATTAGAAATGTGCCACTGCGTCATCACATCTCTCCCCATCTTCGGAGCCTGCACTGGCTGCCGGTTCAAAGGAGGATAGAGTTTAAGGCACTGACCATCGCCTACAGAGCATCCAGGGATAAGGGCCCTGTGTACTTGAGGCAAAGACTCTAGAAATACCATCAGTCCAGGGCCTTGAGATCCAATTGCCAGCAACTTCTTAGGATTCCCCGTTTTGCCAAAGCCAGGATCGGGGGTCGAGCCTTCTCAGTGAGAACTGCATCCCTGTGGAACTCCATGCCTGACCACCTTCGCAAGGCAGAAACAGAACAACTATTTCGGAAATCCTTGAAGACGTGGCTGTTTGCCCGCTCGTAGTCCTCTTTCTCTCTCCGCTCTCCCTGTTTACTGGATCCGTTGCTAGCGCCGGGACACCTCCGTTGGAGGTAGCCGTGCGCTCTATAAATGGTCCATTCATTCATTCCCTGGTTCATAGGATGTGTTATGTAAATGCACTCTATATATCATTGTTTTTTTTCAGAAGTGAGGCTACAGCAGTGGAATCACCCCTTCCTAATAGAACAGGTACACACAGGTAGACACAGTTCAAGTTTCCCTTGTTCAGAGAACAGGTACAGCTAGGGTAACAGCAGCGTAAGATTTCCCCAGTGTAGGATTCATACAAGTGTTGCTTCCTCGCGAATATGTACAGTTTTTCAGTGGGAAAGCAAACTTCCATCTCTTACAGTAGGCAGAAAATGCAATCTTCTATTCCCTGCAAACTGATTCAGCTGCATAGACTAGTACAAGCTTTCATTGCCCACAGAACATGTACAGTTAAGACTTGAGTGACATTTGGCAGGTGCTAAATGTCTTAATTCACTGAGAGGACTGTATAGGTGGATGAGTTAATGAAGATGTGAGATCTGACACCATTCTCACTTAGGTGATATACCACATCAGCATCCAGAACGTCCTGCTGTTGTCACTCGAAGTTCTGTTGTATGTGCAATTTTTTGGAGGGCTTGCACATACTGAGAAAAGAGTTGTTACCTAGAAGGCCATTGTAATTGGAGCAACCCAGCCACAGCTGGTTCTCTAGGTAAGCACTCATGTGCAAAATTCATGTTTTGAATGTGCGCTCCAGGTGCTGTGCAAGCCCAGCCCAGCCCCAGTGCTGAACTTGATCAAAATGCTGAGGACCATAACTGATCCCATGCATCTTTCACACTTCCATTCATCTACTGCTCTACTGCAACTGGCTGAGAACTAAGAGATACTGTCTAGAGGTATGGTGTGAGGCCACCTCTAAACAGGCGCGGCCGGTACATGTTAAGAGCAGTAGGGCGGTAGGGCAGAGTGAGGGCGGGGGGAAGTCGACATACGACGGGATAGGGAAAATAAAATAAATAAAACCACTTACCTTGTGCGCGCCGCATCGCTGAGTCGGTGATGTGGCGAGCGCAAGGTAAGTGGTTTTATTTATTTATTTTATTTTCCCTATCCGATCGTATGTCAACTTCCCGCCCACCCCGCACCACTGCTCTTATCTGTACCAGCCGCACCTGCCTTTAAAGACAATTATTGCCACTACTCATCTCTCAAATGCATACCTACATCTAGGGGTCTATTCACAAAGGCATGATTACACATGACACCTGTACACATGTAAATTTGCTCTTACATTTTGTAGTAAATTTGCTACTTCTGGATATTCATTACTTACGAGTGAAAATTTAATAAAAAGTCTAAATGTCACACTTAAGCGAAGATCTACTCAGTCAGACAGAGGTTTCCCTGCGGAAACTACGCAGAAAAGTAAAAAGAAGTCAATTAAACCTTAAACCATACAAATAGTTTGAAAAATGATTTTATGTTAAATATTAATTTTAAATATTGAACAACATTTTCAAAACTGCTGCAGCACTATTAATTTACAAATAAATATTCAAGTAATTCAACTATAATAAATTAAATTAAAATTATTTTGCAAAATATTTAATTAAAAAAAAATCCCACCTAAAGTACAGTGTTTATTCACTATGTCACAGTAACTGCTAAAAGTTATCTATAACATGTAGTTCAATTAATTATTTTTAATAAACGTAATTTACATTTATTTTTAAATTTAACAAGGGTATTATTGAAAAAATAAAAAACACTATTGATATATACTTTTTTAATTCAAATAAAATTTATATATATTTTTAAAAAGTCAAAATTAATTAATTTTAACATCAATCGATCAATCAAAAAATGTATCTGGTTATTTGTTAGTAATCATAAAAGTACATAAAAAACATAAAAAATCAAATAATATCGAATATTAAGGCTACAGCAGATAAAACGAATAAAACTTATGATTAAAAATAGTAAGATTTATACAAACTGAGTCAGCCCATTAGACAACGGTTGATTAGAACATTTGCAACTTAACGCAATAGCTGATTTTAGAAAATGAAAAATCCGATTACACACAGCAGGTCATGACTGCATGTGAAGAAAGATTAGGCAGATTTACATCTTTTAAAGCTGATCTCCTTAAATATCGAACTTAAAAACATTTTTCTAAACAATCCATAAAACTCCCAAAAATATAAAATGAATCAAGGTTTGTGACGAAATTTCAACGCATAGAGAGACTGCTTCTGATTTAAATTCGTTCAATGGGAAGCTTAATTGCCAGCGGATAGAGCCCATTCTGAACCTGGCAAGGATAGATCATTCCCAAGAGTTGGTTACCAGGTTTAGGTACAGTTCCATTGCAGGAGATGGCTTGGTCGCTGCATGTTCCTTGTTGGATTGGTTTTCAGCTGCTGCATGCTTATGCCCCTGAACTTTGCATCTATATAGGTCTTTTTTACCCATGATTTATCAAAACTCCAAATTTCCTGCGGCTTATTGAACAAGGGACACCAGCCCATTGATTCAGGCCAGACCTAATATAAGATCTTCCGACCATGATCGTAGGCTAAACAATCCTCTATTATGTCCTTTCAGTGAAGCATGTCGGTTACACAATTTGGAACACTGCAGCACCAATAGGCTTAACCTTATTTTAATCCTCCACATATCCTGCACCTAACATTATTTCCCATGAGTGTCTGCCTCCACTATTTTCAATGGGAGGTTGTTGGAATACCTGTGAGTGGGCCTGGGTGGTGCTGAACTTACTCCAGGTCTGGGCTGGCGTACATTTACTATTCTTTTGGGTCCTTCGTGGCTGTAGTAACATTAGAAACACAGGGGCATATTTACTAGGGAAGTGGCGGAGCGTGGCGTTAGACTCCTTGGCTTAACCCCACACTCCGCCACTTCTAAAACGCAGGGCTGCACCATATTTACAAGAATGTGGTGCAGACCTGCGTTTCCCCCAGCGCTGGCGCTAAATTTAGCAGCCTAGCGCCAACGCAGGCACCCTTGCTACATAGTGCAAGGGTGTCTGCGCTGAGGGGAAGATTGTTTATGTGCAGGACGGTCCCCCTTCCTGCACATAAACAACCTTTAAATGGCGTTTTGAAACTTCTATGTGTGCTGCTTAATGCAGCACACATAGAAGTTGCAAAACATCATTTTTTTTATAGATTGTTTATGTGCAGGAAGGGACACCTTCCTGCACATAAACAATCAAAGGCCTTTTATTGTTTCCATGTGTGCTGCACAACGCAGCACACATGGAAACAGCAAAAGTGAGGAGAAATTAAACATTTCTTCTTGTTGTGCCTGTTTAAGACCAGGTTTTACCTGGTCACCGACACCAGATTGCTGCTCGACAGGCCCTGGAAGCAGGGTGGGTGGGTGCTAGTCAGAAGCACTGCTCCCACTTTTGTTACAGGGGGATGAGATTGCAGCACTGCTGCAAAACCGGCCCCCAGTGACAAAACAGGCCCCCACGGCCACAAAAAAGGCCCCCACCCCTCTGGCCCACCGGGGAAACGCCCAGTGCATGCTACGGTCAGTCTGGCCCTGACCCGGGAGGATCGTGTGCGTCATCCAGTCCAGGTTTCATTTTTTTGGATTGTAGTTGCGGTCATCTTGTTAACCGAATCCTTACACAGGAAGTCGGGAAGCAGCATCAATCTTTAAATGAGCAGGCCTGCTCCAGTGACCTCGGCCTGGATCCTTGATCACCTTATCTTAAAAATGCCCACTCCAGAGGTGCTTGGTACTCCCGGACTGCACACAAGGCGCAGAGCAGGCCCTTTCCACAGATGCAATGTTTATCAAGCCTGTTACACATGCTCCACAGCAGGGCTGGTCAGGATGGATTCTAAAAAACAGTAAGGCCTTTGTTGCAGTGTTGAACTTCACAAGCTTTGTATGGCTTATGCACATATTGATAGATAGAACTTTAGATTAAGTTTGAGAGACGTTTCTACTAAGGCCCTGATTATGGCTGGCCACTTCATTTTATTTGTCCCAAGGAAAAAGGCCAGTAATTGTGAAATAATATACAGAAATGTGGGTGCTTAGCCCGAGTCCTCCCTGCTATTCTCAAGTCTCTCTATGGGTGTTAAATGTGAGAGGAAAAAGGCTTGTTACCCCTAGTGGGATGGGGATCAACACATAGATTTTGGCCCAGTAAAACTGGGTCTTATTCCAAGTTCCAGGCAGGATAAATCATAATGTCTGGATTTAGGTGACGGAATATGTCTGACTACGTTAGTTGTGGCCGCCCGGTGTCCGCACACCAAAATCCAGCTAACTTGTAATCAAAGTGTTGAAAAATCTGACCTATAATATGTCATGTGGAACATGCCATTAGATAGGTCCCATCGGATTAATCAATGTGACACCAACCTTTGCATGTGTTATTGTGGTAACTTACCTTTCTTTCCACTCTAGGTGAATATGGACCTGGTTTTTGACTCTGCTGCAGGAACCAGCAGCTCCATCAGAACACATCTACAGCCAAGCACACACCTGGAAGCGTAATATAATTGAGTATGCATCATGGCTTTTGAATGTGCGATTTCGATGCCTTCAGTGCACAGCCGGTACCTTGACATAACCACCAGATAATATTGTGTAAATTCAGCAGGAATATGGTCTAGGGGGTCATAAAGGATACTTTGGACAGTTACCTAGCCACCAGAGCATTTTTTGAAGCAAGTTCCAAACTTTACAGGACAACCAACATAGAAGTCCATGGAGAGGTCCTGAAGCTGAGGGATGCAGACAAAGATGTTCAAAAGGATGCTCCGGTTGTGGTGCGGTCGAAAGGGATATCTCAGTGGTGGTTCCTCAGTCCACGGGTGATGTGGGGCAACTTTGGCCATGGAGATCGGGGTCTCTTGAAGTCCTCTAAGTTGCAGTAGCTGGACAGCCAATGCTGCATTACTGGTCACTCTGCACCGCAGTTGGATTCAAACTCTTTGGTGGGGGCTGATTTCCCTTGGGAACAACAAATCTGAACTTGGATAGCACTCCCAGGTCTGCCAGACTCGCGTTCAGGTTTTGGCTATTTTGCATTTGCCCTCTGTTGTGCCCTGCGACTGATAGGAGCAAAACTTCTGCAGTGGCTACCTCTTTGTCCGTTTGGGCTCTTTCAGCTCTTGTTGTCCTGAAGCTGGTTCTGTCTAAGTGGCAGTGCCTTTGTGAGGTCACTGTATTAGCTGGAGTGCAGAGTGGCAATTTTCTAAAAGTTGCTTAATTTTAGTATTGACACCTTAATTCTGGCCTGGGCATCAGGTCAGATTTATTGTCCCAATAAATTTGATACCTTACTTGACCTTGTTAGGTGGCCCCATTCAGGGGTTAGACGGGTTGGAATGCCAACCGTTTAACCCTTTGTTAGCCAATGGGGCTCCTAACCTTTTCACACCAAAATTACTATTTGCAAGTGTTGCTGCTAAGACATATAGAAAATCATATGTCATATTTAGTAACAAGTAGCTCCCTGCCAAAGGGTGCTATAGCCTTCCTTAGGGCCGACTTACATATATTACTTAAGGGAAGTGGTGGCTTTGCTATTAGGTGTAATAGCAAAGTGAAACTGGCAGTGTCACACACTGTACTGTCAGTCTACAGGGACAGGTTGGGGTCCATTTTGTCTCTGTCATATGCAGGGTGGCATAACCAGTGCCATAGCCCTGTGTGAATACTCTGTCTTTCATGCCCTGGGTACCACATACTAGGGGCTTATAAGTAAGCCAGTACTTGCCAATTGGGTGTATCCAATTCAACATATCTTAGTATCAGGTTAGAACACTGGCACTGAGGTCTGGTTAATGGGCCTCAGTGCACTCTCAGAGTCGAAAAACCAGCAGCATCAATCAAAAAAAGTGGGGGTGAACATGCAAAAAGAGTCATTTCCTTACAGAAACATTTTGCAGTTAGTCTAAGCATAGTATTTCGTACTGGAAGGGAACCCCTCCAGTATATATTCTATGCTAGACTCATGCAGAAACCCTTGCACTATGGTGCAAAGCTGTGTGCCTGGCGCTCGGCAGCTTGATTGTTGGAGGGTGCTAGGGAGAGGAGAAAAGAGTGCCATATCTCTGTAGAATAGTGTTTCTCATGTGGACCTCGAAACTGCTGATCATACAACTGACGCAGTTTTATATACCGCACACAACAATACTGACCAAACAGAATACTGCAAACATACAATTTATTTTTATATATTGTCAGGGAGGGTGAAAAGATAACCTCCTACACAGTCTGGGAACTACTCTGTTTTATGGTGGAACCCACAGATAGAAGCTACAATTGATTTTCTAAGCAGTGGTCTGTGTTAAAAATGTATTCAGCACTGCAGATCATAGGAGAACTCCAGATATAAGTATAAATATTTTAAAAAGGAGACACCTCACTGGAACACACTGAGAGGAGCACAGGTATCAAATCTACTGCATCCAGGGCTTCACATCATTAGGGTAACTTTTAGAAAAGTAGGCCAAATCTGAGGGGTGGTGCACATCTTATTAACACACTCAGTATGTTATGAGGCAGCAGAAGGTCTAATTCTCACCTGCTTTGTATAATTGATTCTGAGAGACAGGGCCCATGGGCCTCAAATGCTCCTAAGAGAGAGTCCTCTATGTGGAGTCTAATACTGACAACAAAAAATGTTTCCAAGGGTGTAAAGTATTGAATAATACACCCCTAACACATGTTCAAATTATATCTCCAATGATTAATAGCACCTTCACCAAAAGATGTAAGGCATAGCAGGTCTATAAAAATGTATGAAAGTGCTCCATGTAGGATGGATATCTTAAGCCTTAATTAGACTTCCAAAGATTCTCTGCGGCAGGGATGTCAATCACTGTACCCCTCATGATATAGTGCCAGTGGAGCTGAACGGCGCAGCTACATATGGTTCAGGGCCAAGGCCAGCCGTCTGGTCATCAACAAGGTCCCCACAATAAAGGTAGAACCATTAGGGTTGTCAAGCAGACTGAGTACGTCCAAAGAAATACGAGCGCTCTGCAATAGCTCCAGACCATGAGCAAGACTACGAGCACAAGGGCCCACAGAGATCACAAGAGTAAAGTGCAGAGGCTGCCAGGAAAAGACTGTGTTTTACATACCCCTGGTCTCACCAGGACCACACACTGGAGGGAAATCTTTAACTCTTGAAGCTCTGAACAGACATTTTCCCACAGAGGATTCTTAGGTACAGTTGTGAAAGCCCATCAGCCACGACTTAGGGCCTGATTCTGATGCGGTTAGGAAGGCCTCCTAATGGCATTTGCTCTGTCCAAATCGGATCGGGAACGTGTCTTTCCGACCGACTCGGAAAGGTTTCCGACCGACCAAGTACAATGCGAGTTCGGCGTTAGGAATATCCCAATCCGAACCCGACGGCATTTGTAACGACCGAGTCGTACGGAGCAGAATCGTGCGTCTCTACGGCCCGCGTTTCTGAACAGCTGAGTACGATGCTGGATTTTGACAGCCTTTCCGAATCGTGCCGTCTGTCTCGAATCAGCAGTTGGAATCAGACTTTGGGGGCCCGTAGTGGGCCCCCCTGCACCAGGAGCCTTCCCAATCGGGCCCGTGGGGGTACCCATGGGTCCCTCCTCACCAGCCATGCACAGTGTGGCAGGCACCAGGGGGTGCCCACCACAGGGTGCCCGATTTTCCCCAGCCACACCTTTCTTCAATGGGAGCCTATGCATTCGGTCGGAACAAAGGCTCACATTGAAGTCAATGGGAGTCCAACCAAATCGTATCTGGAAGCATCTGGATGCATCGTACTCAGTCGGTTGGACTCTCCCGATCCGATTCGGTCGGAAACCATTCCCAAACCCATTCGGTCGGGAAGCTTTCCAAACCGCATCAGAATCGGGCCCTAAGTTGAACTATGCAAGGGGTTGACCATTGAATGGTTCTTTGCTACATTCAGAGAGATAAGGAGTAACCACACATGTGTTCAAACAAAAAGAGAGTTGACCCCAAGAATAGATGTACCATTTCAATCTGAATCTGAACAACAAGGTACAGGCAAGATCGATGCCTTAACTCCTCAAGAGTTTTACTACTCAGAAGTCCCATTGTGACTACTCCCAAGTGATGAGTGGGTCACAGACACCCAAAAGCCTGTCCCTTATCAGGGATATCATTCACTACAGAAGGAGCCCCAGATTAGGGTGGCCACAGACATCTTGGACCTGGAGTAGACATCTAACCGTGTGTTCTTTGAAATCTGGGGTGGGACTCGAGTCAGTAGGGCTGGTAAACTTCTGTGCTCAATGAATGTATAGAGACATCATAAGCTATGCCTATGTGAACAGACCCCATTGCTGTTGGGCGGTAAGGAAAGCTAACCCTCTCGCACCACCTTCTGTCTGTTATAGCATTACTGGGAAATCCAGTTTGTTACAGCACACCCTTAATATTTTTCAAAAACAGTTGCTTGAATGCTCTTCCACTGATGAGAGTATCTCTATGGGAAGGAACAGCAACTCTCATATTTTGCTTTAAACTTATGACTAGGAAACTATTTACCTAATCTGGAATAGTGGTATAATCTAAGAACGCTTACTTATTTTTCAGAGAGTCATAAAATATATTTCCTTTTCATGCTTTCCCTTCCTGCGGGAGGCGTGTTTTTTGTCACTATGAATGCTATAATTATTGACATATTTAATTGCCTTTATTTTGCCTATGTGTGCACTGTACTGGATCTGCAGGTCATCCCCAGTGGGTATCCTTATCCAGACCGGGGTGCTGGTGGTGGGTGCTTCCAGTACTGTCCCCAGATAGTAAGAATGTCCTCACCGATGCCCCAGGCCACACGCTCGTCTTATTTTCCATTTTAAATTATTGATCTTTTTTGGTGTTCACTTTTTTTTACATTTAGATTGTTAGTTGTGTTATGCTTGCATAGCGCATCACTAGTCTCTGGTCAGAGTGCACTTTATAAAATATATTTGCAGAGACATTGGAATTATGCGGCAGGGGTAGACCAAATTATGTGGCAGGGTTGACTATCTTCTGCAACAAGAAAAAGCAAATTATGTGGCATATTGCAGCACCCTTTGTGATAGTATTACTTCATTACTTTATTTTAACTCATGCTAACTCTGTGTATGGGGAAGGATTCACCTCATTAGTACCGGTTTAACACCAAATCACGTCAATAAACAACTGAAAGGTGACCAGTCAACCTTTATGAAGGGTCTTCCACTGAACTATAACACAGATTGCTGCATTTTTATTAACTTTTGATCCGTTTCTGCTAGAGACAATAATTTTTTATTTTTTTGCACTTTATACAATAGGTGATGGATTATGTAGCAAATGTCGGTCATCCATGAATTTGCAGTAAACACCACAGCCGCATATTTGCATAATTCCAGTAGCCCTGTATATATGTAAGTAAATTAAAAAAGGTTCTTATTAAAGGGGGAGCCTCTGTAACAAGAAGTTCCACCATAGTTAGGGGAGATATGGAATAACCTTCCCTCTTTAGAGACAGACTCTACCAGATTAACAATTTGAAGCAGGCTATATCCTCCCTCAAAATCGTGGCATGGGGTAGGCTATGCTACAGAACAGCACCTCCCAAGTGGAGGAGATACGATGTATCAGAACAGACTCTTACCACTTAAGGGGGAGACATTCTTTCAAAAAAGACCCCTCCATCAGAATAGAAGCTCCCAAATGAAGGGGAAATGTGTGCATCGGATCTGACCCTCCTTGGTGAGCTGAACCGCATCATAACAAGTCCTAAAAGGAGCGGCTATAAAACGAAACTTTAGTTTCTTGGCATGGTTGCAAACTATTTGGCCAGGGAGATTCTATTTTAGAATTAATTCTCTCTGTGAGACAAATTCAGAGTGAAATCTACCGTGGAGACTTGGTACAAGAGGAGGGTTTTTATCTCATGACAGGAGCCTGGAGCTGAGCTTCACCCTTCCTCTCTCGGGGTGGCATTTCATGGCTTTACCTGCTCCCCTGGGGATGTTTGTACAGCTCTGTCCTCAAAGCCTCTCAGTTTCTGTTTGTCCAGGACTTAAGGCCTGCCTGTCAACCCGAGGGAGCGACTTAGGTGAGGTGGGTAGGGCCAGGGACCGCAGCACTGAGAGGAATGCCCCAGCTGATGAGATGCCACCGGACCCCCTCCGCCCATCATCTTTACTGTCACCTATGATAGAGGTTAGAGAATGGCTGGAGCACTGTTAGTGAGGATTCGCTGACAGTGTTTGTGTTGTGAAGTCCATGGTTACAGCAGGGAAAAAGGGCCAAGCTTCCAGGAAAGAGCACAGGCGCAGAAACTGAAACACTTGGGCTGCTCCCTTTCACCTCTCTAAGTTGCAATTCTCTCCAGAGGCGAGTGAGGCACTTACCCTGCGTGCCCATGCAATCAGTGGCCTCTCACTATAGGAATCACCTCTATGGGATGGGCGAGGATCTCAGTGTAAATGCCAAACTCTTGGAACATGTGGGGTTTGAGGCCAGTCTGCACACCTCTTCAACGCTTAATTTCTTTGGAGATATCACGCCTTGTTGTTAGAATGCAGTCTGCAGGCCCCTTCGGTCCTCGGCCTCTCTCTCTCTCTCTCTCTCTAAAGATGGTGCTTCTGCAAGTTAGAACGTTCTCTCTACCCCTTGAAACCTTGGCTTCTCTTTCAAGATATCATCAATAGCAGTGGTTCCCACACTTTTTAGAACCACGACTCAATTTTTAGAACAACAAACTTTCGTAACCCATCTAGTTTTAATGAACATGATGAGGGTGATTTTTTAATGTAACAAGAGCATCGTGTGGTAGCGCACTGTCATTTACTGACAGCTCATTTTCCATTGAAATGGCCAATAAGGGGCTTATTTACAAGCCCATTGCGCCGCCGGTGCGTCACTTTTATTGATGCACCAGCAGCGCAATGGGCTTCCCCATATTTACAAGGCCATGTAAAGTCACCCTGCGTGACTTTTCATGGCCTTGTAAATATGTTTTCCTTTCACGCATATCTCTGCGTGAAAGGGGCGTTCCATGGGTGTTGCTGTGGATGTTCTCATGCAACATCCATGGAACGTGGCGCATTCCCAGATTTACAACCTGGGAATGCGTCAGAATCCTACACCTCCCCAGGGGAGGCACAAAGAGGAGAAATACTTTTATTTCTCCTCGTTTTTTCCTCTTTCTATGCGTGCTGCATTCTGCATCCCACATAGAAAGAGGAAAATGCCTTTAACTATTGTTTTTTGCGCAGAAAAGTATCCCTTCCTGCACAAAAACAACCATCCCCTCAGCGCAGACACCCTTGCAAAATGACGCATGGGTGTTTGCGCTGGCGCACGGCTGCTGCTTGTGCACCGGTGCAGGGGAGAAGGACAGGAATGCGCTGTATCTTGTTGATACGGCACATTTGTTTCCTTCTGTTTTTTATGCTGGGCAGTGCAGTGCAGCAGGAAGGCTTGCTGCACTGCCGTTTGTCAAAATATTGTAAATGAGGCCCTAAAAGTGCACAGACCACCAGTTTTACTTTATATTGCACACAAATGATAATGTATGAAAATCGGATTTCAATGACTATTTATCATTTGTGCACCACCAAGTAAAGTGTCTTGATTTGTTTTGATCCTAATAAAATCTTTGGGGCACATTACGATGGCGGGCGGAAGCACCACCGCCGTGCTGGCGGATGCAAAAACCACCAGTTACCGCCGGCACGCAGCAGTCCACACGCCCGTCCAATTACGATGCGAAAAGTAGGCCAAACACCGCCGGCAAGCCAGCAACACCGTCCGCCATCAAAGTGCGCCCGTACATGTAGCGGCGCAGCTAACTGACACACACCGTCCGACGAAACACGTCCCGCCCGGCGCATAAATTACGATGCCGCAAACAAACGGCTCCCACGGCCAAGAGATACCGTACGACAAACCGAAGCGGTAACACGGATGCCGAGCACGGACAACGAAGAAGCGGCTCCCCGAGCATGAATCCAGCACTGCAGGCACTCCCCATGCTTCTGCTGATGCACCACCAAGGACGCAACGTACCGCGGAGACGCAGGTAGGCACACACACAACAAGTGCACGCAAACAGCGCACACAGTGCAAGGGCGGAAAAAGCGGACAACCCCCCACCAGCGCGTGTACACTACACATCCACCATCGCATCCACATATGACACACAGGCCAAATCGTAACATCGCAGAACACATGTGTACACACCACCTGGGACTAGTAACCAACCACCCCGTCACGGCCCCAAAGCGCCGATGACGCCGCCACACATGCGCACAACGCAGAGGCCAACCGCAGCGCCATGCATGCGTCGCACACAGACACAGGGACACAACCAAGCAGCACACACATCAGCCCCACCCCGAACGCACATGACACGTGACAGGCCGGCCACAGACATGTCCCCAACGCCCAATTCACGGACAACACCCAACGCCACACAACCGACGCACACATGTCAGTGAAGACACGCAACAGCAGGACACACCCCAGTGTAACAAACATGGCGTAGCACACAGCGGCGGCAACACCAACTAGGAGAAGCAGGGCCCCTTCGGGAAGAGGAACGCCAGTACCACACAGAAACACCCATACCACCCTGCACATATGAACAAGACATATAAAACGGAACACCAAAGAGCCCGGGGACCGACAACAGGTGGCCCAAGAATAACATTCACACACAAGGCCCAACGCAGAGCGGAAAGGCAGCCTGCCGCCCACACAAGGGAGAGCAGACAGCACTGAATGACCTTCCATTCCAACTCCGAAACCACAGCCCTACGACAGAAGCCGGTGAATACAGCCATTGTCCAAGAATAGACCAACACAGGCATGCCGAGGAGACTGACCACAGGGCAGATAGCGCATATCACAGAAGCACACAACGGACGGGGAAGAAAGAAGAAAACACTCCCCCATGTCGGCCACATGCAAGTTAATTGGAAGGAGTCACACAGCACTGACCTTGAACTGTCTGAGAAGCATGTGGGAAGAGGGCCCGTGTCCTCCAAACAAGCCAACAGAACACAAGTCCTGTCTCCCTACGACTACACAGAGCTCACAGCAACCCCGGAGCGTGCACATTGCAGACTGCACACACAGCCGGAGCACGCCACCTCAACGAACCGCTGCGAAATGGCAACCGCAACACACCTACCCAACTACGCCGAACAGCTCAAGCTGTACAAACCCAACCTGTGCCATACATTGGGATGCGATCTCCTGTCCCTGCTGAACGTAAGTTACCGACTGACTTACCGCATCACATTGTTCAGCTGCGTCATGCCCGTCTTCTACTGTCGGAGGTGTCCCTACCAGCATCCCGTCGAGATATGCCTCTCCAACCCGGCATGTCTGAAGGCGGACCTGCTACCACTACTCCTCCCTCTGGACGCACACGACAGGGCCTGCTCTGCCTATGGGGGCATGGCGTATGTGGCCAACATCGCACCCGCACTGAAATGGGACCACTGTGCCTCCACACGACGGATCATCGAGAACAGCTACATCGAATGTCACCCAGCATGCCCCATCATGGTCCTCCAAGGGACAACTTACGAACAACACCTTGACAGCCACCATCCGCTACATTGGCTGGCAAACATGTACACCACCAATGACATGGAAACCCTGCTGGACGGCATCGCATACCTGACAACCTGTAAATACGTCGGACCACAACGCAGGTTCCCCGAGTGACCTATGATGTCCAACCCCGCACCCATGCTTAGCTTCCGCACGGACTGGCCAGTCACCACCACAACAGCCATACCAAACGACCGGCAACTGTAACCACACCATCAACGACATCGCCATGACATCGGATATGACCGGGACATGCACACTGTTCCCCATCACATCCAGGAACACCGCATGCATCGTGGGAGGCAGTGGCATGGGCTCTGTGTATCGCACCCACATGGACGGAACTGCACGAACAACCAGGACACGACATGGATCCAGCGCACATGGACACACACACCGCTCAGTGGACATGAATAGGTCGCCTGGAGTCTGTGGGTGCTGCACCCCTCCCACCCCCGCCCCGGGAATCCCATACCAGGACCTTTGCATGGACGACAAGTGCATACAACAACAACACGACCCCAGTGACTGTGACATGTCCAGTAACCACCACAGTGCAACAACAAGTGGCACGCCGCTGCATGCACGCAAGCACATGCCCTGATGTCATCTCACATGCACGCGTGCATGAGGAACAACCGCAGCAAACCTGTCACATGGAACTGAGATGGACTGTGCCCATGATGCCAAGCGGTCTGGTAGGCTACATGTATACCGTCTGTGTCAAAGTCCGCAGCTCCGCAGCAATACGTAAATGTACATTAGCACAGCCTTGGCCAAGCAGATGTCACTCTGAAGCCCACATCCCACATGCAACAGCCAATCACATGTAACCCCACACCCTATCCCATTTGTAATCATGCTCAGTATATCCTCAACATGTATTCCGCTGCCAGTAGTGTCCACTATACTGCATCACAGAGGACAGAAGACTCAATATAATGTTTGAAACCAAAACTGTCTCCGCTGACTCATTTCACAAGTACGAATGAGAGAGGATGAGAGTATGTGAAGTACACGGCAGTCGTGACATGACCATGTAGTCCACTGGTATTGGATGTCAACGCAAATGAGTAGCACTACAGTGGAAGACACACATGTGTCGTGTGAAGTCGTATGGACGCAGTGCTCAGGTGGGTGGGTGCGACGGGTAGATGCGCACATGCCAAGTTGGAGCACGCCGTGTTGGGAGGGGTCATGAACAGTACACCACCGCTTCCCTGGGCATTGTGAGAGGACACCTGTCGGGGGGAGTGAACACGTGTGTGCACAGCAGCCGGGCACACGTACAAAGCGGTACCAGGCGCACCTCAGCCCACCCTCTGTGGACAAGCTGGATCCTGTTGTGCGCCCGCCATGCCCCTTGACAAGGCACACACAGCCCCAGTCGACCAGGTGTAACCCCAACATAGTCAATCCGCACAGGCGATACAGGGCACGGGATGGCAGTGGAGCATGGTGTGTGAGAGGTCTCCTCGCGCTCCTCCTGGTCATATCACGCAGGCAATAGAACCTCAACGTCTAGCATGGCACAAGTCAAATGGAAGTGTAGGGGGGACGCACCACAGCACGAGCAGCACTGACATCACGGGAGGTGGCTCGCACCATCCCATCCATTGCCCATCATACCAACCACGCCACATGCCATTGCGACTAAGTGCAAGCGCGTGCGCCACCACCCCCGAGCCCTCCCCAGAGAGGCCAAAGAGTGAATGTGTGGGCCATCAGCCACAGACGGACGCGGCCTGGCCGCAAGGGCAGCCACAGCCACTGGGTGTCGCAGGTGGCGGATCCGGAAGGCGAAGACTGTGATGCATAGTCCATGCAGGCCGGGTCTCCATTTGGGGCACCACGCAGGTGGACGGCGTCCCGCCACACATCATACCCTGAGACAGCCCACTCGTGCAACTGGACCCACACATACACTCCTTGCCCTCTCTGGTGCGAGCTTGGGGCTGCCTGTGCAAGCGCTAGCCTCGCAGGTGAGCATGCATATTGGGGGAGCGAGGGGAGGACATGAGGGCTGGGGCGAAGATGACTGTATCACTGTCAGTTAGTACAAGGGATGACCCAGATGTGGAAAGGAAGAGACGTGTCCCGTGTGTACTGCAACTAGTCGCCAATACAACTACCCCCCATGTCCGGAATGTAAGCCCGCACCTAGGCCCGCCCATCCGCCACATCGAACATACCACCAGCACGACAACCTTCCCATTCGAAACACTGACTGGGGGTGGCGACCAGTGTACAATCATGTGTAGCCTACCCACGCGTACATGTGGGCCCTCCATGATCCATGTCACCTGCGGCAAAGTCATGACATGCGCAATGAGGGAAGTGAGGAGAGCTGCCCGCCCCACGCGCAGAAGGTGCATCAGCTCCACAGACCCAGCAGCGAGTCCAGCAGGGGTCACATGTGCAGGGGCAGCTGTGCCTGGTGTGAAGGCACATGCATATAGACGGACATCGACCAATGTGTAGTCTGCCCACATCTACAGTCCATCATCATGCGGACATAGGAATTGAACACAGGGCAACACATCTTAGTCGGTGCACCCACCGTGACCAACAATGCGCAATCATCGACGTACCCGCCCTGTGCATGGCCCCCACCCAACGGAGGCACATCCAGTGCCACCATCCCACACACACAAGCCTTCCACGGAACATGCTGTGTCCAATGCTCAGTACAGAGTCAGCGCCCATCTGGTGGATCCTGAACAGGAGACACATGCACACACATGCCAGCTCCCACTATGTACGACTGCCACCTGGCACGTGCAATGTAACCTCTCACCTGTGACGTGTGACTGCAAGCACACAGCCGTCTTGGCATGGGGCTGTCAATGTGGACACCTGTCAATGTTTCGGGAGGTGTGATCCATACAGTGCTGTACATAGGGTGCAGTGCTGACACCTACTACTGTCTCATATCCCCTCGTGCCACAGGTCCCACTTGTTTTGGCCGCTCAGCCTGTGCCCACATCGTCGTCGTCGTGTGCCATACTCATCCAGCCTCGGAAGCAGTTCCATGCTCAGCAGACATTCATGTTGCCGTGGCGTTGCCGCTTGACGGATATGCAGTCAGTCCCCATCAGCACGCCCCGCAAGTCATTGGGGCCTAGATCCCCATGTGCATGCACATGGCAGTGGTTTGTATCACTAGCCATTGCCATTGTTGGGAGACCTGTGTAAGTGTATTGTGGCCGTGCCGTCCCAGCTTGACAGCTGGGCTGTGGCTCATGTGCTTGCTCAGTCATGTCAGTGATGTGTATGCGAAATTGCTATGTGTCGTGTTGCATTGACATGTGTCCTCTGCCATTGTCCCTAGGCGGAGACCGAACATTGACCGCCCATACCAATTGCTGGCGGACATGGACGATACAGAGGTTATTAGGAAGTTTCGGCTGGACAGGCCAACCCTGCATCGACTGTGTGCCATGTTAGAACCCCATCTCCGTCCCCGCAGGGTGTATCCGACTGATGTCACCCCCACGGCTAAGGTGATGGCCGCCATGCATTTCTTCGCCACTGGGTCATTCCAGCACACAGTGGGCAGTGGAGGAGGGATGTCCCAGCCCATGTTCAGCAAGGTGCTGAGGGATGTACTGGCAGCCATGATGCTGTACCGGAACAGGTACATCCGCTTCCCCAGGGCTCGTGAATTGGCGGCAGTGAAGGGTGCATTCTATGCCCTTGGCAGAATCCCACACGTCGTTGGAGCCATTGACTGCACACATGTCGGCCTTGTTCCACCACAGGCCACTGAGCACCTGTACCGCAACAGGAAGCACACGCACTCCCTGAATGTGCAAGTGGTGTGCCTTGCGGACATGGTGATCACCCACGTGTGTGCAAAGTTCCCAGGCTCGGCCCATGACGCACACATAATGCGCAACAGCATCTTGCCACGACTGATGTCCAATATGCAACAGGATCGTGCCTGTATTGTCGGTGAGTATGTGGAGTGGTGTAGCGTGCTGGCTGTGCGATGCTGTCCCCTGTCCAGTTGGATTAGCAACGGTTCTCTGTGTCCCTCACACCCAGGTGACTGCGTATCCGAATGGGGCATGGCTGCTCAGTCCATTGAGGAATCCTCGCACCCCAGCAGACGATCGCTACAATGAGGCACATGGGAGGACCAGACGTGTGGTCGAGCGTACCTTTGGCCTCCTCAAGTCCAGGTTCAGGTGCCTGGACCGCACCGGGGGTGCGCTGGCGTACTCCCCACAGAAGGTGTGCCGGATAGTGGTGGCGTGCTGCATGCTGCACAATCTGGCCATTCGGAAGCAGATCCCCCTCATCGTGGATGACGGAGATCAACCAGGGCCCCAGCCCGCAGACCAGGACAGCTCGAGTGAGGAGGACAGCGGAGAGGAGGAAGCTGGTAATGTGCGGCAGCAGCTCATCGCCCGCTACTTCACTTGACGGTGAGTGTCCATGTACGACGGCTGATGTGGCTGTATCTGTGCAGGTGTGTGTGTGCTGTGTCAGGGTGGCTGTTTGTTCACTGCGTGCTGTGTGTCAACGCTCCATGGCCAGGGTAGTATGCCACTGTTGGTGGCTGTGGCATTGTGCCCTATTGCTCTGTGCGATGTGTGTACATTGCTTGTAGTTGTTGACATGTACTGTGTGATGGGTGTGTGACACACTCATTGAATGTGCTCCTGTTCTGTCTCCCACCCCAAGGTCCCTACAGGCCCTCCGGATTCAAATGCCATGCCACGCATCAGGTGCCTTTCCGCCCAAGGTGGCCGTTGTATTCCGTACAAATAAGACACAGGGCACAAACAGCAGTTAGTGAAAAAGGTGCATTTATTACAAACTGTGACATGTGATTGTGTGTAAGGTGATGACAAAAGTGGTGCGTGCAGTGACAATGAGCTGTCGGTCATGGCTGCGTGATGATCAGGGTGTACCCACTGGTTCTATGTCCATAGTCCAACACACACATGCCATCCAGATGGCTGTGTGGAGTGGGATCGTAGTCCAAGTCAATGCAGTGGCTGGTCAAGGAAGGCTGGCTGGCTGCCTCACTTGCGTCTGGAGCGTGCGAAGTCCTCCCGGGAGATCTGTTTCCTCTTCGGACGGCCCCTTCCACGTTTGCGAGGGGGGGTGCCTACTTCGACATGCTGGTGGTTGAGGTGTGATCACTGGCTGTGGACGCAGGGGAACTGGACACTGCTGCTCCACCCTGCGCCCCAGCAGGTGGTGGCGGAGGGGGAGCTGCTGTCCCTGGCTGTGACCTCACCGCCACCACCAGCTGTCCCAATAGGTCCACGATTTGGCCCATACGGGCGTCCATGGACCTCAGCACCACCAGCACCTCACGCGTGTCTGAAGCAGACCGGACCCATTGTCCTTGGGCCTCTTCATAGGCCCCAAGGACTCTGGCCATGTGAGGCAGGGCATGGCTCCCAGGGGAGGCTGGCGTTTCCCTGACCCTGCTCCTCCTACCAGTCCTGCTGCCACCGGCCTGCCCACTAGCCACATTGCTCACCACGGTCCTCGCTGTGGCTCCCAGGGTGGATCCAGTCGTCCGGGCCACCACCTGCGCTGGGGCTGGTGCCAGCGAAGACGTGGCGGTGGTGGCGGCGGTGGTGGTCGGTGCGGCGATGGTGGCGGTTGCGGCAGTGGTAGTGGCCACAATGACCGTGGGTGTGGCCGCAACGACAGTGGCAGCAGGGGCTGGGAATGTTCAGCAGCCCTGGATGATGGGTTGGTGGGTAGGAGGGGTCCTGGGGAGCGGCTGGGCCCTGCCACACCAGATGGGCCTCCTTGGTTGTCCGTGTCCGAAGAGGAGGACAGATCCTCCAGATCCGTGTGTCCTCGTTGGGGGCTTGTAGGCTGGCTGTGCTGGCTGCTGGCTCCATCCCCAGCATCCAGCAGTTCGTCACCTGTGGAGAGAATGAGATTTGTTATTGTGTTGCACCTGGCGAAGTATGTATTTGTCGTGTGACATTGACAGTTTGTGCAATCTCGTACATGGGTTTCCCAGAGGCGTGTGTGTGGCTGTAGCATCTGTAGTTGTGTGTGCTTGGCAATGGGACTGTGTGCTGTGCACATGTGGCATGGGACGGATTGGCCATGCCGATGGGTGTGTTGCTGTGCCCCTACTTATTGTGACTCTGGTGTATGCGGGCTCCTGGCCCATCCTGGGTCTGGTTTGTACTTTGCTTTTGGGGTTCAAATGGAACGCTTAGGAACGCATATGGCAACATGGGGGCCATGCCCCAGATTCGCATTTGGGAGGGGATATGCTTTTGGGGTTCAAATGGAACGCTTAGGAACGCATATGGCAACATGGGGGCTATGCCCCAGATTCGCATTTGGGAGGGGATATGCTTTTGGGGTTCAAATGGAACGCTTAGGAACGCATATGGCAACATGGGGGCTATGCCCCAGATTCGCATTTGGGAGGGGATATGCTTTTGGGGTTCAAATGGAACGCTTAGGAACGCATATGGCAACATGGGGGCTATGCCCCAGATTCGCATTTGGGAGGGGATATGCTTTTGGGGTTCAAATGGAACGCTTAGGAACGCATATGGCAACATGGGGGCTATGCCCCAGATTCGCATTTGGGAGGGGATATGCTTTTGGGGTTCAAATGGAACGCTTAGGAACGCATATGGCAACATGGGGGCTATGCCCCAGATTCGCATTTGGGAGGGGATATGCTTTTGGGGTTCAAATGGAACGCTTAGGAACGCATATGGCAACATGGGGGCTATGCCCCAGATTCGCATTTGGGAGGGGATATGCTTTTGGGGTTCAAATGGAACAGCTTAGGAACGCATATGGCAACATGGGGGCCATGCCCCAGATTCGCATTTGGGAGGGGATATGCTTTTGGGGTACATGCTGTGAGCCATGGGTGCCGAACGTGACATGTGTTGTGGCAGCATGACAGTGCATGGTTTGAGGTGTGTGCATGCTTGACATGGCCTGCATATTTGCTGTCTGTTGTGATTACTGGACATGGCATTGGACGCATCGTTATGAGTGAGTGATAGTTGTGTGCCAGCCAACGTATTGCAGTTGTCCCATCTCCTTGGTGTGCGTGCTGCCCTGTGCCATGTGCATCACTGCAGTGCTCGGGGGGTGTGGCCCATGTTGTGTGTTGTTGCTCACAGTGTGTCGTGCGCTTAATTGACTTCTGGCACATGGTTGGTCATGGGCATGTGTCTTAGCGTGACTGCTGTATGTGTGGCAGCTGTGCGGATGACATGCCTTTCATGAGACTGGGGCTGACGGATGGGATGGATGGTATGTTGTATGTGCATGGTGTGTCTGTGAGTTTGATGGGTTCAGTGGTGTTCGTGTGCATTTATGTTGTTCCGCTCTGTTGCGTCTAGTGTTGTTTGTCTTACATAGGCGTAGTTGTGGGGTGTGTTGTTGACAGGCAGTAGGGGCTACATGGACAGGACTTCAATGGTGTTTCGGTTGTGTGTGATGAGTTGCACAGTGGCTGCCGTGTGGGACTATATTCAGTGTGGCTTGTGCATGCAGACGTGGCTCCTTGGGTGTTGCTATGTCTGTGATGGGTCATGTGGGGTGTGAGTCTGTTGTTCATGTCCGTGTGCACATTGTTCACTTGTTCGTGACGGTGGGCGGTGCTGCGTGTTCGTCTGCTACGTGACATGTCCCATGTGTTGGTCGTGTTATGGTCCTCATGCCTCCAGTAATCCAGCCCTGTCCAGTTTCCCACCTGCAAGTTGTTCGTGCGTGCACTGTACTGGATGCCACATGGCTCTAAGCGGGGGGTGCTCCATGTTGCAGGTCTGTGGGGGTGGGGGGGTGTTGTGGGTCATAGGGGTGGCTGGACACCCACTGACACCGATTGCTGTGGACCGTGATGTCTGCCTTTCGGCTGTCGTTGTGCACTGCGGTGGCTGACACGTGGCTGTGGGGTGTGGGGGATGCTCCTCCTTGCTGTGCTGTGGGACTGGGGCCTGGTGTGTGTTGTACTTGGGCTGTCCACCGTCCCACCCACTGCACTTTGTGTTCCTGCCACTTACCTGTTACTTGTCGGTTAGTGCAGCTGTGGCGGACACATGGGTGTGGTGGGTGCTCGTTGTGGCGCTTCTGGCATATTTGGGGACCTGTTGGTGGTTACGTGGCTGGCTTAGTGTACACATGTCCCCACGCATCTTACAGTTGTTCGGTTTGGGCTGTGTGTGGTAGTGTCTGTTGCATGTGTGTGTGATGTGTTGTGTATTGTGTGCTGGACATGGGGGTGTTTGTCCCTGGGAGCTGTGGCATGGTGGTAGTGCATGTGAGTACATAGCGGTGTGCTGGTATACATTAGTTTGTACTTACCAGCCTCCACTTCCCCTGCTAATCCGGCGAGGATCTCCGGATGGATTACGACTCGCACCTTCTACTCCCACGCTTTGAAGGTCTTAAAGAGCGCGGGATTCCCTCCGCCAGTGACGGCAGCCAGCTCTCTGTTTTTGCCCTCCTTCTTCTTGACCAGGCTCTTTACGTCATTCCAACGTTTGTTAATCTCGACTCTGTTCCTGGGCAGGGTCCCGACTGCATTGACCTGGTCTACGATCCGGTTCCACATTCTGTTTCTGGTGGCTAGTGGTGTGTGCTGGACCATGTTCCCATAGATTTGTGGGTACACCTTGATGATCTCGTCGACCATGACCGTCAGCTCCATGGGCGTGAACTTGGGCATTCTTTGTGGTGCCATGATGTTTGTGGTGCTGGTGCGGTGTGTGTTGTGTAATGTGCAGGGGGTTTGTGGTGCCGGTGTTTGGTGGTGGTGGTGGTGGTGGTGGTGGTGGTGGTGGTGGTGTTTGGTGGTGGTGGTGGTGGTGGTGGTGGTAGTGATGTGTGCGTTTCTGTGGGGTGCTGCTGTCCTTGCTGTGTCACTGTGTCCTCTCCTCTCCTCTCTGGTTTGCAATGTAGCAAGGGGTTGTGGTCTGTGGGAGTGCTGCTTTTGTACTCACCTATGTGGGTGTGTCCTCATGGTCTGTTGTTTTCAGGTGTGTTGTGTCTGGGGTTCTGGCCTTTGTATTTTTTGTTTGTCCGGGGGGTGTTTTCGGGATGTGTACTGTGCTTGTGTATTTGTGCGTGCCTTGCTGTGTGGACTTGTTGGCCATGTTGTGTGCTATTGGTTTTGTGTGCGGATCGTTTCTGTGCAGGTACGTTGGCGCCATGGCTTCTGCCGTGTCGATTCTCATCGGCGTTGTTTGCGCTGGCGGGCGGTATATTTGTGGTTTTTCCGCGCTCATGTCGGTGCGATCGTAATTTCACGTGCGGTGTGTCGGCCGTGAGGGCGGGCGGTTTTGTGTTGTCGTGCGTGTTTCCGTCCGTGGCGGGCGGTTTGACTCCGACTCGGACGTTGGCGGGCGGTATTTTGTGTGCTTTTTCCGCCGATGGCGGTTTTCGGTTTGTGTAATCGTAATGGCGTGGTCGGTGTTCAGGCGGTGTGTGCGGGCGGATTTTTGCCGCTTCCATGCCTGGCGGATTTATTTACGCCGGGTATCGTAATGGGCCCCTTTATTTCCATCACACTTCAGAATTACAAATAAACTGGTTTTTGTTTCCCTAAGGCCTGAATGTGTACAGTTCTTTTAAAGGTACTTACATTTTGTTGTGTGTTACAAAAAATGGCATCATACTGCCTTTCCTTTCACACACCTGCACCCCAGAAAGACTGCAACATAATTCACTTTACTTTTCTTTCTCTGACTTCAAAGTGAGAGGAGTTTGTAAACACCAATCTCCATGTTAAAAAAGCAGCAATTCGTCAGAAGACATAGCCTGAAATGTAACCTCTGTCTTTGAAGAGCAGCAAATCTGACAGGATAAATACAGAATTTAAATGTTTCTGTATTTATTGCTTAGACTTTCGCGACCCACCAAAAATCAGCTTTCAACCCACCAATGAATTGCGACCCACAGTTTGGAAACACTGCTCTAGGATGCGTAGCATACAACCTCAATGCCCCTTCAATCCTAAGCCTCTCACTTTGATACTATTACCCCTTAGAGCTAGCGAATAGTTTTTGTGCCCTTTCGGTCTCCCTAGAGATGTTATATCTCATGGTTAGAAGGTAGATTTCATTTTCTTACTGCTCCCTCTTTGTAGATGGCATTATTTTGGATAATGGGGGCCTGCTCATATTACATACAGGTAATCTTCATTTTACCGAGCTCTACTGTGCACTCACATTATGAGGAAATCATGCCCAGAAGGCAGGCAACTTGTTCGCTAAGTTTAGAAACAACATTTAAGTGACCTTTTTTTCCCAGTGGACATAAATATCTGACCCAGCAATTCAAGTTTGTTGCATGAAAGCCACACCATAATGGTTCAAGACACAGACAATGTGTAGAGAAACAGGCAATTGTTAATAGTGACAAGGATGAGTAGGATTCAGTGTAATGAATAGTACTGACCAATTACCCTAAATGCTAGCTTATAAAAAATGTTTGCATGGTTCTGGTGTGCAAAAAACATTCATTTTTCTTTTATAAAACATCATTCCGCAATACAAAAGTGCCTCTTCATTACTTCGTGAATTCTCTCAAACTGCCTATACCCATTGAACCTCTACTATTCTGTCAGAACTTACTGTGGGCTTCCTGAGTCCAGGATTGGCAGAAGGTTGCTGCCTGGTGTCCATCTTCACCACAGGGTGTTAAGGGTTGGCTTATCAGTTGGGAGTGGCAGCAATGGTCACTTGGACAGGTATGGAGATTTTTTAGCCCAAAACCTTTTCTGCCTTGTGCATGATTCGAGTTCTACCTAATTCAAAATGACCACAGCCTTTTTATACCCTATTTTCCTTAAGCTCTTGACTAAGCCCTTTTTATGATGTCTGGGATATTTTGGTCTAAAACCTTCATATCTTTTTTCCACAAGAGGTAGCCATGCCAAATGTGTGTCCTTTATTCTAACATTGTATGAATACTAAAGGTACCTTGGGTTTGTTTCCTCTGAAGAAAAATGCAAAATTAGCCAAAATATAGCTAAAATGTGTATCTTATGAGAAAAAAGTGCTGTGCAAGAAAGTATATGTTTTTTTCTAAACATGGCATCTACAAAAAGTTTGGTGTGCTAGGATCACCATTTTCTCAGCTTTTGGAACAAGCAGAGTTGTATCAAAACATGTTTTACCATTGTTTTTTTATTTTTCCACAAGGTAGTCCATTTTTTCTAATTTTTGTGGTCTCAACCTACTTGCAGTTTGTGGTGGAAACAAATGTGAAATCCTTGGATGATCCTGAAAAGTTGTATAGTTCTGAAGAGTAGACACAATTCTAAATTCTGAAAGGTGTCTTTTGTGTAGATTTCTCAAGGTTTTCCCTAAAAAACTATTCATTGAATTTAAAAAAATAATGGAACGGAGTAGCAAAAAATAGCCATTGTTGACTTTTTCATCTGCACTTTTTTGTCACAATGGCTGGTTTATAAAAGCAATATGTTATGTCAGGTAGTCTGCTCTGCTAACGGGGATATATAGAGTGTAAAGGTTCTCCAAAAATATATGATACCCAGAGCAAACAACTGAGCTGAAGCTGTGAATTATTTTTGATTGTGTACGGATTATATGGAAAATATAATGAAGAAAAAATGGATATGAAGGAAACATGTATTTTTGAAATGTGTACAAGATACTGAGTTTAGGAACAGTGGTTATTTGTACACCTCCGAATTTGGGGTTATCCATACTATGATGTGATTTAAATGGCACTTTGCTCAATGTCTTCTTTCTTGCACACTGGCTTACATTTGGATGCCAAAAATGCATCAACGTCAAAATCCAATTGGTAATAACTAATGTTCTACTATTCTGTGTTCTCATATGTCTCCTGATAGAAACAGTTCTCCACTTGTGTGGCTGGGCCTAGCTGCCATGACACAAAGCACCCCAAAGCATGACCTAAAGACATCACATTTCACCCAGCAAATTCAATGCTTTTTTTACAATATTGGTAGCTGTGGAATTTGAGCCCTAGATCAGCTGGCACCCAGGAAAACCCACCAAACACAGGCATTTCTGAAAACTAGATACCAAGAGGATGTCATGATGGTGTGACTTGTGTGGATCCTGTGCTTTTTTTACCCAGAAGCCCTTGCAAACCTCAAACTGTGGCTACAAACACACATTTCTGTAAGGTAACGTTCCGTAACCTGCCGGGATTAACACATTTTCTACCACTGAGCATTTCCATGGGTTTCCTCAAACTAACAGAATCCCACTTATGTGGTTGGGTCCAGAGTCTACAACAGGAAAGGTGCTAAAACACAACATGGACTGATCAAGTTTTTCCACTCAAAATCTACACTTTTTTCTGCAATGTGATTTTGGGCTGGGCTGGGCTCAGCCACCACCCAGGGAAGTCTACCAAACCCAGATATGTTTGAAAACTCCTTCTGGTGTCTATTTTTCAATAATGTCTGAGTTTTGTATGTTTCCCTGGATGGTAGCTATAAATAACCAGGCTGGGCCTAAATACTACAACTACCGCTATTGCCAATGTCTCCATATTTTTGATCAGATTGTGTCTCGGGCACTACACCCAGCTACACAAGAAGGGTAGAATTTTCATCAGGAGAAGTGTGGGAACTCTGGGTGGTAGGAATTACGTGGACCTCTGCAGATTCCAGAAGTTTAGCTAGGGCAACTTCAAAACATATTTAAATACACATAATAGAAATATCTATGGGAGAAGAAAAACTATCACTCATAATTAGAAAAATACAAATATATATTTTATTAAATAATGTCTCTAAGTGTTGTTCATTATATACAATTTTATAAGAGAGAAGTCACCATTTAAATCTACGTACACACTACATTCATCCATCTATCCATACATACATGTCACAAACATGATTGAATTGTTCATAATAATCAATGTTTCAGGTATATGATAATTTCAAATGGGAAAGAACAAATTTCCAGTTATGACAACATGATTGTATTATGTTACACAAGAATAGAAAAACACACAAATAAGAGATGTGGCAATTGTTCGTCTCTACGCGCGTTTCGGAAGAACCTGCCTTCCTCAGGAATGCCACCTCCAAATAGCTTCTCTGTGGATTAAATGTTATTGACATAAACGAGTGTCTCTTCTCCAAATGTGGGCCGTTAGCCTCAAACAACATGTTTAAAAGAAATAGACTCTCCACATTTAAAAACCTTTCAAGTAGAATAATGGAAAAAGTTAAGGAGAATAAATGAAGAGAAAAGAATAAAGAGAAAAGAATAAAAGAATGAAGCCCACTTTCCACAAACAAATGGTGAAAATTAATAATAAAAAGATATGGATACTCTCAGACCCTGAGATAGGTTCATCAAGGCAGGATTCCCTCAAAAAACAATGGTGGACCTAATTCCACATATGTACTATGGATGATATAGTAAGGAGATTACAGAAAGGATAGGTTATATAGAGCTTCTTATGGCGATCAAACGGAGTCAAAATGAATTTGTGCCAGATCTTATAACCTATGGCCCAGGAGGTAAATACGGAGATCAGCTCAAATGATCTTACCAAATTGTGCTGGTCACTGTGAGTTGATAAGGTTACATCTTCTGGACGGAGGAGTCGATTCGTCAGAGATGTTCCTTGTTTAGTGAATCGGGGTCCTGCATCGACAGATGAAAATACTGCGTTGTTAAATGAAGAGAAAAGGAATCTCAAGCCTATTTGTAGATGCGAGAATACAGAAGTCTGAATCTAATATAAATTATTCCTACCAAGTCTCTGGGTGAAAAGATTAATATAATAAAACACCCTAGAGATCAGGTAGCTACAAGATTCTAATCTGGAAATGACGGAAGAGAAAATGGTGGAGCCTCTCATACTCCGACTTTTATGTACAAATGAGGGGGTAAGAATAAGGCTACAGGTGCTTTTAGAACAAAGGTCCATATTGTAAGTTTACTTGTATTGATGTCACAATTGGTTCAAAATTGCTTACCAAAATATAATACGTCACAGTGAACTGGAAAAGTCACTTCGTAATCGTAGTAGAAAAAAGACTTGCTAAAACTCTTCTGTATTTGGTAAAAACGAAATTGTCCTGCAGCAACAAATGAATGGCAAAATTGTAGAGTCACGTTAACTATAACTCACAAAGCTAATAATAATAATATTGGGGGTTAAATGATCTTTACCTATAGAGGCTGTTTGTTCCGTATTAGTCGAGCTGCACTTCCACATTCAAAGTCGGGGTATCAAAGGACGTTTGGTTAGGGTAATATACCTGTAAAGTTAATGCTATATTTTAACAAATGGGGAAGAAAAAAGGAATTGAAAATTCGATCCGCGTGATGTGCAATAATGTCGTACTAAGAGTAAGTTAGAGAAAAAATTGCACTGACTGAGTTTCTAGACATCAAAATTAAAGAGGCCAACTCGAAAATAGAAGTAGACTTGTACACTAAACCCACTGCAAGAAAGACATTGTTACACTTCTCTAGTTACCATCCCAAAAATCAAAAAGAGAGTATACCGATGGGACAATTTTTACGTCTCAGGCGTAACTGCACAAACTTACAGGACTATGACTCAAGAGCTGCAACTATGAAAATGAAATTCATTAATCGAGGCTATCCCAGAAGACTAGTTAGAGAGGCATATAAAAGAGCCCGGTTTTATGACCGAGATCATCTTCTACAATCTACCGACAAGAATGAGGAGCCCAAACTAGTTTGTGTCACCAGGCATTCAGTCTTTAATGAAAAAATACGCCAGATTATTAATGCCCAATGGCATATACTCAATGTAAATGCAGAACCCAACACCATCATACCACGGCCCTTTATGCACACAGGCGCAACAAAAATCTCAGAGACCTAGTGGTTCACTCTAGAATAAAGTCTAACACCTCATTCATACAAAAAACCATTGGGGGTGACAATGCAATCACAGGGAATCATAAATGTTCCCAATGTAAGGCATGCAATGGAGCTGTGATTGCGGACAGATACACGTATCAAAGGAAGGAAATAAAGCTCAAAACATTCACCAATTGTAAGACTAACAATGTGGTGTATTTGCTTCTCTGCCCCTGTGAAAAAGGCTATGTAGCCGAGACATCACGGCAATTTTCCACACGTCTGACGGAACAAACAGCACTGCACTAACGAAACAAACAGCCTCTATAGGAAAAGACCATTTAACCCCCAATATTATTATTATTAGCTTTGTGAGTTATAGTTAACGTGACTCTACAATTTTGCCATTCATTTGCTGCTGCAGGACAATTTCGTTTTTACCAAATACAGAAGAGTTTTAGCAAGTCTTTTTTCTACTACGATTACGAAGTGACTTTTCCAGTTCACTGTGACGTATTATATTTTGGTAAGCAATTTTGAACCAATTGTGACATCAATACAAGTAAACTTACAATATGGACCTTTGGTCTAAAAGCACCTGTAGCCGTATTCTTACCCCCTCATTTGTACATAAAAGTCGGAGTATGAGAGGCTCCATCATTTTCTCTTCCGTCATTTTCAGATTAGAATCTCATAGCTACCTGATCTCTAGGGTGTTTTATTATATTAATCTTTTCACCCAGAGACATGGTAGGAATAATTTATATTAGATTCAGACTTCTGTATTCTTGCATCTACAAATAGGCTTGAGATTCCTTTTCTCTTCATTTAACAATGCAGTATTTTCATCTGTCGATGTAGGACCCCGATTCACTAAACAAGGAACATCTCTGACGAATCGACTCTTCCGTCCAGAGGATATAACTTTATCAACTCACAGTGACCAGCACAATTTGGTAAGCACATTTGAGCTGATCTCCGTATTTACCTCCTGGGCCATAGGTTATAAGATCTGGCACAAATTCATTTTGACTCCGTTTGATCGCCATAAGAAGCTCTATATAACCTATCCTTTCTGTAATCTCCTTACTATATCATCCATAGTACATAGGTGGAATTAGGTCCACCATTGTTTTTTGAGGGAATCCTGCCTTGATGAACCTATCTCAGGGTCTGAGAGTATCCATATCTTTTTATTATTAATTTTCACCATTTGTTTGTGGAAAGTGGGCTTCATTCTTTTATTCTTTTCTCTTTTCTCTTTTCTCTTTATTCTTTTCTCTTCATTTATTCTCCTTAACTTTTTCCATTATTCTACTTGAAAGGTTTTTAAATGTGGAGAGTCTATTTCTTTTAAACATGTTGTTTGAGGCTAACGGCCCACATTTGGAGAAGAGACACTCATTTATGGCAATAACATTTAATCCACAGAGAAGCTATTTGGAGGTGGCATTCCTGAGGAAGGCAGGTTCTGCCGAAACGCACGTAGAGACGAACAGTTGCCACATCTCTTATTTGTGTGTTTTTCTATTCTTGTGTAACATAATACAATCATGTTGTCATAACTGGAAATTTGTTCTTTCCCGTTTGAAATTATCATATACCAGAAACATTGATCATTATGAACAATTCAATCATGTTTGTGACATGTATGTATGGATAGATGGATGAATGTAGTGTGTACGTAGATTTAAATGGTGACTTCTCTCTTATAAAATTGTATATAATGAACAACACTTAGAGACATTATTTAATAAAATATATATTTGTATTTTTCTAATTATGAGTGATAGTTTTTCTTCTCCCATAGATATTTCTATTATGTGTATTTAAATATGTTTTGAAGTTGCCCTAGGAATTTCACAGCATGTATTTCCCTGCCTAGGTGAACTTCTCATTAGTAGCAGGGGGCTCAGTATCTTTGCAGTGATTCCAGAAGTTTAGGCCACAGAAATTTGAGGCAAATTAGTGTCTTTAGACAACGTTTGAGGTTTGCATGCATGGTGGGTAAGACAATGTTGTGGGATCCATGCAAGGCACACCACCCTTGACTCTAGCTTTCAGAAAAGTCTAGGTTAGGTAGGTTTCTCTGGATCGCGGCCAACCTAGAGCCCGAATAGCGCAGCCATTCAGCATAGCAAGTAGGACAAAATTGGAATTTCCCTCCACCCTGCTGGCCCATATGTAAATACACCACCCACAAGAATCAAAATTTCCATTTGTGTGCTATAGAAATGGGGATGCTTTAGTACCCAGGAGAACAGAAAGACTGTTTTTGGTGTGTGTGTGTGTGTGTGTGTAAGACCTGATGTCAAGATGGGCCAGACCCTAAACCATTATTTTATTTAACAAATATTCCTGGCTCCCAATGGACTTTCTGCCAGCTCAGGCCCCCCGCCATGAAGGGAAGTAGAAGCAAACCCCCTCTCTGCCACCGGCAAGAGGCAGAAGGACTGTGTTGCCCCTTGTGGGTTGGGGTTATTGCCCTATGCCAAGGTGGGCTACCCCATTGCCTTATTTTTTTGTTTTTTTGGTTTCTCTGGTTTCTAGTGGTCTTTTTCCACAGGCAGAGTCTGCAGATTTGGGCAAACCCCCCAGTTTGTCTCCCTGTGGGATGGCAAAAATAATGTATTGCCTCTTTTAGGGGGATGGGGTGTGGCCCTATGCAAGGCTGGGCTGCTCCCATCCCTTTGTTCATTTTTGGCTAAATACATTCTGGGTGCCTAGTGGGCTTTCTACCCACAGGGGAGCAGATCGGGGGCAAAAAGGCAGAAATTACTGTGTTGCCCCCATCTTAGGTTGGGGACATGGCCATATGCCAGGGTGAGCCATCTCTACTACTTTGTTTTTTTTGTAATGTTCCTGGTGTCTAAAAGGGCTTTGTGCCACCTTTGGGGGGGGGAGGGGTCAGGCAGATTGGAGCAAAGCCCAAAACCACGTCCCAGGTAGGCTCAAAGGCTGCATTGCACCCTTTTCGGGTGGGGCATGGCCCTATGCGAGTATTTTTGGTAAATAAATCCCTGATGGGCTTTTTAACTACCCCAGGAGAACAGATTGGGACACAACACCCCGGAAAAACTGTATTGCCCATTTTGGGGATGGAGACTTGGCCCAATAGGAGGGTGGGCTGTCCCAACCCATTTGTTTTAATTTTAGTTAAAATCCCTGGTGTCTAGTGGGCTTTCTTGACTTCCAGGGGGGCAAATCTCCAATCTGCCTCCCAGGGGCAGAAAGACTGCATTGTCCCTCTTTGGAGTGGGGGATATGGTCCATGCCATGGTGGACTGACCCATCCCTTTGGGTTATTTTTGTATTTTCATTTGTGTGGTCTAGTGGGCTTTCTGCCCCAGCCCCTTCACGGCCAGATTGGGGTCAAACCCCCTAATTTGTCTCCCAGTGTGGCACAAAAACTGTATTGTCCCTCCATCTGTCTGCTTTTATTGGGGTAAAAATCCCTGGCATCTATTGGAATTTCTACTTCTGGCCCTGAGAAACCTCCCAATCTGCCTCCCAGTGAGGGCAGAAAGACTGTATTAACAGTTTTGAGGGTGGAGGCATGGCATTGTACCAGTGTCGGCTGCCCCACCCCCTTGTGTTTTTTTGTTACCTCCCTGGGATCTAGTGGGTCTTCTGCACCCCGATGGGGGCAATGTGAGGATAAACTTTCCTATCCACCAACTAGTGAGAAAAAATGAAAATACTGGGGAATTGGGGAGAGCAAAGAACCTTGCCCAACAGTCATGCCCCCTATTAGAAAATTCCTGGTGTCTATTGGAAGTTCCAGGTGATCAGGCTAAGAGAGGTATCACTGGAAAGTTGAACCCCTCAGCTTTCCAGTTATACCTCCCGACTGTTTTCAGTCCTATCCGTGCTAGCAGGGAAGCCCAGAACCTGTTTTCTGGTTGCTATCCCTACGACTGATGTCCTCACGTTAGTGATGCGATTGAGTAAGTTGGAAGACTTTCACACACCCCTGGGCTGGAGTGGTCTCCAATTGTGACCCAGGAGGGTGGTTCAAGCCGGGCACTTGAACGTGACCTCCACGTCCAAAGAAACAGTTGTGACTGCGAAGGACGTGGATGTCATGTTCATTGCACCTGAAGGGTTAATGGCTGATTTCTCAATCCAATATGGCCCCAATTAACTTCCAAGTCGAATATCTACAACTCCTGCGTTAAAAGGATTTATAATTGGTGTTGACTTCTAGTCAATGGCTGGTAATGCCTGTAGTTGGTATAGTCTTCTGCTGCTGACTAGTTCACTTACCAAGCCCCCTCCTTTCTGTACATCTTTTTGTGTTTTTTTATCCCCCTTCAGGTTTTTGTGTACTGCTTGCTCCTTAACTCCCAAGTTATTCTTTCACCTTACCACAGGGAACCAGTTTTCAGCTTCCACCTAGTTCAGATTGTCCTCATGACTAATAGTCTCAAGTATTTTTGCTTTTGGATTAACGTGAATACTGTTAAGTGTTAATTGTGGAACTAATGAAAGATTAGTAGTGATATATGGATACAAGAGCATCAAAACAAAAGTTAACAAATGCAAGATTTACTGTTCCAGAAAAATATAAAACTACTGCGAACCACATCCTACAAAACGTACTCTTACGTTGGTGTCATGAGGCTCATAGTGCAGGTCATCCTGGAATCACATGGGCAAAAAACATTGTTGCCCATTTTGTCTTGTAACTCATGGGTGTAAGGATGTTATTCAACGTCTATTCCTGTGTAGTTTGTTTACAGGCCAAACCAATTCACACCAAGGCTGCTGGTCTTCTCCTGCCCTCCCACTCAACCCAACTCAAACTTTTTAGTTTTAGAAAAGCGATCTCCCAAAGTGGGAGTTTGTTTACAGTAAAATAAAAAACTAATGACCTTGCCACCCTGGGAGTTTTTTACCGGAGTGTGGGGGTAATTTTTTTCTGTTCTGGACCGCCAGGCTTTTCGTGGCAATCCCAAACAGATAAAAAGTACATCTGAACGTCTGCCCTAAATCGGGGTGAATAGTCTTAATTATGCATATGGGCATAAGGCAATTGGCTAGTCAATGTAAGAATCCCACCAAAGAGCCATGACAGTCCTCCCGACTCTGGAAAGAGTAGAGTTGGCTCTAATGTTTGAGAGAAAGGGTACTCAGCCATGCTTGCAATGGAGTACTGTGCCCACCAAACTCTAAGTGAGGCCATTAGTATATTTTTCCAGATATGCTCCCATACGTCCCACAGCTGTTCAATAATAAATCATTAATACAATAGTGACGATCATGGTATGTAAATATCAGGGTCATCCCCTCCATTGCTCATTATCAGGAAATGCTTCAGCACCACAACTGAACCTTAGAAAGAGCCATTTGACAAGAGGAGCAAATAGTAATAACATGGAGATCTCAAGACTAAATGAAGCTAATTATCATATAAAACAAAAATCGGGAAACTCAAGGGGCAAATCACCTGCTCTGCAATGAAGTGGTTTCTGAAGCCCTGTGCCACTTCTGACATCTAGATGGCCAATTAGAAACAAGTGAAGGCTCTGGGCCCAACCACACAAGTGGGATACTGTTCTTTTCAGGACAACCGTAGAAATGCTGCTTGTTTATCCCTGCAGGTTATGGAACTTTCCCTTACAGAAATGCGAGGAAATATGTGTTTGTAGCCAAAGTTTGAGATTTGCAAGGACTTCTGGGTAAAAATACGCTCAAGAGCCACACAAGTCACACCATCATGACATCCCCTTGGTACCTAGTTTTCAGAAATGCCTGTGGTTGATGAGTTTCCCTGGATGCCAGCTGAGCTAGGGCCTAAATTCCACTCTCCTCGCCATGCACTGCTAATTACTACACATATTACATCACTGATCACATCTTCTATTCCATCATTGAAAATATCACTGCAAGATTTGCAATGAAATTATTGATGAGGAAACTGTGCATGGCGGGGCGCGATTTATAGTTAACTTAGGGCACGAACTATAGTTACTTGAGATAACTATAACTGGTGAATTTCTCTGGTTTTTAGAGTTTAAAAAACATTAGGTTGTTACTGAACATTTTAACTAAATGTAACATTACTTTAGCCTTTAGTTTTTTCAGTGAATTTTTATATATATATATACAAACGTCAGGCATTACTTACACTGTTGAGTCTGTTTACTATGTCCGTTAAAATTATGCACCATGTGATGTCTAACCCAGCATTTTTAATGGTGGAGCTACGATGACGCTTTGTTGTGTGAGCAAGGCAGGAAGTGCCGAAACGCGTAACAGCGGAGATTTCAATAAACACGAAACTGATCGTTTGATCCAGCTCCTGTGTAGGTGTCCTGTTCTTAACTAAAGGAATTGGAGTTGGAGAGCATATATATATATACACACACACAAAAAATATATGTGGGTCGCCTCTGGGTTGTTATAGTAAGGTCAGCTGTTCCATAGGAAAAGCGTTTTTTGTGTTGCTAATAACTTTGTAACTTTGGCCCAGTTTAACGATTCTCCAGAAAACTTTACACAAAGGTGCTACTTTTTGACTAGTTTGTGCATGGAAAGTTTTGGGGTGATCGATCAAGCAGGGGCTGAGAAAAAAAGGGGAGGCTCAAAACAGAAAATCCCCATGCATAGACTTCTTTAGACAAGGTTACAGAAAGGACTGATGAACGGAATTACACCAAATTTGGTAGGAAGCTAGATTTTAGATCATTTTTTAATCTCCCGCCAAGTGGGACGCCCAGCCTAGCGTATATATGAAGAAAAGACCTTGAAAGAAACCATGGAAAGTGTTACGTAACAAAAAAGATGGCTTTGCAAAGAATTAGGGTTAGGAATAAGGCAAGGGAAAGTCCTTAAACTAGCATTCGAGTACGATTTAGTTCATAGGCAAGGAGTAGGGCTAGGTCTGAGGTTAAGGGTTAGAAGAAGGGTTAGGCTAAGAAATATAAATGTGAAAGTAAAGTTATGGGTGAGGGTTAAGTGTAGGTTTAGACTGAAGCTCTGGGACACTGTCAATGTAAGGTACAGAAATGGATTAAGGACAGGGTTAGAGATGGGATGAGGGACTGACTTAAATTTCAGTATAGGGTAAAATAAAATCTAAGTTGAGGTAAGTTGTAGTTCATGGCATAGGTTTAGTATTTCTCTTAGGGGCTCACTTGGGGCCAGCGGTACATCCAGGTTTTTACTTGGAAAGCAATGTAGTTACATTAGCGGTTAGATGTTGAGTATTGCGATTTAACGGAGAACATAATATTAAGGATGTGTAAATGTATAGAAATATTTTCACTAAATGGTTTCTTTCTTTTTGCATTTTCCATTAAAAATATGACTTTTCAACTATTTTTTTTCTATTTAAGTTTCTCAGCTTGTTGAGGTTTCAACCTATATTTGCATAGTGCTGCACAGGGCACAATGCGAAATGTTCAAAGAGGAGAGAATGATGGAAGAAGAGGAGGTGGCAGCAATACGTGCTCAGGGGCCCCTTAATTGCGCACACTGTCAGCTACGTCAAGCTTACAAGGAAGAGATAGCCTGTGGACTATGCATTAAAATCTAAGGCTTTCCTGCATAAAAGTTCGACTTGACCAGTAACGAACGGCTTATATTTGCAACATGTGGGGTTTTGGACATGGTAGGACAGATATCCAGCAGAAAACAGTAACAATTATAAAAACACCAACTGAAACCAACGGGCACTATATTACACGTGAATAAACAGTTCTGAGAGGTCCTTAAAGCTCCATGTGGGTCAGTGGACGTCCGAACCCCCACTTTCCACCATCTGAATCTAATAAAAACCATTTGTAACTGGTCAACTGAAATTCACTCTTCCTAATCCCCCCTATTGAATAGTGCGCATCCCCACCCTTGCAGGGGAATAACTATCAATAGTACTGCATGTGCAGTGCACTAGAGCCCAGGGGTGTGAGGAGACACAGCACCCCAATAATAGCTGCTTTTTTAGTACCCAAACGGAGTCCAGTAGGGTCCTTGGCGCCATTGCTACGTCACTGCCCGGTTCTGACAGGCAGTTCCATTTACAGGGATGCACACTTCGCGTGAAGTGCGAGTGCCACGGGTGAAGGAGGGGATGTGATGCATGCCTCCGGTGGGTGTGGTAGCGGCACCAGTGGCGTAGAGTACCGCGCGCGGTCAAGGGTCCACGGGTTCACTAAAGTCCCTGCGTGTCTCCATAGAGACGCCCCAATATTTAGATAACCGCTCGCCTCTTGTCCATCACACCTCGAGGGGCCTTTGACAGCCTAAAGCGGGCGGAGCTGGAAGAATGTCTTGAGTCAATACGGTCGGATCACAACAGGCTTGGCGTGTTACCTCCGTGTGCCCGCGAAGGGCTCCCTCCACTTCTTCATACGAGCTGGTGATCCAGCTTAGTGAGTTCAGCTGCCAACACAGATAGGTGTGTACAAACCGCAGGTCATGGGTTCAAAACCCAGCAGGGCTGGCGCTGCCTCGCATTCTCCCGGGTGCGTTACAGAATGTTATTGATCTCGGTAAAACAAACAATGGTTTTCAATTAACAAATGGGTATCGTAGCACTTTTAGACGGGGCGAGAGCCCGCAGAGAACAAAACATATTCCACATGTCCGGTCCATGATTCTATAGGGGTATTTATCCCTTTGTAGGATGTACATTGAGTTTCGCTGGCAGATGGGTGCCAGTCTGCAGGAATATTAAGAGGTTGTCCTTGAATTTACAGACCTTCGCAGTCTGATAGGCGAAGCATGGCTGAGGAAGAATGCGCCTCATTACTGGGACTTGTGACTCGATGGCACATCCATAGGGATCCCTATTAGTTCCCATAGTCGCAAGTTAAAATCCTGGCAGGTGCACTGAGTTCTTCATGCCACAGAGATCGATACGATTGGAACAAATAAGATGGGTAACAATAAACAAGCATTGTCTGTCAATTTCGCTGTACAGGTGCGTACTTTATGTTATGCTATACTAAAGCCCGACAGACAGGTGACTGGCTGCACCAGCCCGGCCAGATAATGCCCTAAATTCCATATAAAACAGTAAGCTTTTCGAGATTACAGCTTTTCAAAGATCCAGGGCAATATTCCCGTCACTGGGGTCCACTTACAAGGTAAGCAGGAGGGGGCTCGCTCTATCCTGCAAACTTACTCTTAAGATAGCACGAGCCTGCCCGAAGCAGACCAGACACTGCCCTAAAATTCTGCTATGAGCCAACAGGCGTAACACGCTTTACAGGCATTGTGGGCGTGCACATTTCTTAACCGAACCAAAATCTTCCTCAGTGTTGTTGATCTTGGCCAAAATGTTGCTGAATTATTCTCTGAGAGGCCAAACTGCAAACTCCTACATCTTCCCCAGTACTCCTCTCCCTTAAAAGTCTCAGAGGCCTATTTATGAGCCGGTTTGCATCGCTCTTGCACCATGCAACATGTTCCCATGCAACCCCCATGGTTTTTAACACATTCCCAGACTTACCAGAAATGGTAGACATGGAAATGAGCCAAAAAGATACGCCTTCTCAGGTGAGACGTAACTAGGAGAAATATCTTTATTTCTTCTTGTTACTTCCTCTTTCTATCTGTGCTGCAGATTGCGTGCTGCATTTTGCAGCACGCATGGAAAGAGGAATATGGAAACTCAGCATTGTTTCTGTGCGGGAAGGTGTCCCTCCCTGCACAAAAACAATCCTGTATGTAAAGCAGGCACCCTTGCATCATGGTGCAAGGGTGTCAGTGTTGGCGCTAGGCTGCCAAAAAGGTACCAGCTCAGGGGAAAAGGCAGAAATGTGCTGTATTGCCTAAAATTCGGTGCATTCCTGCCCTTTCCCTGTCCCATAGTGCAGCGCAGCAAGGTGACTTGCTGTGCTGCACTGTGTGACATTCTCGTAAATCGGCCCCTCAGTTTTTTAAAGTGCTTAAGACTGGCTCCAAAGTCTGAGAGTCCCATTTTTATAGTGGAGGGCATGGAACACAAGGATGAGTCTAACACTTGGGTTTCATCATCCAGGATTTGTGGTTCCATTAGAGGTGGCAGAGTCAACAAATTAACTGGGAGAGCTGAGTCAGAGCCGAGCGAAGGGTCTGGCTCTAGAAGCCCATGCACAAGTCAAGCCATGAAAATATTTGGGGGCAGATTTACAAATTTTTCACATAATGCAAGGCAGCAAGCAAAGTGCCCTGTGCTTCGTTGAGTGAAAGGGAGAAAACAGAAATGCACCATATCAACTAAGATATGGCACATTTCTGCTGCCGCCAGCACTGGGGCACTGTGTTCCGCCTAGTACCAACGCAGGCACCCTTGCACAATGGAGCAAGTGTGAGAGGTTGGCCTGGTATATAATGTCCACTAATTAAAGTGGGCACCTTGCACCAGTCCAAACAACCCTTATTGTGATTTAGTAGGTCAAAGATAACCTTAGAAAACTATCCAAGTGGTAGCTGTGGAGAGCAGCCTTCAGGCTTAGTCTTGAAGGAATGTTAAGCAGCTTGCTTTACCAGAATGCAACCTTATTGTATTGGTTAAATGAAAGGAGAACCACACAGTAGTTATAAAAATATGTATTTATTATTATAACACCTTCCAGTACCTGCCACGCGCAGATAAACACAAAGCACACAATACTGTAGCACAGAAACAATCATAAGTAGCACTAATACTCAGTGGGCTCCAGGGGGAGACCAAACCATATACTAAAATAGTGGTATAAGAACCACGACTCGAGTCAAGACAGTGTCTAGAGGATGTAGAATCGCTGGGACCCCAAAGAACCACCCAAGGTGAGTAAGTAGGGACCCCACGGAGGACGGGTGCAGTGTGAGAACACGACCGCGTGCTACGTACAATTCAATGGGAGAGTCGCGGTTGCAGTTTTAAAGATTAAGGACCCTTCCCAGTGGATTATGAGGAAGCCCTTTGAATCATAGGAGGTTGGAGAGCCACCCCACCCGTGGATACCATAGTACCAGAATTACCTATCCCAGGGAAGCCGGGTGCATAGGGCTGAAGTGGTGTCGGAAACCGCCGTCGATCTCAATGGAGGACTTCAAGGAAAGGCCACTGCGGGAAAGAAGAAAAGTGTCCGGTGGAATCCAAAGGTGGATTCTTGTTGAAGAGTACCTGAAAGCAGAGGGGACAGAGTCTGGGTCACTCAGGAGTGACCAGGGGCTCGGTAGACGAATGCCCACCGATGTCGAGTGCTTCAGGAGCGTTGAGGGGGCTCTTGACTCTGCAGCCACCGGGACCAGGAGACATCGAGGACAAGCAGGAGCCAGATACGAGCTGTCCCACAAAGGATGTCGCATGCTGAGGGGTCGGTGTCCGGCTGGAGCACCAACAAGCCTTGGCAGTGGCAACCCATAAAGATGGTCAAGAGGAGTTACGGTTCAGACCAGTAAGGCCCAGGAGACTCACCAAACACAGGGGAGTTGGAGCAAGCCTGGAGCAACCAGGGGAGCCCCAGAAAATCAGTGTTGACCCTCAAGGGGACTCACAGGCCAGGGGCACAGGAGTCGCAAGGGGACCTCGAGCAGAATTACAAAGCAACAGCCCACGGAGCACTCAGTGCAAGGAGGCCAAAGTTCTTTGGTGGAAATGGTGCCAGAGGTTGAGGCTACTCAGAGCCCAGTGCACTTGTTTTGGGAACTCCAACAAGCATATGCACTTGCAAAAGTACACAGTGCACAGGGGTATGGGTATCGCTTGGAGAAATATGTTCCTGGCCGGACCCTGCGATCCTCTGAGGCTTGTAGGTTGGTTTCCCCTAGGTACATTTCTAAATATAAGGGGGGTAGAGCGTTCTCTGTTTTTCTCCCACAGATCTGGAATGATCTGCCGGAGTACTTACGCAGGGAACCGGCTCTGCTCATCTTCAGGAAGCATTTAAAGACTTTCTTATTTAGAGAGGCGTTAACACCTGCGTAATCTTCCTCCACCACTGCTGCTGGTTTTATTTCTGCCCCAGTGACTTGCTCACTCTTCTCTAGAAGCGCTTAGAGACCTGAAGGTGATTTGCGCTATACAAAAGCCATATAACATAACATATAACATATAGCAGCCCCCACAAGGGGTTCTGACCTCAAACTTGTTGAGAGGGCAGCTCAAACCTCGAGGGATGTGGAACCCACCTCCTGTGTTGCTGGAGTCTTCAGAGTTGGCAGGAGCTCAGGATCAGCAAGACCAGTCAGTTGCGTTACGGTGCCTGCGGTTGCAGGGGAGTGACTCCTTCACTCCAAGGGAGATGTCTTCAGTTGTCCTTGATGCTCCACAGGTCCTGCATTGAGCCTGTATGGTGCACGGGCACAGACGATGCTTTGGAAGGAGTGGGAGACGAACTCGGGCCCAAACGAAGTCCAGAGTGTCCAGACGGTTGAAGGTCAGTGGTTTCTTGATCAGAATCTTGTCCACATCGAATCTAGGGTCCTACAGCCAGGTAAGCCCTTTTGTACCCACGGGAGAGGGTTGGACAGATTCAGGGGACCCTCCCAGGGGAGGGCCTGGACAGTGGGGAGGTTACTCCCATGTCCTTTGTCCAGTTTTGCGCCAGAGCAGGAGCCAACGGCTCCCAGAACTGGTTTGAACTGGACTATGCACAGGAACACCAAATGTGCCCCTCATGCAGACATTCGGTCGCTGGCAAGCGCACCCACCCAGGCCTAATACACTAAATCCTGTGATGCCTATTGTTCTGCCCTTCCCTGCTCGAGCTTGGCTCAGCAGCAGGAGGGCAGAAATGTGTCTCTGGTCGGCAGCAACCCTTTTGGGCTGCCCGGGACTAAAAGGCTGGTACCGGGAATACCAGGGACCTCACAAAGCTCGTTTCTGAGGGGTGGAATCATACACCAGATACCGGTGTGGAGGTATGATTCCAAACACGATAGGGTTACTTTCAGCCGTTTTAGAGTTGGTCATCATGCGGTCGCATAATGCCACTCTATATGTCGTAAATGGCTGTAGCACTAACAACCCGGGAGAATGGACTCCGTAGGCTGCAGGGGTGTCCTGCTCATGCAGTGGCACCCTCTCACTTAGAACCAAGCACCCTGCCTTCAGGATTGTCAAGGCCTGCTATAGGGGTGACTTATAGGTTTTAAGTATAGTGACCCTTAGATATAGTAAACCTATATCTTAGGTAAGTGGTGCATGCACCAACTTACAAAGGCTGCAATGGCAGGCCTGTAGATCTATTTTGCATGGACTCTCATGGGTGGCATAATACATGCTTCAGGCCATGGGAGGCCTCTGGGGTACCTATGCCCTGGGTACATGGGTACCATATACTAGGGACTGACAAGGGTACCCCAGTATCCAATCTGGAGTGTACCTAAGTACATGACATAACATTTTAGGGAGAAAGCAGACAGACTGGGGTCCTGATTAGCAGGATCCCGATTAGCAGGATCCCAGTCAGACTAGTCAAAAGAGTGTAACGTGAAGCAAAAAGTGGGGGTAACCATAAGAAGCAGATCCTACTTTCCTACAGCAAGGGTGTCTCCTTTACAGGCAGGATTGTTTTTGTGCAGGAAGGAATACCTTCCTGCTCAAAAATAATCTCTTTCTGTGTGGGCTGCAAAATGCTCCCAGAACTGGTTTGAACTGGACTATGCACAGGAACACCAAATGTGCCCTCATGCAGACATTCGGTCGCTGGCAAGCGCACCCACCCAGGCCTAATACACTAAATCCTGTGATGCCTATTGTTCTGCCCTTCCCTGCTCGAGCTTGGCTCAGCAGCAGGAGGGCAGAAATGTGTCTCTGGTCGGCAGCAACCCTTTTGGGCTGCCTGGGACTAAAAGGCTGGTACCGGGAATACCAGGGACCTCACAAAGCTCGTTTCTGAGGGGTGGAATCATACACCAGATACCGGTGTGGAGGTATGATTCCAAACACGATAGGGTTACTTTCAGCCGTTTTAGAGTTGGTCATCATGCGGTCGCATAATGCCACTCTATATGTCGTAAATGGCTGTAGCACTAACAACCCGGGAGAATGGACTCCGTAGGCTGCAGGGGTGTCCTGCTCATGCAGTGGCACCCTCTCACTTAGAACCAAGCACCCTGCCTTCAGGATTGTCAAGGCCTGCTATAGGGGTGACTTATAGGTTTTAAGTATAGTGACCCTTAGATATAGTAAAACTATATCTTAGGTAAGTGGTGCATGCACCAACTTACACAGGCTGCAATGGCAGGCCTGTAGATCTATTTTGCATGGACTCTCATGGGTGGCATAATACATGCTTCAGGCCATGGGAGGCCTCTGGGGTACCTATGCCCTGGGTACATGGGTACCATATACTAGGGACTGACAAGGGTACCCCAGTATCCAATCTGGAGTGTACCTAAGTACATGACATAACATTTTAGGGAGAAAGCATACAGACTGGGGTCCTGATTAGCAGGATCCCAGTCAGACTAGTCAAAAGAGTGTAACGTGAAGCAAAAAGTGGGGGTAACCATAAGAAGCAGATCCTACTTTCCTACAGCAAGGGTGTCTCCTTTACAGGCAGGATTGTTTTTGTGCAGGAAGGAATACCTTCCTGCTCAAAAATAATCTCTTTCTGTGTGGGCTGCAAAATGCAGCACACACGGATAGAGGAAATAAAAAAGAGAAACAAAGATATTTCTCCTTGATACACCTCACTGAGGAAGGCGTAGCATTTTGACGCATTACCATGGTTACAAGTCTTTGTAAATCTAGGAATGCACCAAAATCCATGGGTGGATGCATGGGAACACCCATGCTCCACCCACGGAACGACTCCCAAGTTGAAACAAAACCAGGCAAGGCCACGCAAATCAGTAAATATTACTGAAACCTTTCCATTGTCCTTGCGCTGCCTTGCATGATGCAAGGACAATGTAAAAGCTTCACAAATATAGGTCTCAAAGTCTTAAGCACACATTAAACATCAGGACAAAATATGATAAAGCCTCTTAAAAATTCAAGCAACTGTATTTCCTTAATATGCAAAAGCATTTCACCTTAGTATATCAGATTGTATCACTGCAGTGAGAGGCATTTATCGAAAGTGATAGTATTTAATCATGAACTTAGAAACATTCCTGCGCACCACCCTCCCACAGTGAAGAATATTACTAGTGAACTAAGAGGCAGGTCAGTTGTGTGCACCCTATATGTGAACTAGAAACTTATTGTACATGGAGAAACATTATAATCTATTTAATCAAACATGAATGCTTTTTTGGACAGCTCACACCCTTAACTCATGTATTTGAAGGTCCTCTAGATGATGGGTGTCAGAAAGCACATGAAAGGTTGGCTTGTTTTGGATTCGAGGGTCCAAGAGGACCTTGAGCTGCATCAGAGAGCAGCTGGCTTGAGCCTGGCTTTAGCTTTCAGTAGCTCGCCCACCTCTAGGTTCCATAAGTCAAGGTAAACCACCAGCTTTAAGGCAATGGCACTAGGTACCTCCCACTATAAGGAAACACCCAACAATGGCCTGTTTCTTAAGTGACAGGGAGTGCTCCAAATGTAAAATGCTTTTTGCCTGTAACACAGAAAATCATTGCACCGTATCTTACTACACCCCTTCGCTCCCTATTCTATGCTTTTGATACCCTAGTGTAATTTCTAATTGGATGAGCAAATTGCATAAGCAACACTCAGATCCAGTGTAGTTGAGATACTTAAAAAAATGTAACTTTATCTGAGCTCGATATACCATGAACTTCAAATTAATACTTCCTATTGTAATCTCCAATTTGCACAAAGCCCCTGCAGCATAAGTGCGCCACTCTTTCGGATTAGTGGTCTGTAACTCACTGAACTCTTCTTGATTACCTCCCTTTGGGCTTGTCCAACTGGATCTTTGTCCAGTAACATAATCGAGGATGAGTAACAGGTCAAAGGTGTGTGGTTTACAAATTTTTGTAGTTTTTTGCCAAGCCTTACAGTCTTTGACTAAAATACAACATTTAAAGATGCCGGCCTGTGCAGCCGGCCATCTTGGAATGGTAAAAAAACATTTTAAGATGGCCAGCCACCAAAAGTATGCTAGGTGGAGCAACAAGCACCAGGAGGCTGGTGGCAAACAAATGCTGGGTCAGGGGCTCCAAGGTGGAAGGGGGTTTAAAAGAGAAAGATAGCGAGTAGAGGGAGCAGAGAGAGAGAGAAAGAGAGAGACAAAGACAATAGCCCTTCATATGCACTACAAAGCAAAGTTTAAAATTAGCAGTAGTAGAATACATCCTCCAGTCACAACACTGTGAGATCATAATACTCTTAGCTGGGAAAAACACAAGAATAGGGAGGAAAGCCATCAAATTAGAAGCAAGGAAGTGAGATAAACAAAAAAGTCACCAATCATAAGCAAGGGGCTGGCTCAAAGACCACTCTACGTATATGTCCTGTGCTAGAAACAATAAGTCTCCAACTGACAGCTGTGAGTAGCAGAGAATTCAAATAGAAACTTATTTGGCAAATAAGGAGTGCACGTTTACAACCAGTAAGCTGCTGAAACCTAGATGTAAAACGTGGTGGCATGAGGTGGTGGAAAGCAGTTCTGTCAGCAAAGATTGTGGTTTGGTGGGAGCAGAAGTAATGCATTCCAGATATGGATCCGAAATCCCTATGTGGCAGGAGGCAAGTGAAGGGGCATAAAAATAAGGCTCCACATGGTCAGAAGAGCACTCCAAAGACACACTAGGTGAATCCTTGTGGTTGTGGCTCTGATCTAGGAAAGGAGAAGGAGAGGGCGAGAGGGCAACCAAGCTGAGGGTACTCAGGGAAAGGCTAAGCCCTGAGGACACTGCGCTACAGTGCACAGTAAAACACAAAGTGAAAACGGTGATGGGGCCTTGTCAGACCCTTTGGTGGGCAGTAGTGGGTCTCGCAGCAAAGCTGCTTTAAAGGGTACATGTCCCCCAACCAGTAGTGCGAGATCCATTTTGGACTGTTTGCTGTAGAGTATGGTAGATCTGCAGCAGATGGTAGAGAGCGCACTCAATTAATGGAGGAAAGTCCCAGTTGCAGTTACCCTTAAATGCCATCACTGTGAGAGTGTGATTTAAAAGAGCATTGTTCTATGGTGGTTCAGTTTTGCAAGGAGGGGCTATTGAGAATATTGTAGTGCCAACGAGACGATGGGATGGTAAGTAAAGTAAGGGGAGCTTGCAGCAATGGGGCGACTCTGAGCCGGAAGGTGAAGGAAAAGGATGCAGGAGTGAACAGGAGTGTCAGTGCCTAATTTGACCCAGTGATTTATGGTGCTCGGCACCTGCACTTAATTGTTAACATCAGCACTAATGACAGTCTGCCACATGGTGGCGCTGCCTATCTCATTTAGAGGTGAGCACAACAACAGTTGTTTAATAATTCTATATACATTAAAATGACTTATATCTGCCACCCAAGCCATTCTTATAGCTCTGGGGGCCTAGAATATTCTGAAAAGTGACACTTGTAACAGTGTGACGTTAGTGGTTTTCGCTGGCAGCACTGGCAGGAGCAACGGGGCAAGCTGCATTGATCTCCTGACGAGGGCACTGGCAGTTTTTTTTTTTTTTTACAATTTAAGGATTGGGGAATGAGCAGGTGGGGAAAGAGAAAGGTAGGAGAGGGGCATGCAATCCAATCAGTGCTAAAAGTCAAATACTAGAGAAAAAGGCAAATGGAAAATACTATCCAGATGGCAGTAGTGGAAAGCTACAACTCATCCTTTGAAACGATGATGAGACCAAAATTCTTCTGTGGGTGTGAGAAATACAAGAATAGGGTGGAAAGTCATCGAATCAGAAGCAGGGGGTTCCTGATTCGACTAAAAAAGTTATAAAATCCTGAGCAAATGGTAGGCCCAATACCCACATTAAGTTCGTTAAAGTATAAATAACAATATGTCTACAGTCTGTAGCGAGACGTCAAAAGGAGACATTCTCCACTGCATATATACTATCAATGCACCCCAGCCATGTAGATCAGCACTCATCTTGAAGAGCCTGGTAAATGGTTTGGATTTTTCCTACCCCCTGAGTTACCAATTCTGAGGGTATCAGTAACTCCAGAGGTGGGGAAAGTCAAGCTCATTACATGTTGGACCATGAAGTTTGCCAGGGAGGTCCAGTTCCCACCGGTAATTCTTCGTTTTCTCCCATACTTTCACCTGGAGATTTTAGCTGCAATGAGCAGCCAAAATCTCTGGGTGAAAGTAAAGAGATCTTCAGGGTTCCCAAGGATCTCATGATTTCAGTTGGCCCAGTATCTGCTGTTACGAGCCTCATCAAAATTAAGAGAACATTAGCAATGAGGGGCTTATACTCTGTGTACGGACACTCTAGGCTTCCCATTGTAAGGGCTCAAGTGATACCTATCATTAGAGGACTTAAGAGTCTCAGAGACTGTGAGGATTTGGGTGTATTTATGACATGGCTGTGGGGCCTTATAGTATAATACACTCGCAAAAACTGTCTTGGGTCCAGTTAGGCTCGTTTGTAAACCTTAAACTCAACCCAGGGTAGCTGTGGCTTCGAGCAGCAAGGCTAAAGAAAGGAACTGTGCATAAAGCATTTAAAAGCACGAAACAACTGAATAAGAAAGTCACACAACAAGAAAGAGACACAACAACAATTTATAAAAATAGAGCACATTTTAATAATTTTTTTGGACTCTTTGATCCAGAGGGTTCCATAGATATAGATTTTGGAACAAATTAATGTTTTAAATGCAACCGCAAACAATATTGGTTAACAAAAACTTTGCAAACTTTTGAATAGTTTGAAACTGTTTGTTTGGTGACTCCGGCCCAACTTGGGTGACCAAATCAGACAGAGCAGAGGTCTAGGAGTCCAGTAAGGTTACTTTGGACAGGTACCTGGCCACCAGATCCTTTTCCAGTCCAGTTCCAGCCTTTAGGAAACAACTGCCATAGATGACAATGGTTCTGATACTGGGATAAAATAATAAAATAATAAAAAAAATAAGAAGAGATTGCCTTGAGGTTTCTTGGTTTCTGCTCCTTTTTTCATTCAACACCTCATCTGTCTAGTTCTGATGTGAGTGTCTTTCTTTCTGGAGTACCTGAGAAACTAACCATGATGTGTGATTAGATTTCTGAAAATTAACATTAGACTTCTAGACATTTACTACACTTTACATTTTAAATTTCTCACTTGACTAAATATACCCAATAAATCCAAGACCTGTGCTCCTCTTCTGTTGAAATGAGTAGATAACCATTTTAGGTCTCGCGCGTAGCGTTGCAGTGCGCAGCAATGCTCGCGCAGCGCGAGACCTCATGTAGGGGGTTTAGAAGGTGAGCTAGGAATCGCACACGCTCGTGCGTCTGCTTTTCGTTTTTCCCCCGGCTATTGGGCTTTGCGTGCGTCTTTATAAGAAAGACAGCACGCAATTGGGCAAAGGCGGGCGCATGTCCCGCCTTTGCCGCGCCCAATCCCACCGGTGTCTAGCATGCGCAGCAGCAAGCGTCCGCGTCGCTGCCACGCTCCCTTTCCCCCCCGCTCCTCTGTGGTGCGCGCGCACCACTGGTTTCGATTCCCACGTTCGGGTTTCGATTCCGTGCTTGTCTTTTACTTGTTTCCTTTCTCTCCCCTTTTGCTATGGCCTGCCACAAGCGCTTAGGTTACTCAGTGGCAAGTTGAATATCCGCCGTTTAGCATTTTTTGTCTCTGCTGTGGTTGCCTTTGCTGTGCTTCCCTGGATTGTTGGTGTTGCTGGTACTAATGGATGTGCTTTTTATCAGTCCCCTTCTGATTGTAGTTGATGAGACCGCGAGTTGGGGTTGCTGCAGTTGTAGAACCGAATCTAAACTGTGGATAAGATCTGATATGACAGGAAAGTATGAGATGCTGATACAACCTGCCAGGTACAAGTGTGTTGCGAAGGGTCTGTAAAGTGAGGGGGCAACGAGCAGAGGTTACAGGAAAAACGTGTTGGCAAAATATCCCCTTGTGCTTCGGAGGCTGCTGATCGGAAAGCCAGGGGTGGTTGAGTTGAGGGTCACGAAGTAGAGAGTTGGCAAACTAGTGGCTTGTCACGTGTTTCCGTGGTGTGTGTGTGTGGGTGAGTAAATGGTGCGTGCCAGATAGATCATACTCTAGCTACAGTCTGAGTCACCTATGGAGCCACAGGGCATTATCTTTATAAATTCAACCTAGATTTATCAAATATACACTGCTAGAAATTCCACCAAAAGGACAATCCTGCTGGCATCTGTTCTCGTTCTGTAGGTGAGACACAAAGGTGTGCAGTGCTTATTCTCCAAACTTTCTCTGAAATACTCATTTGCCCAATTCCAGGAAATCGCCCCCAAGCAAGCTTTGTCCCTGCTTACCTCTGTCAGCCTTCATTTGTTTTCATGGTCCCCGTGTCGGCTCTGTGTGCCTTTTCGGAACCTTCCTTTATCTAAATCTAGATGTTTTACCTAAATGTTATTTTTTTCATCTTCACTTGCACGGCTAATTTCAGTTTGGCAGTTCTGTGAATAGCTAAGGTGTTGCCTGCAGCAATTGGTGCTAAAACCACCTCATTCGAATTTCAAATGAGACCAGAGTAAGGACGAATTCGGATCACCCTTAGTAGCTGTGAAGATGTGAAGTGGTCTCAGGGGCTTCCCACGGTAATGAGTCTTCCTCTGCAAGCCAGCTGCAGTCCGAAACAAAAACCCCATTCACGTGTTCTGCACCAAAATATTTCAGTGAAAAAAAATAGCAGCGTATATCAAATAATCCCTGTCAAAAATGTTCAAACCTGCCCCATCCTGCAGGAGGTCATGGCTAGAACAGCGCCATGAGGGCACGGTTGGATGATAGCAATCAAGGGTGACTGGCGAGCAAAGGGTGGGCGGGAGTGTCCTGAATTGGGCAGAGTTTTACTTTTATTCTTAGCCCTAGTTTACATTTCCCTTTCCCATCACCATGCTCCATCATGGCTACTTGCCATTACCTGTAGTTTCTATACCCAGATCTCCTTTCAAAAGCTGCACGCAATTTGCATTAAGACTAGACAACGCAGCGGACCCTACTATGGACACTAATACCCTGTGAGCCGTAATCAAACAGGCAAGGAGATTGAGCACACATTAGTCCACTAAACAGTAAACTCCTTCCCCACTGTCCTCACCTTGCCCTTCAAGTGGTCCTATATAAGGCGCTTCTGCATGTGCTGATGTAATATCTGAGAAAAATTGTATTGCAATACTGCTGACCTAAACGCTGTACCTGTACTTTGTCTCATGCTTAAAAACCAATAAAAAGATTTTTATTAAATGAGGGCACGGTTGGATCATCGCATCTCCTTCTGCTCTCAAAACAGCCCCCCAGCATAAACCCCATGTGGTAAATGGCAGGATTGCCCGTCCGACTCTGGGTGCTGTTCTGATTTGGAGCACTTTTACTCCTTGTAATATACATGCTGTCTTGTGGTTTCAAGGGAACTATACCATTAGTTCAATAAAGGGTTATCCCTTGAGGATTTAGTAATGAAAAATTGCTCCACTTCACTCCACGGTCCTCAAGGATCCCGCACTTCTACACCCTTCTATTCGCCCAATAGTGGAGTTGCCAGTTACTGAATGCGTAAGGCTGTGTTATTATTATTATTATTTTTTTATTTAACAGAGTTTTATATAGCGCGAACTTGACCCGAAGGTATCGGGTATCAGAGCCTTTACATAGCACCAGTTGCGTTACATGAGGACACATTCATTTTTGTTAGGCACGGGGAGATTAAGTGATTTGCCCAGAATCACAGGATGTTCAGCTTCATTGCCGAGACTCGAACCCAGTTCCCCAGATTCCAGGTCGACCGCCCTAACTGTTAGGCCAACTCCTCTCCCCAATTATGGAAACATGTGCAGTAATTGGTAAATGACCAATAGAATTTAGATGCTATTCTAGGTTTAAATTGATTCAGTTTAGGGTACCATACATTTTCTTGGTCCAGAGTTGTTTTGTGATTTTACTGGATCGACCCGGGTTGAATGGGTAACTACTAGAGAGAGAATTTTTTAGGGTATCTTTGGCCTCTTGACTGGGGGATACAAGGAGGGTAAACCTTGACCCTCACACTATGTGGGTGCATTATTTACCTAATCTTTGAGGAAAAAGGATTGCGACAGTACCTACTTCTGGGCAGCACCTCTCGTGGTTGTGGAATGGGGACCATGGATTCTGATGAAATGAGTTTTAGCGTTGAGGAGATGCTACGGAGCGGGCTACTAATCGGATGACAATCTAGTAAACTCTTACTGATGTAACTGCACTGTTCTGGTGAGGCACCACTGCTAATATTCGTCACTGGGCACAGCTTCTCGACATCATCATGGAACTCTGCTGCTGTCTCATCAAACTGCTGGGGCCAGACCTCATCGGGTCCTGAACCTCTGTGTGATGTCACCAGAGGCCTGATGTCAGACTCCCTCTATGTGTACAGACATCTCTCTCTCCTCTGCCTAGGATGTTCTTTCTTTCCTCCTGCCCCCCCCCCCCACCTTCATCTCAGTTTTAAGATTTTCCTTCCTAGACACCGAGCGTTTCTTTGGATGTTTTTATGTGGTAACATGAAATCCAAGCTTGTAAACTCTTACAAGCATGCGAAAATTTGAAGATGGGTCGTTTTTTGTTTCTCAGTGCTGTCAGCCAAGACTCGCAGGCTAATGATATCAGTTATTAAAAAGAAAACATCCCTCCCTCCCCCTTTGTGTTGCTTGTTACAGCTGGCACCGTAGTAAACACAGTAATAACTTTGGGAGGATAAAATGCATTTTCGGCCATTCTGGGCCATTCTTTGATTAAAATATGTACTAGTATACCAACCCATTAATTGTTTCAACCTTTAATTAAGAACATTTTTAACATGAAAGCATCAAGCAGAGGATAATGCAAAGTATCTTTTTGTGAGAAACCGAGGCGAGGTTATTGAACTGGAGAGCACTTGGGCAAACTCTCTCAACACAAGCATCTTCATCCAGCACAGCCAGCCACTTTGTGTTGTGCTTGAAGGCACTTCTGCTGAGTATACCTATTTCCAGCTCCATTTGCATACTTACACAGTTACTATCCGCGTACTTCCACTACACATCATACCACATAATTCCACTACACACCATACCATATAATTCCACTACACAAATCCACTCCACACAACACAATTCCACAACTAACAATACCAATACAACCCACATAATTCCACTACACATCACATACATACACTCCATAACACATGGGTAAAATACATTGTCATTTACAACACCAATAGCTCTAACTCAAAGAAATGCGAGACCTATTGCATTTTCAATGCTTTTTCTTTTTCTTATTTATAGGTGAATAAATCCTGAGGAAACGAAATTTGGGTAAGTATTGTCTCTTTTCCCGTTCTGCTCAGCATTAGTGTATAGTATACATTTGATGATAAAATTAGTTAAATACACAGTTATTTCCAAAGAAGGTACTTAGCTGAGTGTCATCAAAGTGTTATTCAGTCCTATTCACTGCCGAGTTCAGTAGAATCGCCAAACGGAACACCATATCTTTTGTCAGCACAGAACAGTTCGAATGAAGCGAGAGCTCGTAAGAGTGAGAGAAGCTGTCCACACGGCCCGTGGTAGGAGTGCCGGTCGGGCGGTGACGTGGGTCGGGGGAGGGGCAGGGTGGGGGGTAGTAAACTACAAATTAAGGCCAAATACAGGTAAGTGAACATTTAAATAAATAAAACGAATTTCGTTGTGAGCGCTGCATCGCCAAATGCGATGCAGTGCGTGAGGTGCGTTCTCTAGAATTCACTTCAGTGAAGTGCGCTGTTTTTAGAAGGCGCACGCTTCATGTACAATTCTGGGCTCAGGGGTTGAGAAAAAGACTAGAGTTGTTCTTAGTTAAAAACTAGAGTAGCCATCTTGGAGTTCTTTTTATTCCATGCTATCTTCCAAGAGTGCCCATGGTTCTTCATCTTTTGTTCTTTACAATTCTTATGATTGATGACACATGTGGACGAACTACTTGTGCTGTGGATCCTGAGACTCTTCACACAGCTTTAAAGGCATCAGGAGACTCCTCTCTTGGTCCTCTCTCCAAATCCACAGTGTACTGAAGTTCACGGTCCTAGGGGTGCCCATTATATCTCGGAAAAGTGCCCCGAGGGGAGAACACGGTCACTGGCCAATGGGCTAGTAGCTCCCCTCCCCTTTGGTGACAAAGTTCTGGCAATGTGTGGCATTTGGCTATCCCAAAGTGCAATATTCTTGCCACTCTCAAGCTGTCTGAACTCTTCCTTGACTGCGAGGAGCTTAGTAGTCCATCTCAGAGGTGTGGCTACCTAAGGGCCACATGCCCACGGGAAACCATGTTTGGAGATGAGTTTTTCCTCTCTATCCCTGTCTCCAACTTGTCTATAGGAACAAAAGGCATCGTGCTCGAGTGTGGTCACAGGCGGTCCTTTAAAGGCGGCTTTCTTTCTGAAGCTCACCTTTTGGGCTAACACCGAGTAGCCTTGCTGGAAGAGGAGGTCACACCTCACTCAGTGGCAACTGCCTTTGTTCTTGAGCCTGGAAGTTGTTCACATGTCTCCCCAGGCAGGCAGAAAGCTGTCTGAGTGTCAGGGCCTTTGTGAGGCCACTGGACTAGCTGGGGCACAGAGCGGCAACTTTCTCAGAGTTGCTTAACTTTAAAGGTAACATAAATCTCGAATTGGGCATCAAGTCAGATTTAATGCTGCCATTAATTGGATACCTTACAGTACCCAGTTAGGCTGTTAAAAACATTTATAGTCCTTGTTTTCAGAATAACTCCCCAATGATATGAAGATCTAGTGGCATACATTTTCGCACAATACTTCGATTCATTATTATAGTAAGTTCCAAAATTCCACCACTGTAAGGGAATAGGAAATAGGGTGAGATTCTACAATAATAATTAATATAGAATCCATCTTGTTTACAGAATTAGGATCTGAAACCTGTGGGAATACGTCTGGAAAACAAGAGTTACAAAATATTCCCAGGACAGATGAGGAAGGTTAAGTTATTTCAAACTCCGAATATATAGATCTAAAGGAGTGGGTCTGGAATGAATATAAACTGGATACCTGAGTAATTATAAATAATAGGTTTCGTTCCAATTATCTTCATACTTGGAGCCATGAATTAGGTATGTCTTTCGACATACATAATGTTAGTAATCATTAACATGATTAGGGGCATGAGCTGCTATTGGGAAGAATTTGCAGATATATATACATAAAGTGTGATTAATACTTATGTGAAATATGTGGCCAAAAATATTGAATGTGGTTTTTTGTCTTTTAGATATTATATACCAATTAGTAATATGTCCTGAAAAACGTGGCGTCGACTGAAAAAACATTTTTAAAAGTGTTTTTAATATGTTTTTATGATACATGAATAAAAATAGTGAGTTGTTTGTTTTGAGATATATAGTAAGATGATATTGTAACGAGACATCAAGGGGTGTGGAATGTGTATTAGATGTGGAGAAATTGTGTTCATAGGCACAGGAATATCTTTTTAAAAAAGAATATATTTTAATACTGAGAGCAATAAATAAAATTTGAATGTATTTTTCACATATGTAGTTAAATTTGTGGTAATTTTTAATATATGTGTTAATAATTGTTTGGATCTAAGCCTATTTCATGTTCTATACAATTGATTACTGCATCTTCTGATCCTTATTATAGCATTATCATACTTCAGTTAAGTTACAGCACAAACGGGAATTTTCTTGTTTATAGCAGTATACTTACCCTGTCCCTTTTGGCACAGAAGGGTGTCTCTCCTTGTTGTGTGGGGCCCAGTTAGGTAGTCCCATTCAGACATTATCCAGGCTGGGATGCTAGCCTGCAACCATGTGTTAGCCATTGGGGCTAATAATTTTCCTCAGCAAAACAACAACTTTAGGGGTTTTGCTGCTAAGACATATATAAACCTATATATTTATCTTAACAATATACAGCTCCCTGCCATTGGGCTCTATAGGCCTTCCTTAGAGGAGACTTTCAAATACTTTTGAGGGAAGGGCTGGTGTTGCCAGTATCAGTAATGGTTAAGTAGAACTTGCAGTGTATACACTGCTTTTCCAGTCTGCAGTGGCAGGCTCAGAGCCATTTTGTACTTTGTCACACTCAGGGTGGCACAACCAGTGCTGCAGCCCTGAGTGGACACTATGCCTTACATGCCCTTGGTACCTTGGGTAAGATATACAAGGGACTTATAAGTAAGTCAGCACTTGCCAATTGGGGACATCTAATTCGACATATCTTTGCTAATGGGTCAGAACACTGGCGCTGAGATCATGACAGCAGGCTGCAGTGCACTCTCAAAGTTGAAAAAACAGCAACTAGTAGTCCAAATGGGGGCAAAAAGTGTGGGGGGGATCTTCAAAAAGCGAAGTGTCCTTACAGGGACCCTTCATGCTTGCTTTCCACAGGGAGCACCCTAAACATAAGCCAGCTTCTGGGTGGCACTCATTCAACATGCACTACCACTGGAGTCCTGCATTTGCGCATGCATCAGTGACATGAAACAATTGAGTGGAGTGACATTGTGTTGAGCGGAGTGGAGTGCCACTGTGTGGCATGGAGTGGCATTGCGTGGTGTGGCATGAAGTGGCATTGTGTAGTGTGGAGTGACATTTTGTGGCATGAAGTGGAGAGGCATGGTGTGGCGTGGTGTTGCATTGTGAGGCATGTAGTGGCATTCTTTGGTGTGGAGTGGAGTTGTGTGGAATGCAGTGGAGTGACATTGGGTGGAGTGAAGAGGGGAGGCATTGTGTGGAGTGGAATTATGTGGCATGGAGTGTCATTGTGTGGCATGAAGGGGCATTATGAAGTGTGAAGTGGAGTGACACTGTGTGGCATGGAGTGCAGTGGTTTGTGTGGCGTGGTTTGGAGTGGAGTGGCATTGTGTGAAGTAAAGAGGGGTGGCGTTGTGTGGAGTAGAGTGGCATTGAGTGGGCTGGTGAGGAATTGTGTAGCGTGAAGTGGAGTGGTATTGTGTGGTGTGAAGTGGAGTGGAGTGACATGCCGCAAAGCTCTTCTATGCCCCATCAGGGGTAGTAAGCACTATATAAATACAATAGCAATTGAGTGTAGTGACATTGTATGGAGTGGAGTTTCATTGTGTGATGTGGAGTTAAGTAAAGTGGAGTGGCATTGTGTGGTATGGAGTAGAATGGCCTTATGTAGCATGCAGTGGAGTGGCATTGAGTGAGGTGGAGTGCCATTGGGTGGCATGGTGTTGAGTGACATTGTGTGGTGTGAAGTGAAGTTGAGTGGAGTGGCATTGATTGGAGTGGTATTGAGTGGGGTGGAGTGACATTGAGTGGACTGGTATTGTGTGGAGTAGAGTGCACTGGCATTATTGGCATGGAGTGGAATGGAGTAGGATTGTGTGGAGATGAGTGGAGTGGCACTGTGGGGAGTGGAGTGGCATTGTGTGGCATGAAGTGGCAATGTGTGGCATGCCAGTGTTTAGCATGATGTGTTGTAGACTGGTTTGGAGCGCAGTGGAGTAGAATTGTGTGGAGCGAAATTGAGTGAAGTGGGTTGGAATTGTGTGGAGTGGAGTGGAATTGTGTTGCATTATGTGGAGTGGAGTGGAGTAGATTTGTGTGGAGTGGAATTGTGTGGAGTGGAGTGGAATTGTGTGACATTGTGGAAAGTGGAGTGGAGCAGAATTGCATGGCATTGTGTGGTTTGGAGTGGCATTGAGGGGCATAGGGTGGCATTGTGTGACATTTTGTGGCAAAGAGTGAAATGGGGTCAAGTGGAATTAGATTAGATAATGTGGCCTTGTGTGGTGTGGAGTGGCATTGTGTGGTGTGGCCCACAGTGGAGTGGGTTGGAGTGGAATAATGTGACATTGAAGTGAAGTGGAGTGGCATTGCGTGGCGTGGAGTGTAGTGAAATTGTGTGGCAGTGTATGGGGTGGAGTGGAATTGAATTGTATGGCATTGTGGGGCACTGTGATGAGTGAAGTGGCATGGAGTGGAATTGTGTGGCATTGTGGGGCATGGAGTGGAGTGGAGTGTAATAGGTGGTATTGTGTGGCATGGAATGGAGTGGAATAAAGTGGCATTGTATGGAGTGAAGTGGAGTGGGGTGGAGTGAGTGGGATTGTGGGGCATCGTGTGGCGTGGAGTGGACTGGACTGGAGTGGAAGAGAGTGGAGTGGAGTGGCATAACGTTACACTGTCTGGCATTAAGTAGAGTGGAGTGGAGTGGCCGGAAATTGTGATGCAGTGTGTGGAGTGTAGTGGAATTGAGTGGCTTTGTGTGGAGTGGAATTGTGCAGCATTGTGTGGCATATAGTGGAGAGGAATTGTGTGGCATTGTGTGGCATGCAGTGGAGTGGAAGTGTGTGGCATTGTGTGGAGTAGAATGGAGTGGAGTGGAATTGTGTGGCATTGTGTGCTGTGGAATTGTGCAGCATTGTGTGGCGTAGTGCAGAATAGTGTGGAATTGTGTTGTATTGTGTGGCATGGAGTGGAGTGGAATTATGTGGCATTGTGTGGCATGGAGTGGAGTTGAGTGGATTGGAGTAGAATTGTTTGGCATTGTGTGGCATGGAGTTGAGTGGAATTGTGTGGTGGGAGTGGAGTGGAATTGTGTGGCATGGTGTGGAGTGGCATGGAATTGTGTGGCATGCACACAAATCTCTATCACCCTCTCCCTCTCCTATATAAATTGTGATACTGCTGTCACATTTCACCAGAGCTGCTCAGATTCTTGTATTAAGCTTTTACAATGCTCTGGACAGGTAGATCCATTGAATTTTGTTTCAATCCATTTTATTACTTTGCAATATGACGTGCAGTTCTGATTAAAAAATGTTCAAAATAGACATGCAGAATTAGACATTAAAATGCAAGGAACATACATTTTTTTACGAATGCTAAACAGAAAACATCAACACAGATGTAAGATGTTTGTACGCAGATTACATTATAGCAATGAACTTCAATGTGCCAAACATACAAGTGCACACTGTAGATGTTAGGAAAACAGCAGCATCTGCTGATTAATGAAATGCCATTCCGGTTTCAGGATAGGGTAGAGCAAGAGCATAGCAGCAGGTATGTGATTAGACAGGTTGGGCGAGTTTACAAGCGCTTTTTAAGAACGGTAGCTTTATTCTGTAAAATAACGAGAAAAGAAAGAGAAGCGGAGGGTGGGAGGGAGGGGAAATAAGCACCTCAGACATGAGGGAGTGGGCGAGGAAGAAGAAATAGTACCTTAATCACAGAGCAAGCAGCAGACTGACACTAATTAAAATGAATCAATTTATGCTTGGAAGTGAGGCCAGGCACGCGCTAGCCAGTTAGGAGCCAGCAAAGAAAAGTGACAATGAACCCAGTGAATGGTAAGCAATAGGCAGGCTCCAAGCACTTTATTGTAAACAATACCCCTCTCAGCAGCAAGGTAAGACCTAACAATGAACGCAATAAACGGTTTCACTGCCCTGAGGGGCTGCAAGGGGCAGCAAGTGGGCTTCTGCTGCTTGGTAGCCATATCCTGTCAAAGGCCACACACAGGCATGTCCCTTGCACCCACCACTCACACTGTCAATTGCTGAGTTAGTATCTCTCCTTCCCCAGCATGGTCTCTATGCCTGAGTGTCCATACTGTCCCAAAGGCCCTAGTCCTTTACCCGTAATTGAGTCCCACACCTGACTCTTTTCAACTGGAGCTGTACTGACTAATTTCCAGCCACAGAGTGTCCCCCCTCCATTGAGGGAGGGTATTGTGGCTGGAAAGCAGTCCAGTGTGCGGTGTATGGCATGGCTGGGGAAATTTAGCCTCCGTTTGCCAAGGCAAAGTTTTTGCCCAATTGTCCTACATCACAGATGAAGGTTTTCCCTTTTCCCATTCCTAACAATGCAATCAATCAATCAATAAATCAAGGAATTGTGAAGCGTGCTACTCACCCGTGAGGGCCTCAAGGCGCTGGTGGGGGGGGGGCAGCTCCCAGTCAGCCAAAGAGCCAGGTCTTGAGGCTCTTCCTGAAGGTGCGCAGAGTGGGGGAGCGTCTGATGTTGATCGGGAGCTTGGTCCAGGTCTTTGGCGTGATGTAGGAGAAGGCTCTTCCACCCGCTCTGGCTCTGCGGATGCACGGGGTTTCGGCGAGGGTGAGGTCGGCGGAGGTTTCTCTGGGGTACGTGGAAGGAGACTCTTTCGTTGAGGTATTGGGGTCCGGTGTTGAGGAGGGATTTGTAGGCGTGGGTGAGTCTCTTCTCAACGGGGAGCCAGTGGAGGTCTCGCAGGTGTTGGGTGATGTGTTCATGTCGTGCGATGTTGAGGACGAGTCTGGCCACAATGTTCTGGATGGTCTGGAGTTTGCGGAGCAGGGATTTGTTTATGCCGGCGTAGAGGGCGTTCCCGTATTTCAGTCTGCTTGTTATGAGTGCGTGGGCGACGGTCTTGCTGGATTCGGGAGGATCCATTTGAAGGTCTTGCAGAGGGTGTTGAAGCAGGTTGAGGTGACAGCGTTGATCTGTCGGGTCATGGTGAGGGAGGAGTTGTGTATGATGCTGAGGTTTTGGGCGTGGTCTGTGGCAGTGGGGGGATTTCCGAGGGCGGTGGGCCACCAGGTAATGTCCCATGCTGAGGGGGTGAGTCTGAGGACGAGGACTTCCGTCTTCTCCAAGTTGAGCTTCAGGCAGCTGTTGCTCATCCAAGATGCAACGTCTTTCATTCCTTCCTGGAAGCTGAGTCTGGTGGTGTGGGGATCCTTTGTGAGGGATAGGATGAGCTGGGTGTCATTGGCGTAGGATACTATGCTGTGTCCATGCTGTCTGACAATGGCGGCGAGGGGGGCCATGTAGATGTTGAAGAGCATGGGGCTGAGAGATGATCCTTGGGGTACTCCACAGTTGATCTCTGTGGGTTCAGAGAGGAAGGCGGGAGTCTGATTCTTTGGGTTCTGCCAGTGAGGAAGGAGTGGAGTCAGTCGAGGGCGGTTCCCTGTATGCCGGCGTCATGGAGTCTGGCAACGAGAGTGCGGTGGAAGACGGTGTCAAAGGCTGCAGAGAGATCTAGTAGGATGAGGGCCGCAGTGTGGCCTTGGTCAAGGAGAGTGTTGATGTCGTCTGTGGCGGCGAGGAGGGCAGTCTTGGTGCTGTGGATGCTGCGGAATCTGGATTGGGAAGGGTCGGGATGGAGTTCTCTTCGATGAAGTTTGTTAGCTGGATGTTGACGATCTTCTCGGTGACTTTGGTCGTGAAGGGGAGAAGAGAGATGGGTCGGTAGTTTTTTAGGTCCGTCAGGTCTGCAGAGGGCTTCTTGAGGAGGGGCTTGACTTCTGCGCGTTTCCAGTCGCCGGGGAAAGTGCTGGATTCGAAAGTGGCGTTGATAGTGCGTCGTAGCTCGGGTGCTATGGCGGTGGTGGTTCTGTGGAAGATGTGCAGCGGGCAGGGGTCCGTGGGGGCTCCTGAGTGAATGCTTTTCATGGTCGTGGCAGTGTCTTCGGCGATGACCGGGGTCCAGGCGGATATGGTAGGCTGGCTGTCATTGCTGGAGGAAGGAGTGGTTTTGGTGTCTGGTGTCTGTTTGTTGAAGTTGTCGTAGAGGGACTTGATTTTCAGATGGAAGTAGGAGCCGAGTTTGTTGCAAAGGTCCTGGGAGGGTGTGACGTCCGTGGCTTCGTTGTGGGGTTTGGTGAATTCCTGAATGATGCTGAAGAGTTCCTTTGAGTTGCTGGAGTTAGCGAGGATTTTGTTCTGGATGAGGGTCCTTTTGGTGGATCTGATGAGTTGGTGGTATTCTGTCATGGTGTTCTTGTAGGTGGTCCGATCTTCCACGGTTTTGCTGTTCCTCCATAGCTTCTCGAGACGTCTGCAGGTGCATCTGGATTCTTGGAGGTTGGTGGTGAACCAGGTGGCCTTCCTGGGGCGCTGTCTGTCGGGGTTGCGGAGGAGGGCGAGCTTGTCTGCGCAGTTAGTGATCCATCTGTGTAGTTCTTTGGCTGCAGAGTTGGCGTTGGTCGAGGTGGTAGGGGGATCGTGGTTGAGGGTGGAGTTGAGGTGCTCTTTGGTGACCTTGCTCGAGTTCCTTCGCGGAGAGCGTGGTGTAGGTTTGTGAGCGGTGGCTTTGTCGAAAGAGAAGTGTACGCAGTGGTGGTCTGTCCAGGGGGGTTGCGTGGTGTGGCTGAAGTGGATATTGTTACCGCCTGCGAAGATGGGGTCGAGGGTGTATCCTGCCTTGTGGGTGGGGGTGGTGACGAGCAGTTTCAGTCTGATGTTGGCGAGGTTGTCCAGGAGGGCGGAGGAGTTTGGGTCGCTGAGGTTGTCGAGGTGGAAGTTGAGGTCACTGAGCAGTATGTAGTCCATGGAGGCAATGGCGTGGGGTGCGATGAGGTCCAGTAATGGTTGTGGTGAACGAGGTTCGAGGTCCAGGAGGTCTGTAGGCGAGGTGTTGGTCCAGGTTTCTGTGAAGAAGGCGACGTCTGGCGAGAGGGGGTCGAGGAGGTCCCAGATTTCTACTTTGTGTCTGGGCAGGGAGCGCACATTGAGGAGGATGCAGCTCAGGGCTTCGTGTGTGCTGGCATCCGGCGGGACTGCACTGGCCGTGGGGGTGCGGAGGTTGGTGAAGGTTTGTCGGCAGTGTTTGCAGGAGAACTGGCTGTGGGTGGGGTTCAGCTTTTACAGCTGGCAATTGTTGTTCCTTCTGGCGTTGAGTGCGTGGAGGGCAGCTGAGTCGTAGCAGTGGGTGGTCGGAAAACCAGGATCCCTGGTGCTGGTCGTGGTCGGGTCGTGGACGGGCACAGACAGGCTTGCCTTTGGCGCACCTTCGGCGTGCCAGCGGCGCGCCTGCTGCTTGCGGCTGTGCAGCGGCCACCATTAAATTGGGAACGGGTAAAAGGAAACGCAGATGGGAGGCAGGAGCAGAGCCGGCAGGGGGAGGGGCCGTGGGGGCAGCAGCAGCTGGAAAAGGGCAGCAAAAACGGGCACAGTGAAACGGAGGACACAACAAAAGGCACAAAATACAAAAACCAGAAAAACAGGCACAGTAACAGTGACAACAGAAAAGACAGACAAAAGACAGTCAACAGGCACAATTACAGTAAAAACAGAAAGGACAGACAAAAAAGACAGTCAAACAGAGAAGGCTGGCCAAGCGGACCAGCAGAAGAGCAAGGCTCTCCCACTGGACCACCAGGGAAGAGGCGCAGGCAGGAGCCTGCGGGTGGAGGAGGGCCTTGAACACCTATCTGGACAGAGGCGGAGCTACTGGGTCAGAGAGCAGAGTTCCCTGACCAGGAGGTCAGAGGTCTTGCAGGGCATTAAGAGTATTTCTGTATATTTGCGGTAACACTGTGCATCATTAATTGTTATATAGCTCAGGCAATTTTATTACAAACTTAGCATTGACTGTGGAATAGCCTTCAGAAACAATGGCGCTCATTACCATGGCTGGCGAACCGCCACCATGGCCGTCGGTGGTGGTCTGCCCGCCATCCAGGGCATCAGTCCGACCGCAGCATTACAATGCAGCCGGTCAAACCACAGAGGTCAGGGGGTAGGACCGCCGTCTCCGACAGGATCAAAGATCCCTTCGGGACAGCGGTCAGATTCCTAAACCTACCAGGGAGGCGTGCCTGCACACGCACCACTGTAGGGATTAAGATATCCCTTTCCGACTGCCAACAGGCAGACAGAAAGTGACTTTGGGGACCCCAAGCGGGGCTCCGTCCCCCGTAGGCCACTGCTAAGTGGCCTGGGAGGCACATGTAGTGCCTGGCACATGGTGCATGGATGTGCACAAAGTGCCTTTTTCTACTATGGCTTCTGCTGTGGCCCTTTTCCTGGACCTCACCACAAGCCTCAGTAGTATAGAGCACTTTTCGACTGCCTGCTCTGCAGCCCTATCATAAATAGGGCAGGTGGGACCGCCGACTCATTGTAGATGGTCACCTGCCCAATACGATGGCGGTCCGGCTGACCACCATCGTAATGAGGGCCAATGGTTTTGCTTGTTTAATTACATAAGGAGGTATTCGAGGTCCTGGGCAAAACGGGCAATTGTTCAGGGCACTGACTTTCCAGGGCCCCTGGCAAAGTGAATGTTCTCTCTTTTTCTGACCTATGTCTCTTCTTTATCTCACCATCTCCCTCAGTTTGTCTCTCTACCTATCCCTACCTCACCGCTCTAAATCTTTTAGTCCTTATCTCCTCAGCTATCTCTTGCTCTATTATCCTTGCCTATCTACCACTATTTCTACTTCTCTGCTTTCTTTCTCTACCGAGGGTCAGACTGAAACAGGAAAGGATCATTGACATAATATCGCACAATATCTATATAGAAAAGTATTGGAACATAAATATTGTTGACATAAATATAGCCATCTTGTACTTAACTAATAAAACCGCAAATATTGTTGTTAAAAATATAGATTTATCCTTATACCGGAAACACATACATCAGAAGAAAAAATATTGTTACCTTTAAATAAACATATAATTTGTCAAAAATATTGCCTCACAGAATATCAACTAAAATAATATCACCAATATAATTACATTTTCATTAATAAACAAAATAACTAGTTTTTATTTTAAAGAAATAATTACAGTAAACATTAAACAATATGTACACATGTTTAAATAAAATAATATATATTACATCACCAAAACTATTATAATTCACCCCCAAAATAATAACTAAATACATTGCAATATGAGCAAAAAAAGTATTTACATAAACTACAAGCATTTATTCAACCTAAATATCACATAAAAAACACTTAGCATAAATTAGCATTTACCATAAAAGGAAATAACTGTTAAAAAAAATTCAAACTAAACTTAAACTAACCAATCAGAAAAATATACATCTTGACAAATACCTTGAAAGTAAATTAAACTTACATGTAAACTAAAACTTACTTGCAATTAAAATATAAATTAGCCAACTCTCTCCCCCTCTGCTGGACTGACCATAGTGCAGTGCTTTTTACATTCACTATACAGAAGGTGAGTAGTCAGTCGCAGAGTAAATTTACAATGCTGAGGAGGTGGAATAAGATTTCTGCTGAGAACTTAGATGCTGCACTGTGAGAATCCTTAGAAAGGTACAACAGTTCCCTCGGATATACTGCGGAGGTTTTCCACACATGGGTGGAGACCGCTATAGATCATCTTGTTGCCTGTGTGCATCCACATGGCATAAGGCACCAGGGGCCCCTGTAGGGCCCCCTTCGTTTACTCACTGACACACTTTTCATGGCCATTAAAAGTGTGGCAGTGAGGAAACTCGTAATATGCTTGGCGGGGCCACAGCGGCCCCACCAAGCATATTGCAGCCTCAGGACCACCGCACAACCGCCAGGGAACAGTGGTTCCCTGGTGGTTGTGCTGGTCCCAGTGCGGCCCGACCGCCCTAGTCGTAATAGGACGATCGGGAGACCGCCACCATGAGTCTGGCGGTTTATGGACCGCCATACTCATAATAAGGCCCTTAATCTTTATGTTGTCCTCTTGGCTAAATTGATTAGATCCTTCGGCTTCCAAATATTATCTTATGCAGCTGATACACAAATTATTGTGTCAAATTTCTGACGGTATTCCAGTGGTGGCAGAAAGGTTTAAACATTTCATGGTGAACTTTAACAACTGGATAAAGGAGAATTGCCTTAAATTGAATACCGACAAGACTGAGATCTTTTTGGAGAACAAAGGTCGGCATGGTCAGAGCTGTTGTGGCCAGAGCTCTGCGGTCCCCTACCTAATTCTGTTACTGAGGCTAAAAACTTGGGTGTGGTCTTTGATACCTCCCTTTCCTTTGACACTCAGGTGAAAAGCATTGCAAGCTCCTGTTTCTACACCATCAAACTCTTAAGGAAGGTTTTTCCTTTCATCCCTGACGAGCGTCAAGTTGCTGTGGTCATTGCGCTTATTACATCACACATTGACTATTGTAATGCCCAATTCCTTAATATTAATAGAGGCACACTCAATAGACTCCAGATTATCCAGAATGTCGTCTGTTCCTGAACGTCCCTAAACATCTGTCAATCAGAGAGGGCATTCGCTCTCAACATTGGCTGCTGGTTGAGAAGCGTGAGATTTTTAAATCCCTTTGATTAGCTCACACTGCTCTCCACTGCCAAGGGCCAATGCATTTGAGAGCAGCCTTCCATTGGTATATTCCCAATAGACAGTTGAGTTCAGCTTATCTTAAAAAGGTGGAGGTCCCGAGATATCGGAAAGCCACTGGGGTAGGGTGTTCCAGTCGGGTCACTGCTGCTAAAATTTGGAACACCCTTCCCACCCACATCACTAGTCTTTCCTCTCATGCTGCTTTTTGTAACCACTTGAAAATCTAGCTTTTCTCTTTGCTGTGATGGATAGGTCATGTTTGTCTCTCCTGCTGTTGCTCTATTGTTTATCTAGTGCTTTGACACCCCCCGGGTATAATCTGCTCTACAAATGTTTCAAATTTCAAATTGGAAAAACACTCCCCAACTTCTATCTCTTTAAATGTACTTACAAAAAAAGTATGTTTATGTAAATAATTATAAAATTGAAGCTCACTCCAAAAATGATTTACATAAAACATAACAACTACAACCTCTTCAAACTACCAACAAATAAGTATTTAAAATGAAACTGATGCTTTTTTCGTCCAACAGAAAAGAAACACTACAATTAATACAACTAAATATACAACAAACCCACAAAAACACTATAATTAACCTCTAGACCTCCCCCTACATCCCGCCTACCATCAAAACCCTAAACAAAACCTTTAAAAAGGACTTACCTTTTCCAAAGAACAGCAGCACCTTACCGCAGCCTGGATCATGGGAAATAGACTAAAAATGAGACAGATAGACTACAAAATAGAAGGTAGTGAAAAACAATGGCCGCTAAATGAAAATCCCATAGAAATGAATGCAAAAATAAGTAAACAATATTCAATAAATACATTTTTAAAAGTAAAAATAGATTAAAAATGCATGTAAAGCAATGTTAAAACATTGTAAAGTATAAATTAAATAATATTATAAAAATATACAATTATTTAATATACACTGCGAAAAAGTATGCTAAAATTGTATTAATAATATGTATTTAAACAATTTAATAAATGTAAACACAATGTCAAACACTAGAAAAAAACTAGAAAATGTACATGATACAATAACATTTAAATATGATTTACAATGTTAATTTAATAATAACATTGTATTATAAACCATTTTATTTATCAATATATAAATGTTTTTAAATAGATATATATATATATGTTTAAAATGTCAAAAGATGCATTAAATAAATGTTAAAAAAATTGTTACTTGCCATTATTCTATGAAACAATGTAAATAATAATCTTATGTATTACAAATATACAACTAACAACTTTCTTAATTATCCAAACACCAACAATGCTAATTAAATGACATAAACTGTTCCTACTAAATAGAAATATAAGCTAATAAGGGTATTTCAGACCAAAATGGTTAACTTAAATATTCACACTCCAACATAAACCATTTTGAAGAAAGTGCTGGACATTAAAGGGTTGACATTTATTATTCCCACTCCAAAGTAAACCATTTTGAAGAAAGTGTTGGACACCAAGGGGGTGACATTTACTGTTCCCACTCCAATCTAAACCTATTTGGGAAAGGTGTTGGACATTAAAAGGTTGACAGTTACTATTCCCACTCCAATATAAGCCAATTTGGGGAAGGTGATGGACACTAAAGGGGTGACATTTATTATTTCCATTACAATCTAAAGCATTTTAGGAAAGTTTCTATATACACAAACAATACTCCCTGCTCACACATCATTTTTGATCTATAAAATATAATAGAATTACTTAAAAGGAACAGTTATCCAAACTCAAAGCCCATATTGTTTAAATTAAACATTGCCATGTAAAATAATATATTGAGCACTATCAATAATGAATACATGTCTACTAATATTTATGAATATTCATAAACTTTGAAACATCACATAAAAAATTCATAATCCAGAAATGAAAATCAAAAAAGTATTAAGAAATAAAACTGATTTTCAAATGAAATATAACAAATATTTTTCATTACATTAAATGAAATCATTTTAGAAAATCCATTCCCAAAAACAGAACCTATTCCAATAATAAACATAATAATAATGTCATTAACCCCTTGCGTGCGTCGGATGGCCCCCGGCAGTCTGACGTCACGGTGGGCGTGTGCGGAGGACGGCCAGGGGCCGTCCGAACCGCGCACGCAAGGGGTTAATGACATTATTATTATGTTTATTATTGGAATAGGTTCTGTTTTTGGGAATTCCTCAGCACAGCGGGGGAATTCCGGCCGCAGCGAAGCGGTTAATAAAATATTGTTTAATACATTTTTGATAAATAAACCCATACCAAATAAATATATACAAAAATATAACTATATACATTATGAATAATACATATTTATTCTGTTTTCATAATTGATTTATACATTTCAAAATAGTTTTAACTGAATTTAAATATAAAAATTGAAAGCAATGATGACATTTTATTTACAATGACATTATAATTGTCAACACATAAAAGAATCAATAAAATAATTTTAAAATTTCAAAAAATATTTCCCTTTAAAAATATTACATATATTTTTTAATAAAGATAAGTTTACAATCATTTTAAATTATTAATTTTAAATGTGATAAATTGAAATTTCCATCAAAATTTCTGGAAAGTAAATTATTATTTTAATATATGCATTCAAAATAATTAAAAAAATATAACCAGCTTCACACAGCAAGCGTCAATGATTGATGATGTTGTGGCTTTGTCAGACCTGGTGCACTGTGCCTCCCACCCATCACGACCTCCACTTTTTGTATGTTTTGTGGATTACTCTGCAACTTTCTACGGCATTGACCGCAAAGTACTCTGGTCCAAACTGGGAGAGTGGAGTATTCATTCTGTCCTACTCGGAGCAAACATTTCCCTCTACTCGGACACGTGGGTTCACGTGAAGACAGGTACAGACAACTGCTCCACAAAGAAAATTCCAGGGTCTAAGTCAAGGGCTTGTCTTAGCCTCCATGCTGTTAAATCTTGATACGACTGATATCTGCCATTCAGTGGCCAAGGAGAATACTGTACCACCTGAAATCAGTTACAACATGCTTCTCAGGATGCAATACGCTGATGATATGCTTGTCCTAGATCATACTTACATGGATCTGCAGTGCGCCCTTATATATAAATATATATGTCCCTTACTGCACTGGTGTAAATAAATAAACTGTTTCAAAATGCCCCCGGAGTGCCGCCTCTGCTTTCGCCGAGCTTTGCTAAACATATAGGGGCATATTACCAAGGATTTGCGATAAATATCGCAAAGCGTGCTTAGCGCTGGTTTTTTTATCGCCGGCTATCGCTGGATTTCATCGCGGAGATAACGCGTTATTATCAACGCTTATCTCCAAGGCGATAAAAAATCCAGCGATAGCGGCGAAACCCAGCACTAGCGCGAGAAATCCAGCGATAAATTCACTGCGCTAATGAAAAGCTTGCTAATAGGCAGGTGAGGACTTAACCTTACAATCCACCTCCCATTGACAAGATGGTTAAGTCAAGTTTTTTTCAGGTGTTAAATTCCAGCGATAATCGCGGTTAGCGCGACTTTTTTTATCGCTTCGCGGGCATTGCTAATAGGGGGAAGTTGTGTTAGCGACTGTTTGCAGTTGCTTTTAGTTGGGAACGCCTACTTTGCATGTCATTAGCGATAATTATCGCTGACATGCAAAGCTGCAACAAAACGGTCGCGTTCGCCATAAAGCTGTCGCTAACAGCTGTTAGCGACAGCTTGCTAATAGGGCGATAAAAATATTGCCGCTTTATCGGCAAAAAGTGCCGCTAAAGTGGCAATACTGCCCTTGATAATATGCCCCATAGAATACTGCGGAGAGAAACGGAGCAACTAATCATATATATATATGCACTTGCCACTCGGTGCTTCGCCTAGAGTTTAGCCCAACTGGCCAAGACTTTGATTGCTAGGCTTCTTTTTTAAAATATTACCATGCAATCCACAAAGGCAAACCACGCATTTAAAAAAAGACCCATCAAGCAATCTTCACAAGCATCATTAATCCATGGTCTGAATATCTTAGAACGGCGGCCAACAACCTAAACATCAACACAGTCACACTGGCAGCTCCCACTATTCCTCAATCCAGTATAAAGTGCATCTTGAAGAAACAAGCAGCAACCCTTTCAAGGGAGGCCGATCTAGCAACTGCACAAACAATCAAATATGCTTTCCTAATTTTGAAGTCATTTAAAGAATGAAACCATAATGGCTCCTAAAGGTCGCCCTAAGTAAGGAGATGAGGTGCTTCATACTGCGTATGCGTCTCATGATACTTGCTATTAATAAGCACCACTCTGATTGGGCACCTAGAGCTGGTATTCGGCGCTGTCATTTTTGTGACTACAGGAGAGAATCAATGTCGCACCTTCTATGCTGCTGCCCAGAGTTTCTAAATGCACAACAAACTTTATTAGAAACTTATGTTCTTGAGGAAGGGGTCCATACCTGCATTGAAGTGCTCGAATTTTGTATGACCACTATTATCCCCTTGTATTTGGCACACTTTGGGAAACTTAACAATACAATTCTTATTGCCATCAGGACAAAATGGTGCCACACTTTGGGGCTTATTAACAAACCACACAAGATGATGGACGGAATGCTGCACATTGGCAAACATTCACCCCCAGTCACAGATCTGGGTTTAATCCATCGTTATTTTGCTTCACCACGCCACCCCAGTTCAGACATAGCCATATGCAAATCAGTCTTGACCCTGTGCCATCATCTTGTGGGTTTTGCATTTCGCCCTAAGTGGGAAGGGTATGCCTAGACGTGGGTCCCGTGCTCACTACGCCACTGGAGTCAAGCTATCCTGGCTGATGAAGGCTGATAGCCTGAAACCGGTCCTAGGATGCTTGATTCCGGTCCAGGGAAGACATGGCTTGGCAGTTCGGTCTGGACTGTTCCCATGAGGCACAGGGTCAAGACTGATTTGCATATGGCTATGTCTGAACTGGGGTGGTGTGGTGAAGCAAAATAACGATGGATTAAACCCAGATCTGTGACTGGGGGTGAATGTTTGCCAATGTGCAGCATTCTGTCCATCATCTTGTGTGTTTTGCTTATTAACAAACCCCATGCCCCGCCGGTACGTCACTATTTCCCATATAAAAAGTGATGTAACGGTGGCGCAAGGAGCTTGAAAATAAGCCCCTTTATTTGTAAACTTGGCTGCAGGGCAGTCATTTTCCATGGTTTTAACTAATCTGAATTTTAGTATTTATGAGACTAGAAGTAGTTTTATATTGATTTGCACCACCTTGGGGTTTCTCTTTTAAATGCAGTTATCTTGATTCTATTTTGTTAATTTGTTTTTATAGTGAATGCAGTTGTACCACTTTTAAATAATTGACACCATATTAACTTTTATTCCATTGAAATAATTATAAAAATCACCCTCTCTTATCCCCTGAAACCCAACATGCTGCAACTAAAAATATATATTTTACACATTAATACAACTGAAACCACATACTTCAAAGATTTCGTAACTGATAAGTTATCTTACTAAACCCACAAATAAAAAAAATATTAAACATATAAAATCAAACACACAACAATAAAATACAAACAAAATAACACTTATAAACAATATTATATGAAATCGCATTTTCTAAATCAATATTTTTACAACAATATTCAAAACAACACTTAGAATGATATTCTTACACTCGATAATCATATCCACAATATTTTTGGCATCCTGATATTCTTGACACAATATTTTGTATCACGATATTTTCTATTCAATATTTTGTCCAAACCACATAAAATACGCTCAGGAGCCAAAAAAATGGATCCCTTCAGTGAACAGACAGCAAAAAAAAGAGACCTAATTTCCCAATCTGGGCAATTTTGAACTTGTATAGACACACTCTATAGGTGTTGTGCAAGGTATAGGAAACACTGACCTGTCAGACCAGCTCATCTGGCACTGCTGGGTTGCCTTATAGGCCAGTCTGACCCAGTCTCTGTATCTCAGACCTCTCTCTATGTCTCACTGCTCTGTTTCTCTCACACCTCCTTGTCTCACACTTTTATCTGCCTAATGTCTCTCTCAACCTCATCTCTCTATTTACCTTACCTCTCTCTTTGCCTCATCTCTTCATCACTCTGCACCTCACATATATCTATCATTCAGAAACTACTGCACCTCTCCTAGTCCCCTATCTTTCTACCTTTGTTCCTTGAAACTCATTTTTCGCTCTACCTTACTTCTTTCTAACTAGCTCTCTTTTTCTATGTTTTTCTATCACTACCTCCTCAGTCTCTCTCTCTCTCTCTCTTGTTCATTCGCTCTGATCTGTTCCTCATCTATTTCAGATCACCCTCTCTATCTCAACTCTGTCTTTACCTCTCTCTCTTTTTACACTTTTCTACCTAACCCCTCTCCAGTAGCGGCCCGTGGTGGGAGTGCTGCCGGGCGGTGACGCGGGGCGGGGGAGGGGCAGGGTGGGGGTTAGTAAACTACGGAATATGGCCGCACAGAGGTAAGTAAACAAACAAATAAATCAAACGAATTTCGTTGCGTGCGCTGCATCGCCAAATGCAATGCAGCGCACGCAACGAAATTCGTTTGATTTATTTGTTTGTTTACTTACATCTGTGCGGCCGTATTCCGTAGTTTACTGGCCCTCCCCCTCCCCCGCCCCGCATCACCGCCCGGCAGCACTCCCACCACGGGCCGCTACTGCCCCTCTCTATTCCAATATAATCCTTACCTCTGTTTATCTCTGTCTTGTCTCTGTCTCTCTACTTCACCTTTTTTCTCTCTACAACTCATCTTTCTACCCTGCCCCCCCCCCTCCCCTTCGGCCCACCTTTCTCTCTTTGTCACTACTTGGCCTGCCTTTCTTTTCTTCACTTTTTCTGCATTTCTCTAAATTTCTGACAACCACACCTCTATATCTGCCTACCTCTACCTCTCTCTGCCTGTAGCTCTCTCCAGCTCACCTCTATCTTGGACTTACCTATCTTTTACCTCATTTCACTGTGTAGCCAATCCCATGTTTTTACATTTTCTTCTCCTTATCTGTAGGTCTTGCTACCTCTTTACATCCCCGCCTCACTCTGAAATCTAACCTATCTCTCTACATTCCTTTCTCTACCTACCTCTTCCTCTTTGTACCTCTCTGTATCTTTCTTTCTGGCAATCTCACTTTTCTCTGTTTACCTTATGTCTCTACCTGCCTCACCTTTCTCTCTAGCTCATCTCCATCTCTTTCTCCCTTCTTCCTCTGGTACACCTCTCTCTTGATATTCCATTCTCATTACCTGTCCGGTCTGCATCCCTCCTGTTTCTCTTACTGAGCAAAGTCTGAGGTCACTGTCTGTCTAGAAATGCATACATTTAAAACCAGAAGAAAATTAATTAGGGAGAAAATTATCAGTTTCCACCTAATGCAAGGGGAAACTTCTAAGTGCAAAAATGCCCATTATGTAGGGGGATTAATCTTTATGAATATGTAGCAATTACATCTACAGTTTCAAGTGTGATGTGCATTGTGCTTTTTAATATTACGCACCAGTCAACTAAATATCTACCATGTCACCCTTACACTGCCATTCCTACAATAGAACCTACAGACTGCTAGGCACTGAATTCCATGTTCAAATATTGGTGTTGCGAGACAAAATATCAAGGGGCAGATTTACAAGGAAAGCGACTCAGTGCATGCTGCAAGCCATCTGGCTGCACCGCACTGAGTCACTTTCAAAGCACAGGGATGCGACATATTTACGTACTTACTGCTAGCGCCGGGACACTTCCGTGGGAGGTAGCCGTGCGCTCTATAAACTACAATAATAATAATAATAATATTTACAACAATGCGTCGCATCTCTGTGATTCCCCCTGCACTGGCGCACAAGCTGCTGCCATGCGCCGGCACAGGCACCTTTGCACCATGGTGCTGCGTGCAAAGGGGCCCTATTTACAAAAACAGGAAAAGTCACGCAGGGTGGCTTTTCCTGTCCTTGTAAACATAGGGCACTAAAATACGCCGCCGGTGAATCACAAAAAGTGATGCACCGGTGACGCAAGGGGCTTGTAACTCTGCCCCCTAGATTTAAAGTCATGAAGACGTGGCTTTGTCAGTACATGCTCAAGCTTTCTTTTGTTATTTTTTGGTTGGCTTTTACATGTTCGCCTACGTTTAACATTTTAAAGTACAATTCAGTGTGGTTTGCCGCTATGAGGGACTGAATTATCTGAACAAATGCAAAGATGTTCTGAGCAGGGGACCCTAAAATATGTTTTGCCTGAGGCTCTAGATATCCTTAAGAATGCACTGTAAAGTGCTGAGTTTGCACCACCTATTTGCTTCCGCTAACAGGCACAGGTTTCCGATGGAGTGAGGAGGTATTGTCCAATTTACGATCCAGAAATACCACTTTTAACTGACAAAATCATATTTAATCCTTGGAAGTCTACTTACCACACAGTTAGCAGAATTTGTGTAGACTATTCAACTTTTTAAATTAGGGCCATATACAGGGGCTGCTCTTCCGCTAAGGCGGAGGTACGTCGCCCCACTGCTCTTTGAGTAAAAAAAATAAAATGAAAGTAATGCAGTCATTATCCTTTTATTTTTTGCAGGTTCGGGGCTGGGTTGGGGGGGCAGGGCTGGAGGCACAGGGAGAGGAGTGGTTTGCACACTCCAAGTGGGCATGACTGCTTGGCCGGCCGTCTTGTCCCGGCCAAACAATCATGTACACTTTGCATGTTCCCCACCAGGCCGCATTACACAGCCTGGTGGGGAATATGCCCAGGGCCCCAGACCCCATCTGAGCGCCGATCGATGGCTCTCAGAGCAATCACAACGCTGCATTGCAGCGTTGTGATTGGCTTAGGGGAGCCAATCACAATGCTGCGTTGCAGTGTTTTGATTGGCTATGGGGAGCCTGGGTGCTTCTTGGTTCCGGTACTTGGACGAGAGACGCGGCCGGCGGAAAAGGTAAGTAGTATTTTTTTTTATATATATTGTCCCCCCGCCCCTCCACCCTCATTCCCTGCCAGCCACCACTGGCCATATATCCTAGCGCTCTTTACTAAAAATGTATCTGGCCCTGTTTACCAGCTCTGATACCTATTGCAAGCCAACGCTCACTTAGAAACAGCATTCTGGTGCCCCAGGGCCCTCCTTCAACTTTATAATAGCTAATAATTTAAAATTATGCCCGCATCGTTGCTCGAATTTGGTGAGTTTTGTACTTCATGAAGAAGTAAGTTGTTCAAGCTGAAGATAGCTTCAATCAGAACACTCAGGTTTCTCAGGTCCATGGTGAGGGGATCGAGGTCGAAATACCCCATCTGGTGCCCCGACTTATTGGGAAATGGGTGAAAACTCTTCATGGCTGATTCCTGATTTTGCCTCAAAAATCAGATTCCAGTTTCTACAATGGATTCTCAATTAAGGAATTTAAGACGAAATTAAACACCATATAAAGAAAAATACGAAGAATGCGGGACTTAGTACACATCTAGCACAGTTTGATTAATATTGATTATTTATTATTCATAACCTTGAAAACCTTGAACAAGCGGCACGCCCACGAAACACATGTTGGCTGTGTTGTTGAGGAATGGAATAAACTATTAGTTGAATATTGGATGAACAATAAACTACTACTTGGATGTTTGAAGTAAATCTTTGTAACTCTGGAAAAAATATTCCACTGATTGGATTATCTAATAGATCATTGCATCCTGAACTGTTTTGTGTTTTTTCTTATAATACAAGAAGCATTTGTGTTCAGTCAGAAATGCACGCCCGCATCCTCTCTGTGGAACTTCCCGCGATGATAACAAATCACCACTAGAGGGAAGTGTGGTCACACAATATCGAGCTGAAAGAAAGCTTACCGTAGGCACTGACATAAACTACATGACAGTAGAAGCGAGAGGTAAATGAACACTGCTGCCACACAAATAACCCAGTGAAGAGTTTTTTCCCCACCTGCAACACTTGAGTCCCTCATTACAGTCCCCAGCACAAGAAAATTGGTGGATTAATAAACACTGTAAACACGATGGCCTCCATACCAGCTGCAATCAATGCCTTTTGAATGGTCAGCGAGAGATGTCTCACTGCTCGTTTGGTTCCTTCTCCCGCGGGTACTTCTTTCCCTTTCACCACCTGTACACACTGTCACAAAGTGGTTGAGCTTGCCGCAGTTTGAGCAGGTGTGTCCTTGGGCTGGGCAGGTTTCTAAGGGGTGTTCTTGACGGCCACAGTATTGGCAGTGGGACCGTGGCGGCAGGGGAACTGGCGCCCTGGGCCCGTTGGTCTTCCCTCTCGTGTACACTGCGTCAGCGCATTCCAGCTTCATGCTGGGAGTCTTTTCTGGTGTCTGAGTTATTGCCAGGGTTGGATTGGGAGCAAAAATCGGCCAGGGCACACCAAAAAAAAGTGGCCCACATTTGCGTATTGCCTTTCGCAAAAATACTGCTTCAGCGAAGTTTTATGAAAAAAAGGGGGTGGGGGCATGTTTTCTTAACTTCACTTAGATAAAAAAAAAAATGAACAGATTAGTTCACACTGCTGAGCCACACATGAATGCAAGTGAGACCACTTCTGCTCAGGCCCCCTGCCCCCGCTCAATCAGCATACATTAATGGGTCGGCACGGAGAGAGAAAGGGAGTGATACCGCCGCCCATCTGCCTCTAGAAAGGCCACACAGGCACCCACTGGGCCACCGGCGGCATCCTAACATCACAGACAGCCCCCAGGCTGCCCAAAAAAGCAGCCCACAGCTAGAACTCGGCTACCGGCCCTTCGGCCGTTTCCCGAGTGCCCGCGTTACCAATCCGACCCTGGTTATTGCAGTGTCTATTTGGTGGCCCTGGCCGCGGATAGGTCGTGAGATCTGGCCATGATGAGGATGTCATCTAGGCTAATGTTCGGTTGTCTAAGGATCAGGCTTCTGAGTGTCATGTTTCAGCACCCTTGGATAGTCTGTGCTCTTATCTTTTCACTCCACTGTGCATGTGCTGGCTAATTCGCAGAGGTGTGCATAAAAAGCGTCAATGGACTAACCCTTACTCTGGCGAGCTTGGCGGAGTTTAAATCGTTAAAAATCCAGATTTATGTGTGGATCGAAATGCGCGTTGAAGGCACTGCTTCATCATAGTCATTAACTGCGCCAGTGTTGGGAACGTGTTCAAATAATGTATACATTTATTTCCCTACATAGTGCACCAACGGGGAGCGTTTGACTGCTCTATCAGTTTTTCGGGTGGCGATAAAGTAATTGTCTAGTCTCCCCACCCATGTTTTCCATCGGGGCGCAGCCGTGGAAGAATCAACAAGCTCACTGAAAGGTTGCAACACACCTGCCAGTGCGTGCCCCTGGGGTATTTGCCCTTCGTGTGGCCCTTGTGGGTGCGCTGCATTAGGATCATCTGCCATTGTTGTGTCATCAAGCTGGGTGGGGACTCCCTCCCTCAGGCGCGTTTTGTTACTTAGATGCACACTCTGGGCTTTGAGTGCAGCTGGGTTGGGGCTATTAGCTAGCGCTCTCATCCCCTTTGCAAGGTGTGCAGAGTGCGATGCACCAGTATAATTGGTGTGTTTCTTAAATATAAATGTCCTTTTATGACCCTGGATACTTTATTTGACCCACTTTTTATCCTTTTGTTATGCAGTTCTCTTTTATTCTCTTTTTCTCAGAATTGAGCCTGTGGCCTGTTTTCAACCACTCTGGCAAAAGGTCACTGAGGCATAGGGCCGACGTGCACAGCAGGCCCTGTCGCAACTCTCCTAGGCTGTTGAGCACGTCGCTTGTGGCGTTGGCAGGCAAACGAGGCATGGTCTGCAGGCAGTCTGGGTGTGGTTGCGCTCTTCTGAACCGTTCTTCACTCCAGAGCGCGGTGATCAGTACTGGCTGGCGGTTGCAGTTGCTCACGGCCGGAGTGCTGCAAGCGGGGGGGGGGGCTTCATCCATGCGATGGCTGGCAGCGAGACATGCAGCACCGGGGGCACAGAGCCGGTCACCACGCAACTACCGCACCTTGGGGAAAGCAGAGTCCCAGACCAGGCAGTGCTCCGCGGCTGAGGCAGTTGATGGGGCACTGCTGCCTGTTCGTCGACCTCAATGGGGGAGCATACATTCGGAGTCGCCCTCATCGCCAATGTGCAGAGGTAACCTAGTCATGCCTGCGGCCTATATTGCACTACACAATCACAGCAATAAGAATGACACTCCACTCAACATAACAGTATGGGCAAAGACCTCGAGTGGTTTGTGACCCCTTTATTATATAGCCTCTGGCCATGCCTGTCCAGAGGATTTAGAAACCTATACATCCTGGGCAGTGAGCTACCAGGGAAGGGTCCGGGTGGCTCACTACACTCACAAGCTTCAAAGTGGAAGATCTATATAGAGCACCTAAAAACATACTTTGCTGGGACATGATCATAAGAGACATGCAGGCTAGCAGAAGAAGGGATCTACAAACTCTCTCGCAGAGCATCTGAAACAGGCTCACCATTCACATAATCTACCTTGGTCACTGCCCTGAACATCTACTTTGCTTTGCTCACCATCCCTGATTATGAACAGTTCCCCCTGACACAAGTAAAACTAAAACCTGAAGAATCAGTGAGCAACTTCCACACTCACCTCAAGGCACTGGCTTGCACATGCAACCTTCCAAATGAGGCTGATGATATCCGTGCCCGGTTCATACAAGGATGCATTTTCGCTAAACTCAGAAGTCAAATACTGAGAGACCCAGCTAAATTACTGCAAGACATCTTTATAACGGGTCGCTCCCCAGAACTTTCAAGCGCAAGAGCCTTTCCCTAAGGCGAAAGACTCACAGTGCTGAGGGAATTTCTTAATACCTAAAGCTCGCAACCTTAATTGCAGTTTCACACGGAGGAGGCAAAACTTACCTTTAAGTGTTAATCATCTGTACCTTATTAAAGGACACTCTCCATTGCCCTTTGCCCTTCAAAGCTCTGCTGAGGTAGGTATAGCTGGTCTGCACACTATTCCCAGGGCATGCAAGTCTGTGCAATAAGCATCAATGCATAACTCACTGAGAGGAATACAGGCTCCCATAAATCAACTGGGCAGTATGCAAAGATAAGGGGACTTAATAGTAACATTGTGCTGCTGTCTCAATAACCCTCATTTCAACACTGTCCTAAGAAACGTTTGGCATCACAAAAGCCTGCAAACAAAAGTTTTTGTTGCCAATTTGATGCATAATTTTCAATATTCCTCTTTCAAATCCTAGCAAAAAAAGAACCGGAGGACAATGGCTGCCTGATGCATTCGCTCTGTGTAGGCAGACACCTCTCCAGCTGACTCCATCATTGGACGACCTCCTTAAGTGAAGTCTTTCAGAGCCCTGGGTTTATTGAACACCTGACTCATGTAGAGATCGTTTGCATCATCCCACCGATGCTGTGAACAACTCGACGATCCGAAACAAGGACCACCAAATACCAGTGCCATGTACAGCACCATTGCAGCCCAGTGTAGACAGCTGTATCTGCAGGAATGCTTGTTGGTGGAAATTCATAGTATGCTGCTGCCACTGGAGGTACGGAGGAAGAAGCTTCACAGCAGAGGGATTAGGGTAGATAGCTGTACAGCTGGGGTTTTGAAAGACCTGATGTATTTTTGATGGCCTTTGGGTGGGAGGAAGAGGGGGACACAGCAGCTTCAGCCACCTCCAGTTGACACCTAATGATGCCAGCAAGAGACTACCATAGTCAGCGACAACACCAGCAAAAATATGGAGCTCCCTCTCACAGCCGGCAGCGCATGTCAGGCAAACATCGTTCCATTCACCACCATGGCTCAAATCAAATAGGACAGCCATCTTGTAACGTCTTTTGAAGATCCATTAACCACTATAGAACTCCACTCACCCCACTCTGTTGTTTCAATAACCGCCATGGCTCCAAATAACATTAGCACCAACGAAAACATGCTGTCACTGGTGGGTCGTAATGCTTTCAAGATTAATTACCCACCTAACCTATTGAAAAACTTTGCAAGAATTTTCAAACGGTACCCCAAAACGCTCATCTCTGATGCCTACTTTTGTACTTCCAAAGGAGTTGTGGTTAATGACCTTATCTTCTTCACCAACAGCAGAGCTCAATGGAGAAGAGTCATAAGTTCTATGCTCTGGACTAAGACATCTAGGAAAACTCTGCACGAGTTTCGAATCTACATAATACCCTCATCCGACTTCAAGGCTGAACTAACCATCTCCGTATACAACAACAGGAACATCCGTATACAAGTTTCGGACCGAAATCTATAACGGTTCGACAAAATCTTTGTGAGGATTATAAATACATTGTCTAACATTGTCCCTTTTACCTCACTAAATCAAAGTCTCTCTTCCAGCTCCGCGACTGAATCACATGCTTCATCTACCTCCTCTACCGCATCACCTCTGCCTCTGCATGACCTGTCCCATTGCTCCAACAATGGAATTTTTGCCTGTGGTCCCAGGCCCTGTATTACACATAAGAACTCCTGAACCTCCCCGAGAACCAACTTTTGTGCCTTGCCTTCTCCCTCAGCTCGCAATAGATTGGGACACAATTCTCACTGCTCTAAAGCTATCTTCAACAGCAACTTGGTGAACTACATGTCTACTAATTGCTCTTCTTTGACTACAACCAAGCCCCAATGGGCACCTCACTCGTCCACCACGATACCCAACCCACCGGGTGCAACTGCCCAACTACTCAAAAGGCCCGTAGTTGAAGCAAATTTGAAACTCCATTCTATCCCTCCTCCATTCTCCGCTTCTAGTACACCATCTACGAGCCCGCATCTTTCGGTCTCCTCCCCTACTACTTCCCTCCTCACCTATGAGCAATCCACCCTGCTGACCACCCCTCCCTCCTCTGAGGGGTCAAACTCGCTATCTACCCCTAGACCATCCATCCATTATATATAGACCTCTATTGAGGAGAAGCTTGTTGATCTTAAGCATGATCTTCAACTAGCTACAGAGCATGCTTCACTTCACTGTTAAGATGGAGAAGCTTTGGAATTCCAACCTGACCCCTGAGACTAACAGAACCCCTGAGACAAAACAATGCAACCTTCCCACAAGGGGTAGACACTACTGGCGTGAGACTGTGACCATGAAGAACAAGAACCTGCCGATCTTGCATTGGAGATCGCAACCCCACCGCAATCCCTACTCCAGACCCAAAAGGGTTACTAACCATCTATCTGATGCCGACACTCACTCCCTTCTGTTATCATACAACTCCACTCACAATGGCTCATCACCTTCACTGATCAATATCCAAACTATTCTCTCCAACCTATTTAGAGAACCCAGTCTCAAACTAGAACTATGAACAAGGATATTCTGCTACTTGTCCCCACATCACACCAAGAAACAGAAATAGCCAAATCGCATATCAAATTTATGCTTTCTTAACTGCAAGTCAGCAGTAGGACATGCAGCTGACATTGCCATCCTCATACTTAGCAAGAACTTGACCTCATGATCTTAACTGAAACATGGCTCAACGGTACCTCCTCACCCATTCTGGACATTTTAGTTCCTCCCAACTATGAGATCATCAGATTGGATAGACCTGATAAGATTGAAGGCGGCATAGCATGCATCTATTGCTCCATGCTCACCCTGAGACATGCACAAACTGCTCCTATGTCCTCCTTTGAATACTTTGGCATCAAAATGTAGACCAATGACAAGATGGTGTGTAAACTCCACATGATTTACTACCCCATGGAAATATCTTTCCTTTCATTGAACAAATGATGGAGACCATATCCTCTAACTCAAGCCATCACCCTAACCAAAACTTCCTCCGGGATTTCAACTTACAGTGGAACGACTCAAATGATCCCATACTGAACACCTTCAAGGCCTTCCTCTCCAACCTAAACCTCACCCAGTCTTGCAAATGACCTACCCGCAATAAAGGCTCATCGCTAAGGATAATGTCATATATCTGGAAGCTATATCACCCTGTGACTGGTCAGATCATAACCTAATCTCTTTTCTCATTTTGGAAAAGATGCTGATTAGACAAGGTCAACCATGTAATACCAAACAATGGTCTAGAGATCTGAGAAATATCAACATAACTGATCTAACTTCCATTAGCAATAACCTCCTTTCTCTGCCCTCTAACTTCCATGACAGATATACTTGTTTCAAGTGCTCCAAAGCAGCTCAAAAGAATTTACAGCAAACATTCCAAACCCTGGTTCAATGGCTTCCTTAATGAGAAAAGACAGAAACTAAGGCTTGCTGAGAGATCATGGAGAAACCCTTCTTCCATAACACACCTTATGCAGCTGAGGACGACAAGACATTTGCATAACAAATTCATCCGTAGCGCCAAAGCTGAGTACTTCAGGTCAAAACTGGACAACGCCAAAAACAGACCCAAAAAAACTATTTGAAATCATCAAACAAGCTAGCTACTCAACTAATCATCACTCTGCTAACAAGGACTCACTACGTAGTGGTGATGAGTTTTCTGTCCATGTCATGGAAACGACAAGGAAGATTGAATTCGAATTGTAACTTGCCTCCCCAAATCCTCATATTCTGGCCCAGCCCAGTCCCTCCCCTTGGCTTTCCTTGTTGAGATTCCCTCTTTCTGGCTCTATTGATTATACTACAAAAAAAAATGCGACATGGAATGCCTTTAATCTACCAGATGATGTCGAGCTACTCAAAATAATTACATCAATAAAAATCTCTAACCACTTAAGTGATCCTTTACCCGCCACATTTTTCAAAGAGCCTAGATCTTCCATTCTACCACTCTGGTCTAAGACTGTCCATTAATCTCTCTCACAGGGCATGCTTCCTGACTGCCAAAAGATAGGGCAGGTCACCCCTATCTAAAAAAAGAACAAATGTAGACTTATCAGACCTCAACAACTTTCTTCCAATTACTAACATCATGACTTTAGTCAAACTACTTGAGAAATGCGTACACACACAACTCTGTATCCACATCGAGCAGTTTCAGCTCCTTGACCAATACCAATCAGGCTTCAGATCGGGCCACAGCACTGAAACGGCTCTAACACACATCGTAGATGATGCCTTGAAACTACTCAACCATAACAAATCTTGTCTGCTTATGCTCCTTGATCTCTTCTCGGCGTTTGATACGGTTAAACATGACAACATGATTGATCTTCATGAGGAAAGGATGGGGTTATCTGGTCCCATTTTAAGCTGGTTTGCCTCATTCCTTCAGAACAGAACGCATAGAATCAAAGTCAACGAATCCCTTTCTAAAGTACGCCGGTCTCAATTGGAGTGCCTCAAGAATCCGCACTCTCACCCATGCTTTTCAACTTGTTCATCGAACCTCGTACCGAAATTCTAAATCACTCAAACATACATTATCACATGTACGCTGATGATACTCAATTGTACATGAAAACTTCCTCACCTGAGGATATCAAAACTCTTAACTGTGCCCTACTGAAAACTCAACAATGGTTAACATGCAATCACCTTATGCTAAACACGCTTAAGACGGAATTTCTCCTGATCGCCCCCCATAACCACTCTGCCCCAACTGAAGAATGACTCAAACAACTAACAGCACTCAACTGCACCCCACATGTTGTTGAGTCCACGAGATCATTAGACATAACTCTGGGCAAATACTTGAATACGCAAGACCACATCAGTGCAACCACCAGAGGAGCCAATCACCAACTCAACGCTCTAAGGAAAATCAAACAGTTCCTGCCTCCAGATGACTGGCAGTTAGCAGTCCAATCCCTAGTTGTAATCCGTCTTGATTACGGGAGTGTGACCCTGGCAGGGTTACCCAAAGCTAGGTTGGCCCCTTTAAGGTCTACACTGCTCTCAGCTGCAAGACTCATCATGGGATCTAGAAAACATGATCACATCACACCAGCTCTAATACAACTCAATTGGCTCTTTCTCAAACCTAGGATTCAGTTCAAGATAGCCTGCTTGACTCACAAAGCTCTTCATCATAACACTCCCATTTACCTGGCTAAAAAACTTAAACTATCTGGTATGAGATGGTCCCTAAGAAGATCTAACTCTCTAACGCTGAAACCACAATTTATTTTTAAAAAGAGTACCTATAACTGCTCCTTTTCTGGTCTTGCCCCTAGAATATGGAACACACTCCCTCCTGAAACCAGATCTAACCCTTTGACCTTCTCATTCAAAAAATAACTAAAACGGTTGCTCCTGAATAAATACAGTCAACAATAGACCTGAAGCCACTGAAATTGACTTTTATTTCGGCTATACAGAGCTGGAAGCCTATTCTACTGTGCAATTATGTTACTTTAATCTACGATGTTTCTTGCTGTTCCCTTGTCTCATTTTGTATGCTTAACCTGTTGTTATACGTACGGTTTCTACTATATGCATGTCTGCTTGTTTAACATGTCTGCATCTCTGTACAGTGCTCTGACACCGGATAAGTCATGTTCGCACTTTATAAAACTTCCCAAATATAATAAGCAAATATGAAGACAGAACTTCGAAAACCTATAAAAGAGGAATCTGTCAAGCTCCTGGCCAAGAAAGTGACGAATCCCAAGCCAGCTTTAAGCGAAACCAGAGAAACCAGTGAAAGGGCCTGTGGGAAATGCAGAGAGTTTATCTGCACACAAGAGAGTGCCCAGCATAAAGGAAGGCACTGTGGAGCTTGTGGCAAAGTTAATCACTTTACTAGAGTGTGTAGTTCCACATAAAGGAACAGAAATCCATTTTAAAAAATCTGTCTGCACTATTGACTCATCAGCAAAGAAGGTGCACAGCAAGGATGGACAATGACAACCAAGCGGGTGATGAGGCAATGCATGTGGTTTTCATAATGGAACTTAAACAAAAGAGTGGGCGGACACCACTAAAGCGCCAAGTACACCTGAAAGAACATGCATTAGTGCACTCATCAACATGGGTGCCTCCATCAATATTGCGGTCAAAACCCATTTCAACCTTCCCGACTTCAAGTCCGCGACAGTCAAAATCTTTGCATATGAAAGCAAGTCACTCTTGCGTCTCTGTCACATCTTGCAAATGGAACTGTCACACGATGACTGGAGGGTAACAACAAAAATCTGTGTTACTTAATAGGGCGAGGGGACCATGCTAAGCTGCCAAACAGCTGAGTCACAACGACTCTTACACTTTGTCTACATTGTACACACCAGCGACTTATGAATGCTTCTGCTAGAGTTTAAAGACCTATTTGAAGGAACAGGTTGCCTTAAAGAAAAGGTAGTCAAATTGTACATTGATCAGTCCATGCCATCGAATCATGGTGTTTCATATTCAACATAAAGTGGAAGTCAAACTTCAAAAACTTGAACAGGAAGACATAATTGAACAGGTGGAGGTACCTAACTCAAACCCCAGCAGCCAGAAAAAGTGAGATTCTGCATTGACATGAGACTTCCGAATGCTGCCGTCAAATGAGAGCAACACATATCCTTGACAGTAGACGACCTGAATGTAGGGTATCCTCAATTGCTCCTGACCCTCAAGTCAGAAACATTACTTCCTTCTTGACACACCTCAGACTTTGCTGTTACAAATGATTAAACTTCTCTCTCAGACTTTGCCGTTACAAATGATTAAACTTCGGAATCTCCAGGGCAGCAGAAATCTTCCAAGACATCATACGTGAGGTACTGTCAGGGCTGTTTGGAGCAGTCAATGTGAGTGATGACATACTGGTTGATTCTGTTACTATCGAGGAACACCACAGCCACCTTAGAAACCACTTCAAAAGACAGAGGAACAGTAACTCACTTTTAATTTGAACAAATATGAGTTTCTAAGACAAGACATTAGTTTCTTCAGCTATAGATTTTCTACCCAAAGTGTCACCCCAATCTGATCAAAGTTGCAGATATCAAAACCCTTGTCCTCTGACATCTGTCCCCAAAGTAAGGAGTTTCTTGTTGATGGTCACTTCCTGCTTCATATTTGTTCAGAATATCACATAATTAACAGAACCCCTGGAAAACTGATCAAGTCAAACACTGCGTGGTACTGAGTTGATGCCCAGATTGCCGCATTCCAATCCACAAATGACGCACTGCCAAAACACACTGCACTAAAATACTTTGACCCTGCCAAAGAAATGGAGTTACCAGTAGATGCCTGCCCCCACACAACTAGAAGTTCCATTAGTGCAGAAACAAGAATGTGGGGAGTGGGCTCCAGTTGCATTTGCAGGCCAAGCGTTAACCCCTACCCAGCAGTGGTGCTACCACATTAAGAAGGAGACCATCGCTGCTCAATGGGGCTTTCACCACTTCCATCTTTACCTATCTGGACATCCATGTAGTGTAGCCACTGACCACAAACTGGCTAATCTGAAAATTCTTCAGATTGAGAAGTGGGTACTTCAGCTTGAACAACACTTCTTCTCAGTGAGATATTGACAAAGGTAAAAGAATCCTTCAGATCTTCTATCCCACCACTCTTGACCTGTGACTAGGTTAGAAGTGAGCAAGGCTGCAAAGATTGAAAAATATGTCCGGTTTTTAACTGAAGTTGAAGGACATCATTAAAACCACTGCGGCTGATAAATATATACAGCAAAACATAAGTGAAGTGCAACAGGACAACTGGAAACGCATCTTAGAGAAGATGTCAGCACACAGACCTGAGACATGAATGTGGCTTCACTTCCTCCACAATGCGCACCATGAGTTAGTCACTATGCAGGATGGATGCTTCTTGTGGCAACAAACTGGTCATCTCTCAAGTCCTCATGCAATGATCTGTATAGCTTGCACACATAAGTCATCAAGGGATTGTGAAGAAAAAAACAGACTCTCCCTCAAAGTCTGGTTCCCAGGGCTTAACTAAAAGGTGGAAGAAGTCATCGCTAACTGCATAGAGAGCCAGGCAGCCAACCCCCAAGAACTGCCTGAGTCCATCATCATGGAGTTGATCTCTCTCTTCTGCTGGGACCGAGCCAGAGCAGACTTTGTCTCACTTCCTTAGGGGTGGCACACAATAGTAGTTATAGATGACTACTATAAATACCTAGAGATAGAGATTGTAACCTCCACATCAGGAGATGAACTCATTCCAAAACTAGATGAAATCATGGCCACACATGGAATCATTCATGAGTTGGGAACAGATAATAGACCTACGTTTCAAAGTCAAGACATGTCTGAGTATCTTGCCTCTGTAGGAAACAAAACAGCTGACAATAACCCCATAATGTCCACAAGCGAATGGAGAAGTTGAGCGTTCCATAAAGACAATCTCCAAGATCACTTGGATTGCTCACGTGGATGGACAAAATGTTGAGTGGGCTATTTATGCACTCTTGAGAGATTATCGGCAAATCCCACATTCCATCACTAAGAGGGTCCCCCTTCATCTGTGCCAAGAGCACGCAGTTGATGATGCCATTCCTCACCATCCCTCATGGAGACATGAACTGCATGATGAGAAAGAGACGCCAAGGAGAAGAGGAAGAAGGAAAACTTTAGCCAAAAATGCAGAGGAGAGATTTCTCCAGGGGATATAGAAATCTTGAAGGCTCGCCATCCAGAGAGCAAATTCAGGCTCCCATTTGAAACGTCACTATGGACTGCTGTGAAAGTGTGAGGCACTCAAGCAACGGCCCAGGATGGAAATTAAACAGTAACGTGAAATGCTTCTTTCATCTGAGAGAATACCTCTATCAGTGACTGTCTGTCTGACATGAGTGATACCATGTCCTGTGAGGAGGATGATTATAGTAGTGACAGCGAAGTCCACAGGAGTCCTGGAACTGTGATTGAAACAATTGGAATTTACAAGTCACCTGAGCAAGAAATGCTCAGACATGATTCTAAGAATTCTGGGTCTCTACTATCCCCAACACCAGTGACAAGGGTGCACCCCAGATATGAGTTGTGAAAGAATCCAGCACCTTCTCAAGGATACAATGGGTTTGGGCCTGATTTCTTTGTTGGCAGACGGCCTGGCATCCCCATGGCAGGGGGTCATTTATAATGCATTGGCAGTAGCCGATGTCACGGCGGTTCCTGTCAATTCGTCATACTAGTTGGTGCAGGATTACCTGCACCAAACAGTGTTTGGTTTTTTTCTTCAAAAAGAAAATCCCCAATCAGGTTTTTTTGGGGGAAAATAAAAAAAACTGTAATGCTCCCCTCACCATAAGAATTATCTCTCATGGTGGGGGGAGCAATATTTACATGTTACTGTCCCTCATTGTCAGCGTTTACCTGGCGTTAATGGCTAGGCGGACATGTAGACATTTGTCCGACAGCTCCTATTCCTTTGGCCTGTCAGAGAGGTTTGACTATGGCGATCACGGAGTAGACTGGCCCACAGCCAAATCTAAGGCCCACATGCAATTAAATCAGGTGGACACCAGTATGTTGCCGGTGTGTATACTCCGTCGCCATTGCGATGGAGTATTCACAGTGGCAACATATAAATTAGACCCTTTGAGTCTTAAAGACTTTTTTTCCATGCTTCGAAATTTTGGAGATGAATGTTGTATGCTGCAGTAATGTGACAATCTACCTGGTTCCCTACCTTGGTATTCAGTTGTAAGTGGTTGATTCTATTGACATTTATATGTAAAATGAAAGGGCTGACCTATGACCTTATCAGGGTCTTTGGGGTAAGCCACCGACCGTTCATTCTGTACTGTGTCCCTCATTTGTGTGCTCCATGTACCAGTTGCCTGTGTCACAGGAAGCACAATGCCAGCTGCACGGCTATATGATTTCCTTTCTCCCTCTGGACTTCCCATACTTGTACTTTCAGGAATGAAGAAAGGTGTTGAGGAGCAGGCCCACCGTCCACAAGAAAAGAGGGACAGCTCTCCTGCCCTCAGTCCTAAATGGCAGCAACAGCCCTCCCAAGTACCACGCATCTCGTGTTAGACTAACCCATAATTATTTAATTACAGCATCCCTGCAGGGTCCGACATTTGTCACGCAGATCGCAGATGCCTTAGCAAATTGTCTAATGAAAGCTAAGCAACCATCGCACTCAGAGGCCCAACTATGTTAATCGCCGAGCCTTAAGTACTGTGACCACTTGCTGTAGCTTTAATGTTTCTGATTGTTCTTGTTTTTGGTGTGCCACTCAGTCTCTAGCGTTTCTTTGGAGATATGGTGCCTAATTAGAGCGCTTGTGCATTTATTATGGGGAAACCCATAGCCTGAAACTTAAATAGAATACTTTTATAACTGAGCGTACATTGCAACGACACAAAGGTGGTTTGCTTGCTCTGGTCACACACCGATTGGAGCACTGGTGCGACTTCTATGAGGCCCACACACAAGGAACACTTTTCGCCAACCACACCAGTGGTCGAAGTGGGCGGGATCGGCAGGGCACGGCGTGCCCCTACTTCTTTAATTCTAAAGATTCCGTTCCCCTACTTTTTTATTTTTAAAATGCGTCCCAGGACGCAAGAAATTTCCATCACCTATAGATAAAGCTCGGCGTTCCTGGCGTTCGTCACGGGCGGGGCGGCAGAGAAGTAACAGGACTCTGTCTTTTCCTTCTTGCCCAGAGAAGACAAGGACAGTGTCCACTTCTTCTCTGCCGCTTCAGCTGCCCCCCACTCTTTCCTTCTTCCCTCTCTTTCTGTCTATCAGTTCTTCTCTTACTGAAAACCGTCACTTCAAGACGGGGTTCTCACCCTCTTTCTTCTCCTTTCTTTAATTTGCTCCCCTGTGAAATGGATCCAAAAAACACTTTTGCTGGAAATGTCGTATTTTTCTGACATTCTAATTCCAAAGTGCAGCATCGGGAATAAAAGGTTAAAAATATGAAAAATAAATAACTAAATAAAGTAAGACAGAGTGGTAGCAAACTGGCCAGATTGATTTTATTCACACCCAAACACATTAGCGCCACTTTTACAGAGTTTGCCAGTGAAGCTCTATTTTTGTTTTCTTGTCTTTGTTTTCCCTGGACTTGGAACTAGTGCACCAATCCTGGAGATACCGCAATGTGTGAATTGGAAAACAAAATGTGTACTGCGGCTCTGCGTCCAGGGATGTGGTCTTTTTACCATACTGCTTACGTTTTGTAAGGATATAAGCAATGGATATTGAAATGGGTCCATTCAGGGCCCTGTAGTCGTGTCCTTAACTTTTCAGGCAAAAGCACTCACTGATTTCTGAATAGTGAGTGTAAAAGCGTTAAGGTAACCATGTTGTTCCTGCTTACATTTCACATGGTTTGCTAAATTTTGCATTCCCTATGAGTGTTTGCTTTTTCCAGGATGTTGTTACTTTTTTTTGTAGGCCGCATATTGCTCTTGTCTAGTGCCTAATATAAATTGAGCCGCATCCAGGTGTTTATAGCCGGCAACAATTGGGTTGTAGTTGAAGGCAGTGTGAGTTTTTCTCAGTGGGGCAGTATGGTGTTCAGTGGGGAGATGATGTGGCACTATGGCCAGAGCTGTTGAATTTGGAACTGGGTAACCAGGCTCAGCCTTAATAACCAGTCCACAAGACCACTCTCCTGAGAGAGCACAATCCCATGCTAGACCCTAGAAGGCTTCGCAAGACCTTAGAAGCCCTGGTGTCGTAGCACCAGCAGGTGGACCCTAGCATGACAAGTGTAGGTTAACCTTCAAGGCTTGTCCATCACTATCCATACTGAAGTTCACCTCCAGTCTTGCGGGCATGCCTATGAAACAGCACACCCTAGAACAACAGTGACCCTGTCACTGAGGTCACAGGACCCTTGAGAAGGGCCAGCTCTAGGGCGGTGCAACCGGTGTGACCGCACCGGGTGCTGACTTTAGGTGGAGGCATCATGTTTGCAAGTATATTATGGTTTTAAAAGCGCTTGCTGCCTTCTTCCTGGCCTCCAGCAATTTTCGGCAACAATAAAAATGTCATGATGACTCTGGTGATTAATGTTCTTCCTAGAGAGAGATCGGAATTTTGCCTAGTGAAAGTTTTGACTCATGGAAAGGTAGCTCAGAGGGTTAATGTACCTGCTGCAAAGAACATGTACCATGCAGATCACAAAGTGCACATAATGTAAATAGGTCAGTGGGTTACTGCTTTTGTCAGAGAGATCCTTTTGTTACTTGCAGTTTATAAGTTAAAATCCTAACATAGAACAGTGAGCTATTAACTGTCATCTAAGAGCTGCATACAAACTGCAAGGTATAAATCAGAGCGTTTTGTTTTTTCCACCAGTCTTTGATTATCCTAATGTTGCAAAAAGTGTTCTTTTGGACAGAAATCAGTTCTGATTATTAAAGAGAACCCCCAACCATGGTATTACGTTTTAAAATCTGAGCTTGTGTTTCTCCACACCAATCACTATTAAACTATACGGCCTACTAGTATGGTTGTCATGTGACTCCTACACCTTGTAGTCCTTAGTCATATGTAACATTTTCTATACAGTGATTTACACACATATTGATTATCTCTGTGTAATGTGTGTGATGTAAAGTGCTCTGACACCCTACAATGGTATGAGAGGCGCTGTAAATCAAATTAAATGCATCTGAGAGAGAGTGTGGTTATGGAGACTTGAGGGGCACTGTTAAAGGGTGGTAGTGAGGGAATCCATGGCAGAGGTGGTCATTGGGGGGTACTAACAAACATTAATGCACAGGGCACCTCCAGTGCTAAGGCCGGCCCTGCCCTTGAGACCAGTCTGCCTAACTGATAGGTACCTCTATTGGCCTTGTTTCAGCAGTAGTAGCTGCAACTCACCAGGGATTGGCAATGCAGGATTTGCACGCACACCAAACTAAGTTCGCAAACTTCACAGTCTCTCTGCTTCATTCACAAGCACTTTTAACATGTGGTGCCTGCTGTGGGGCCATTGGAATTAATTATGCAGCAAAGGAGGACAAAAGTATGCTGCAGTGTTGACTAAATTATGCATTAAAAAAAAGGCTGCAGCGTAATGCAGTATATTTTCTGATATTTTATTATTTTGATATGTGTACACGCTAACAGTCTCTGGAAAGATTTTGCCTTATTAGTACCAGTGTAACATACAAATGCAGCAGTGAGAAAGGTGATCAGTCAACCTTTGCAATAGGCCATCCACTCTGCAGCAACACAAGTCACATTTTTAATTAACTTTTGATGCTTTGAGCTACAAACAATTTATTAGTTTAAATGGTCAGATCATGCAGCAGATCTTGCATTATGAGGCAAATATGGCAGAGCCATAATTATATACAAAACATTTGCAAACTAGGATATTTTGCCATTCATGTTTGAACTGCTGTTGTGGAAAAAGGGATAAGTGCTGATGACAGAAACTCCATGGCTCGAAGACAAATGGCTTGTGCTTCCACATTTTATCGTATTTGGGACATTCTGTGATTAGAAGCATATCCCACTTTGTGAGTATATTTTAATGTCAATAACTCATTATAACCTTAAATAATCATGTGTATCCATTGGTTGATTAAACTGGGCAGTGAAATGTCAAACAAATACAAAAAATTGGGATGTTTGCGCATTCTGGCCACACCTCTGGCTCCGCCCACTGATCCAATCCTTGGGTTATTCCCGCCCTCTGATTCTCAGCCCACAGTTCCCCTACTTTTTTTCCCCCACTTCGACCACTGAACCACACACACACATCATTTTTTTCCTGGGTTCCGAGACAATCCAAAGCGTGGCCTGCACGTAAACTGTCTCCGGGTTCACCAGTCGTTGGCCATCTCTTCGGCAGCACACCCCGAGACAAAAATTCAGACAATGCGGCTTTTATGAATGCAGGGGTCCCTGTTGCAGGCCTATGTTACAAGCGAGATGCAGTGCAGCAGAGGAAGCACGCGGCACCAAAACACTGAACTGCGCTTTGCTCCCAGACCAAGAGTTAAGAGGTAAGCCATGGAAACGCGTGTAGGAGGGAAGGGTGAGGCCACAGGTGAAACAACCATTGATAGATATTATATTGCCACCAGTTGAACTCGTAGTACTCAGACCCTAATGTAAGCAGACCCATTGAAAGCCAGCAGTGCAGTATTATACTTCTATAGCACTCCAAACCAAGCGCTTTTAGTAAAGCCCCTAGTGTGCTTCACGGCGCTAAGATTTCTGCCGGGGTGGTGCGGCACAGCCTAGTGGGTATTATGTGGACAGGCCACACCCTGTAGTGGGCCTCTCACAGGCCCGCAGTCACACCACTTCGAGGAGAGGCGTGGGGTCGCAGCGTTAGCAGTCCGGCTAGGTTCCGGGCAGGCCCCAGAGGTTGTCGTACTCCTACTGAGCTTTAATGCTCTTTCAGACCATTCTGAGCAAAGCACTTGTGCAGCAAAGCACTTTGTCGACATCATGTATGGCCTGTGAGTTCCCCGTCAAGTGAACACTAAAAATGTTCCTTGCATGCATATGGTCCCACAATAGTGGATTCTATATGTGATAAAAATGCTTTATAATAAAAAAAAGATGCACATGCAATGATACGGTTTACAGAGGTCAAATGTACTTGTTTTTGAAAGGCGTTAGCAGCTGCTGTAACACACCCTGTGAAACCCCCACCACTGTTATTTTACTATAAAGTGTGTTTTACGTATGTTCACATATATGTGACACGCTTACTGAAAATTCCAGCTTTTTAGCCAACAGCCCTTATGAAAACCAATACTATAAATACCAGATTTCGGGATACTGTTGTCTTGAAAAAAACAGTGTTCCTATCGCACATGATGATGCGGGCAGGTGCTTTACTTGACAGCTCGGCTGGAGGGCACTTTATCCCAGTCCCTGCCTTGTCATGACATAATGATGTTGCATAGGCAACACCTAACAGTGCAAGGAGTGAATTGTGCTTGCCTTGACTGGTAGTCACATCGTTCTATGATCTCAACACCAAATATATTTCACAGCAGAAGTACAGTATGTTGAAAGCTGCAGGTCCAAATGTTGGTCAAAAAATAATTTAAATAAATGTGCACATTTGAAATTTCTTCTGAGGATGAGAACGTCATTCATTTGCCATCTTTGTGCATAATGCAGTATGTGCATTTGCATAGGGTGATAACCTCATGAAAGGTTTACGTGGCAGCTGTTTCTTCTGTGTCTGCCACCTTAAGCCTGTCACTGTGAACTCTGGGACTCATATTAGTATTTTAGTCAGTAGCACACTGGCTGGTAGCATTACCATGATAGTGCCTGTTTCTCAAGCTGTCCGGAAAGCTTTGAAGTTGCTCGAACTGTCCCAATCTCTGCCTGGCTGCTCTCATTAAAAAATAAACTGTGGGCTTACGGGACCCAGACAGTGCTTTAAATGGGCCGGTACTCACCGGTACTAAGTACCAGCACTTCTAAATTTTCTGCCCTTGAGGATCGAAACTATTTCTTATCCCAAAGAGAGTACCGGTACTCATGGGGCAGCAAGCCAACTCAGTGCAATTTGGCATGCAAAAATAGAAGCGTGACACAGCTGAGAAGTGGATCCGTTTTCCAAGCACTCGAGTGCTAATCTCCCTTTACAATCTGCTAATTGAGCAACGCCCATATGCATTCATTCAGAGCTGACAGGGAGTTTGGGAGGGGCCCGTGTCACACTGTGATTTTTGACACAGTGTCCACTCAGGCTCTGTGGAGACGATTGCACTGTAGGTGTGCGAGAACGGCCTGCTAAAAGGCACATCTCCTGACTCGGGAAACCAAAGAGAAGGCTTCCTGCTGGCATAGCAGAGTAGGGTAGCACTTGATTGGAGCCAAAACGAGGAGAAAGGTGGTGATGATGACGCTGTAGCACAGCAGTGGGCAGGGGGAGGTGCGGGTGGGGGGGTTCGGGGAATGAAGGTCTAGTAATGTGGACATCAGAATATGCGTTTCTAAAACACATGAACTAAATACCCTGTCTGCCTGCACAAGTGCTTCTATGTCCCTGTGCATGTTTTTCTATGAGTGAGTGTTATCTGCAGTGTGCATATCTGCACACCAATTAAATCTCAATACCCTGTCTGCCTGCACAAGTGCTTCTATGTCCCTGTGCATGTTTTTCTATGAGTGAGTGTTGTCTGCAGTGTGCATATCTGCACACCAATTAAATCTCAATCAAATTAAATGTGTGCCTCTGGCCCCGTCCCTTAGCACTGCCCGTAGCCCCGCCCCCATAGCCCTGCCCCCCCTGACCCGCCCCCTAGCCCACATCTCAGGTGAGTACCTGCACTTAATTTTTTTCCATTTAAAGCACTGGACCCAGAATGAAAGAAGGTTTAGTGAAAACTCGGCCCTGATCCATTTGGTCCATATGATACGTAAATCATAACAAATGGCCTTTACTTATTTCTCACTGTCATTGGATATGAACTTTCTCAGCTGACTTTGGTTAAACATGGTTTCCCAGCTTTGAATTTTATCCTCCTTGGTGCCAGGCAGCATTGTCGCGATAATAAATGCACTACACAGCCTCGCCTTGCACAAAGGGGGTCGTTTTTAAAATTCATCTCATTACAGGAACATCATTGCTTGGTTCTCCTCGTGAGAAAGTGTCACTCATAGTGTCACACATAAGACAATGAAATGTTACACATAAGCACACTGAAAACATGGAAATGTCACACTTAACCAATCTGAAACATTGGCAGCAGCTATGCAGCAAAACAGTTGAAACGTTTAGCTGCAGTCCAAATTTTCCAACAGTTTTCAAACATATTCTGCTTCACCATTGAAGAAGCAGGCAAACTTAAAAAAAATTAAATATGCTAGTCATCACTCTTCCCACACACCCCTTGTTTTGCAGTAATTTACCACTGTAAAAAGTAACCCATCGAAGACATTGTTCTTTTACGCTAGCATTCTGAAGCAATGGTGCCACCTAGAGGCAAAGTAGTAAAAATGAATCTACACAAAATAGGTTCAATGCAGTTGATAAATGAACCGGCGAAGAATGATTTAGGAGTATTGACTCATTTTGACTAACTTTGAAAAAAGAGAGAAAGAACGAAAAATTACTAAAATTGTATTCACTTAAAATTGTGGGCGAGATTAGTGTTTAAAATGTGGGGAGAAACTAAATTCTATGACACGACTGTAGGCTCAGATGTTTGCTTCTCTTTCTGTACTTGAAACTCCATAGCAGGAAGTTAAAATAACATATAAAACTATAATTCCCGTTATACCTAGGATTTTTTTTTTTTTTTAAACAGTGCAACCAAACAGAACACCCATGAGTCCAAACCCAGCTGAGACCATCTTGACTACCACTTTCTTTGCTGCTCTTCAATCAAGATAAGTGTCTCCTATTTGTTTCTACTTAAATATACCAATTGATGCATACTGTGTTTAACCTTCAGAATGACATATGACTTACCTTCATTATAAATGTAGTATGTGTAGCATAACAATTTATTTACCACTACCACCTTGATTACCATCCTCATTTAACACCGCATGGAAACCATCAACTCCAAAACCTACCAACTCTTCCCGCTGTTACTCTGTTCATCTGCTGCAATGGCAGGGCTTTAAGTGGGCCGGGTCTCACCACTGCTGAGCACCGGCAGTTTTTTAAAGGGGGCCTCGAAGCGGGTCTCTATCGGGCTCTGTTTTGTGCCCTGGCACAGGTGGTCCGTTTTTTTCCAGACTGCAGTGACAGCAGGCACATCATGTGCGTGTGCTCACACTGCTCACTTCTCACTAGTGGGGAAGTTACGGTATGACGTCATGCCAGGTGAGCGTGTAGGGGAAGGGAAATCCTTTAAAGAGAGTCATTTTCTCTCTGGAGTTCCCTTCTCTTTTTGAAACTCAGGAGCAGCAACATTGTCGTGGTGTCACCAGGTCTTTAAGTGGCAGCTTTTTCAATAATATACAAGCCATAGGAGTTGCTTATTTATCTTATGCAACTAACAACCATTGGCAAAGCCAATAGTCCTGACTTGTTGTAGGTATGATGTTACTTGTTGTATCATATGTCTGGATGAAATGACAGAAACAGCAAAATACAAGTTGGGCGGCACACTATGCTAAGCACAGATTTTTAGCTTATGTGTTTTTAAGCCACGCCCTTAATTACATTGTCCACGCCCCTTTGAGAGACCCCCCAGTTTTTTCATCCCACTTAAAGCCCTGTGCAAAGGTGCCTGCACTCCCTTCCTCTCCCTTTCTTACTGCCCAGTGGTGCACTAAGTCACCTTTACGCCGGAGACGTGTTGTCAGGTGGGTCTTTCAGTTTTGTATCTGTTTTCATATGCAGCATATACCCGCAACCTCACGCCAGATGTTCCCAGCTGGCTCACATGATTTGCTTGCCCTTAGACAGTTTCAAAGGGGAAGCTGCAGTGACAAGCATAAAGTAAAGCACAAATGCCTTCCCTCCCTGGCAACCACCTGGCTCTGAGGTATTTCAGTCGGGGAAACAGTAATGGAGCACCAGACTCTGCCACTAGGAGCAGAGACCTGGCCATAGCCCATTTTGATTTTGTCATTTTGCCTTTCCAAATGTTTTCTTTGGATAAGATTCTCACCTCAAGTGGCTTCCTCCTTTTGTCAATGGCCAGTAACTCCACTGTTGGGTGAGAGAACCCCGTACATACTTATGGGGTGGTTTGAAATGAGTTAAAATGATTAAACTGCACCCTGAGAATTTGAACATGGCCTTCGGTGGGTACTTTTCCCTGGATGAATGTGAAGAATATTTTGAGGTGGCTCACCCTACTGCTTAGATGACAGCCTGTCCCGGGCCATCGAAAATAATGGACAACAAACCATCTCGAAGGCTTTATCATCAGACCTGTAGGCATTTAGGGGACAGCTAAAACCCAGAGGAAGTGAATGATCCCCCTAGTGATCCTGCAGGCAGGGATCCGGCTTAAAGGCTGAGCACAAATCTGACAACTGGGCTCACTCAGATGCCCTAGATACAGTAAAATCTGCCTTCCTTGAGTACCATAAATAAAGCAAATGGAGGACACTCAATCTGAGGGCACCTCCTGGAGAAAAAGTGGCTCAAATCTGCGGTCGATCAGATTCCCAAAGGTCTTTGCATCCACTGGCAAAACACATGAAATTACATGATAGGAAAGACATGAACAGCTCTTTCAACCACTGGGTGAAAACCATCCACAGCTGTTTTCTCCTTCACCCCAGAGGATAGAGTACATTCTCAGTTAGCTGATTGGGTGCCGGCACATGCCATGGCTTAAAATGTTCAAGCCATCGATGGAAAGCTTTTAATAAAGTGGTCTGGAACAGACTCCGGGTAGAATGCCCTAGACTATCACTGCAAGGCAAAGTTGGTTTGACTGTGGGTGTTGGACAAAATACATTGCCTTTCATGGAAAAATTCACCAGGCACCCTAAAGGAAGCATTGATAGGTTGTGGCAAGCATGTCAAGATATCTTACTTGACTTATCAGGTCCAGTGACAAAAATCCTGGAAAAAGCCTATCAAGCTAAAGATGAAGGCACTCCAATTATGCTTAGAATTCTGGCAGTCAACACAAATAGTTTCATATTGTCTGAGTGGCTTCCCTCTATCCTACTTTGAATCAATCCAAAATTATGGAAGCTTGCCACCTCTGAAGTGGGTCCGGTGGCAGAGAGAGCCTCCTCTTTGGAGACCCTTTCTTGAAGACCTGAGAAAATTGGTAAACACATTTAGATTACAAGATAAAGTGCATTTGTCGCTGAGAACAGTGCCCTTTTTGGAGTGGATGAGCTAGACCAGGGATGCTCATTAGGCAAAGAATATTTTCATGGCTCAGAAAGAGTTCCATTTGCATGCAGAAGAGGAGGCTGGCAAGAACAATCTCAAGGAAACACCTTCTTCCCGCTTAGAGCCAGAGGAGGGCGCCCAAGATATGAAAGATGCAGCACCAAAAAATGCAAAAACTTCAGCCCAGTCTCCTGCTACACCAATAACAGGCGCAAGCTGTTTGCTCACAACTGGCACATTCTGTCCAAGATGCATGGGTCCTGGAAACAGTGCAAGGGTTTTACTTGGAGTTTTATGGGACCCCAGTTCAACTATTGCCCCCAGACCATTGTTATTTCCCTACAAGAACAAGCCTTTAAAGACTGAGAGGAGCAGGACTTACTGCGCAAACGCACGTTCTGGTCAACATCACCTCACCACATAGAATATCAGTTTATTTTTAGTTCAAAAGAAATGCAGAGCTTTCAAATTGGTTCTGAATCTTCAAGAATTCAATGGTTGGATTCTTTATCACCATTGTAAGACACAAATCATCCATTTTTTATAGATTTATTGAAGGCAGGTGCCTGGATGGTCCACTTGGACCTCAAATACACATGCTTGGTATTTCTGATTTTTCCTCCACATTAACAATGGCTCCAGTTCCTTCGGCAGAACCAAATATAAATATTTATGTCCCTGCCCTTTGAACTGTCATCAAACCCTTGGTGCTTTGCCAAGGTAACAAAACCAGTAGTGGATTGCTTACAGGCCAAAGGAATGTGCTTCATTATATACCTCAGTGACATGATTATCATGTCTTAGGATGCACACGAACTGACGACGCCTCTGTAGTGACCAGTTTGGGTCCTACAGGAATTAACTTTCATAATCAATGAGGTGAAAACAGCACTCCCTCTGAATCAACAGACAGACTTTCTGGGTTTGTGAAAGAATAGGCTCAGAATCAGCCCGGCTGCAGCTGCTGACGGCATAATTAAGTCCATAAAGATGGCGATGACATATCTACTACTCAAGAACCAAATATCACTAAGCCTGTTTGCCCTGATAGCAGGCCTAACAGCTTCATAGATAAAAGTGATCTTACTGGGACCTTTCCAATACCCTTGCAAGGGTCTAACTTACTCGGATATGATTGGCCTGTTACTGGAAGTCAAATGAGAAATTTACTGGTAGCTAGATCACATGGCGGCCTAGAATGGCAGAGCCATCTTCGTGGCTTAGTCAGAAGTGATCATCGAATGTGATGCCAGCAGATGGCCGGGGAATCCAGATGAAGCTTCCTTTCCACAGGAGGGCATTGGTCATGCAAAGAACTCGAATTGCACATTAATCACCTAGAACTAATGGCCCACTCACCATCAAACCCCTTTCTCCTCAAAAGGTGAATTGTTGCTTTCTCTTGAGGATGGACAACTTGCCACCTGCCTAATACATGCACAATTTGGGAGGGACAAAGTAACAAATCCTGACAGAGGTTGCAAAACATTTCTAGCATTATTGCCTTCAACATCACTTGTCAGTGACAGCTAAGAATCGTCTGGGTCAAACAAATGTAGTAGCAGACTGGAACTCTCGGTATCAAAGAGATGCCAGCAATTGGATTATGAATGTTCATATGTTCCAAGCATTATTGAATATAGGGGCAACGTTCATTAGACCTTATTTGCATCGCACATGAACCGATAACTAACTTCTTTCCTTAGTCTGAGACCAGATCATGAAGCCTGAGTGATGGATGCATTTCTGCAAGACTAGATCAGGAGTCAATCATATGATTTTCCTCCATTCATGTTGATCCCAAGGATGGATTTTCAGATCAGGAAACAACTGGCAGATCTAACCTTTGTGACCCCAACCTGGAGAATACAGTCTTGGCTCCTGTTCATCTGGATATGACCAGGGCAACCTCGATCCTCATTCCTCTTTTTCCAGATATTCTGACTGATTCATTGGGCCAGATCCATCCACTAGTTCTGCTTCATCTCATGTCTTGGCGAATTTCCGCCATCGTTGGCAAATGCCAGGGTTTTCAGAACAAGCTGCATTTTACATCAAACATGCGTAATCCAGTGGTACTCATTCTTCATTTTGGAAAGAGGAGTATGTTGTGTTTCAAAGAGGGCTTCGATCCCGTGGAGGCAGATATGCCCCAGGTCATATATTTCTTGTCTCAATTGGCATTAGAAGCTATAGTCTACAAAAAAGTGAAATCTTTCAAATTGGCCATTTTTGGCTGGTCTTCTCCCATTTCCATACACGCCAACTGGGCAACATCCCTTGGTTTGCAAGTTGCTTAAGGGAGTTAGATTGTCACAGTATCTGTGACCCAGATGTGCAACACTGTTAAATGTCAATGTAGTGCTGAGATTCCTTGAAAGCAGGCCTGTGAAACACCCAAAAAACTATCATCTAAACTGACCACGCGGTTGTGCTTGGTGTGTTACAAAGAGGTTCCAATGTGATAGCATTGGATTCAGCAGGTAGAGTATTTTAGCCAGAAGGCATCCCTTTTAATATTTCTAAGAGGCCTAAAGGTATTTATAAACGTATTTTTACCCAAGTTTTCCTTATAATTCAAAATTATGTTTGGTTCGTTGTCTCAATGCATATGAAGCAGGTACCTACTAAAGGCCATTTGCTCATTACAATTAAAAAAAACACTTAAACCAGTTTCTTTCAGCTGTGCCTTCCAGGTTGCTTATGGGAGAATCAGACATAGATCTGGGCTTATTTAGCGCCGGGACACTCCTTCTGGAGTAGCTGAGCGCTATATAAACTTTTTCATTCAGTCATTCATTCATAAGAGGGGCAGTGGCCCCCAAATCTTTTGTTTTAACAACCAGGTTGAAAGACAACATGACAGCTGCAGGTTGGTCTTTAAATTCTACTTTTAAAATGTTTTATTTCAAACTTATTATAGGCACGGCTTCAGTCAATAGGCAGCTTCGAACAAGCAGAATCTGAGTCCCTGTTCCTGTCGTAGAAAAAAATTCCTAGATGATACAATAAAAAAAATCTGATCTATTAAGGACACAGAGGAAAGTATTATCCCACCTTCTTTATTGGTTCTGTTCTAATGCATTTATATTATTTGTTCTTTATTTCAAAAAACGAAAAATGGACTAATGTGTCTTTATATCTTGAGGGTATAAGATGACTATTGTACCCACGATTTTTTAAATAAGTTATGGATGTTATATATTTTATTCAGCTTGTCATATCTGTGTTTTTCATTGCAGCATCTGAACAGAAACAAGATTAAAAAAAACAATTAAGACAGCTTTGTGGATAGGTTGGTTGACTACAATGAGGAACATGAAGGAGGAAACTGCAATGGACCGCAAAGAACGAAGCAGTCAAGATGGTGTCAGCTCTATCTGGATTCATGGGGGAATTGTTCTGAGTGGTTGCGTTATTTTGTAGTTTTCTGTGCAGCTCAGCTGTGCTATATAAAAAAAACGAAAAAAATAAAAATAATAAATATAATGTTACTTGCTGATGGGTAATTTCAAGTAAAAAAAGAAAGGAATTAATCCTCACCTCAGGGTTCTTAAAAGAACTGAAAATTCTTTGTTGCATCAACTGGAATTGATTTTTGTACACAAATATATTTTCGTTTGATGTTCAATAAGCAACTGCTTAATATTCCAAATTAACTGATTTGAAACAAGCATCCGGTAAAGAGGAAATAGCTTTGAACTCGAATTATTGTTACGTATATAGGAAGAGATGCTATGAGTGTTGAGGCATGATTTTACATGATTTCACCTTTAGAAATCTGTAATGTTGAAAGGCATTGACACGCCCAAGAGCATTTCTGGTTCTACTTTGATATATGATGACAGTCGTTATTTGCAGAACCCTCCAACAGAAATTACACTTATTTACAATATTATTTTATCACAGCTTTTCATAGTATAATATTTTGCCTCCCCTGGTCTGCAGTAGATCGAACTTAAGGGCGGTATTCAGGCACCAGCCATGGCCCACGAGAGGAGAGGTCCCTTTAGTTTGTCCTTGTATATTTCTATTTAAACATAAAATTCCTATAAATGAGGATTCTTCGCTGAGGTGGTGCCAGAATCTTCTCATTGTTCTAAGCCATGGTGTGAGATAACTGTGCTCCCCTCTAATTAGTGGAAGAAAACAGCATCAGGGAAAGAGAAGCTGCAGTGATTGTGCACTTACTCCTGGGCTGCCTTCTTCGGGTCCATCATAGAAAAAAACTGCATTTATGTGAGACCTTCCACTTGGACTCCACCTTTTATCATGGGAAGAAAGACTGCAAGTATTTCACCATCTGTCCCGAAACTCTTTCCTTGGGGGTTGAAAAGGGGAAACTGCAATGATAGCTCTCCTACACCTGGAAGTCCATCCCCTAGAGTGACCGGAAGTGAAGCAGTACATGTGGCGATGGGGCACCTGCCTTTGGGACCCCTTGCACTATGAACTTTCCACCCCTGAGCTAAATGAGAAAGAAGATGCAGTGAACACTTAACAACTCCTTGAGTTTCTCCACTCTTCCTTGCGCTCATGTGTATAGATACGTTATCACACAACAGGGACCGACCATATGACACCATAGGTCCGGAGCAGTGAAAGAGAAGGTGATGTATTGGAAATTCTGTGTCCACTTGTCTCCCCAGAGACATTGAAACACAAATGAGAGTGGGGGTAAAGTGCTGATTATGAGTCCCTGATAATTCCGAACCCTGTGCACACACCTGTTTATGGAAGCATTGTGTTTATGAGTTGTGCATACCTCATCTCACCCAGAAACATATGAAATATATGCTACTGTTAAGTTTTGACACGTCAAACATGCAGGAATTTTATGAGGGAAAAAGTCTGATAATTACTGGGACATGTGGAATCTGATGTGGTGAGCAGCAAAATGTTCATGTTATTCCCCATCAATAGCGAACAACTTGGAATAGGTGCTATTTATTGCTGTTGAGTCCCTTTTTTGAAATACCAAGGAGAGCACAACTCCTCCAAATGCACTTAATGGTACATGTGTCAAGGGCCACCTTAAGAGGGTTCTGTTAAGAGATAAAAATAACCAAGGTTAAACAACTTCCTTGGCGATCTTGTAGTTCTTGATTGAAGATGAATCTGGACACACAAGTTATCAGCGAGACACTAAACTTCCCCTGACACGGGACTGTGGATGTTTGAGGACAACATTCATTGTTGCTCCCTTCGAGCTTCCTCAATCCATATCTAACATTGTGTGCATGCCCTTATCAATGCAACATCTCAGATATACGCTTCAGGGACTGATGCTGTATTCCAAAGTTGCTCCCTGTCCTATCAGGCATGGAGCAGAAGAGTAGAGTCTTATCAGTAAATTAGGTGCCAGTCCCCAGCTTAATTGTGAATTCATGAAGCCTGCCTGTACAGAGAAGATCCTTGGAGAACTCCTGGATGCAGCATGCTAGAGTCGATAAGTTATATAACGAGAAACAGCAGGCCATGGGAAGTGTTTGAATTTGTGTCTTTGTGTGTGTGTCAGAACCTGTTTTAGAGGGCCACGGGTTAAGTAGAAGCTACTGGGCCAAACAGTGGTGGTTGTGGCCGTTTAGTCTTGATGTGCTGGGGCATACTTACTATGGACTCTAAGCCTACTGGGCCAAGTACCCCTTTCGCACTTGACTCTCAGTGGTAGTACAGGTCGAGCAGTCCAAGGGTTCTCGGGTAGGAGTTAGGTTTTGGTTGAACACAGGCTCAAGACTCAAAATACATACAGCAACCCCAATAAATGATTGTCCAGTCAGATACTTGCTCTTATGTGCATGTAGTATTGATATATGAACACAAAGTCAAATATGGCACACCACAAATAATATACACAGTCTTCTAAAGGCAGACAGGCTAGTGTTACCCGGGACAGCATCTCAACTCCACCTCCCCCTATAAGGATTGTGGTTATTCCCCCATTCATATGAGGCAACACTCAGGCTAGACCATGCTAGTGAGTTTCAGCCTTAGAGGTTCCACAATATCTTTTTGGAAAGTCAAAGAATCCCCACACCGTAGCGCTTTAGTCAGAGCAAGCTCCCCCAGATGCCAGGTGATTCAGTATTTAGTCTTACCTGCTGCATTTGTGATTCGGAGAGTCCAGACGTGCATCGACATAGGGCTCGATGCTGAGGGTCAAGGATGCAGACATCCACAGTTCAAATCCAGTCCGGCGGTAAGTCACCCTGAGTCCGATTACAGGTCTTGGGTACTCTGGTTTCAGGTGAATCAATGTTCTTCCTCCATGGGTCACAACCAACAACTTCTTCATTGCTCCCCCTGCCCCGAGGGCAATGGCCCTCTCTCCTTGCCACTGCTACCTCTTGGCATACTGGATTACTCACAGTGACACAATGGGCAACTACTCCTTCACTTTACCAAGCTGCACTGGGTGACAGCCCTCTTCTCAGCACAGCGGTGCACTAGGGTGACTGCCCTTAATCTTCTTCATGGCCCCCACCTGGAACACAGGCATTATGTACAGAACACTCAAGGTGGCGGTCCTATTCAGGTCACAGCACTGCACAGGACGATGGCCCTTTCTTCCTCATAGCGCTGCACCAGGACGACAGCTCTTAAGTTTACCTCCTGCCCCCAACTAACATACAGGGGTTGCAAACAATGCACATAGGTGGATGGTCCAGTTGGTTTGATGGTACCAATAGACCAGAATCTCACACTCAGCTCCCAGAATCCACTAAGCAGGATCCCCTCTGGACCACGTTCCTCTAGGAAGTCTCCTTCTCTTCACAGGATCCTCTGGTCACAGGTAAGGCGGATGTTGGTGCTCCAGGCTTCAGGGTGAGTGGTCTCGATTCTCCTTGCTGATGTCCCCTAACCCAGCAGGGAGACTGGCAGACCTGCAGTCACCAGTCCTGGTCACAACAGGCAGAAGTCATGCTGAAGTTCTCTGCACTAATGTACAGCTTCAGTTTGACAATCTTGGGAGGATCAAGCTCCTATTTTTATAATCAGTTTTCAGAAATTAATGTAATGTATTGCCTGAGTCTTTCAAGTTTGTGTTTTGGGGGTTGCCTACTTTAAATTTTCCATTCCTTTGTCTTATCCTTCCTCCAGAGAGCGGTATGTCACAGCATGAGAGTCTCCAAACTTGTTAGCCCCAAAAACACAGGTCATGGGAGTGACTAGAGGATCACACCTGGATGTCAGCCTCTGTGATATATTTTTATCGAAAGGTTGCAAAGGCCTCCAGCCCTACTCTTCATGATTCCATTATCATCCCCATCTCCTTCCTGAGATGTGTTCAGGCCCCTGTGACTCGTGCCCTCTTTCAGACTTAAAGAGCCCCTTATGAAGTATGCAGATGAGCCTGGCCCTTCCTTTCTCCAGCGTGTGTATCACACCTAGCTCTCAGGGATGCAGCACACCATAAATCTATCTGGGGGCCACCTCCACCTCCATATGCTTCCCCAACAGGCCCTGGGTCTCCCGAAATGGACCCCAGAGGCGTGCATGTATTGTACCCTTCACAAACACACATACATTCCTGGGCACACATGCAACATACACACCCAGGCTCCCATATATTGCACCACTTCACCAGCACACATACATTACATGCATGTTCATGCAGACACACGCTGACTTCCATGTACTGCACCACTTCACAGGTAAACACACATCACAATAAACACACACAGACACAAATTAACTTCAATGTATTGCACCACTCACAGGTACACATATATCCCAGAATGCACACACAAACTTGGGTGCACTGTAAGGTCCTCACCCATCATATTGTAGGCCAAAGGTGAGTAATGCACACAGCAGCAGGACTTAACACGAGTGGGACATTAGACCCCACTCTAGTGGCACAGGTAAAAAGGCCTGTTCACTCTGTGGGTAATTCGTACTTAGAACAGGGAATGCTACACCACTGTGATCATGCTACTTAACTACCGGTGAAGGCAGTCGCCTTTCACCACATGAGGGTAGCACTTTAGGCATCCCAACGAGTCTAAGCAAGACTGCAATCCGTGAAACAGGCCTAGGTAATGGCACACATGCATGATCTGTGTTCGCCCATGACCAAAAATCAGCACCAGCAATTGAGATATCACTGCAGCTGTGGCAGTCGGGCAGGGGTAAATGTCCATTACCATGCAAGGGACTTTTCCATCACAACAGTGTGTAATAAGGGCAAGGAGATCAGGAAGAGTGTGCAACTGTGATTTTGTAAGATAGGAGGGTGTTGCGATAAGGGCACTCAATTACATAATGTGGGTTTTCTCAGTAACACTCTGGCTTTGCCCAACCTAATAGTGTCCACTTGCAATAAATAATGTGGGCATTCTTGTTTCAACAGTAGTACCACAAAAGAATATATAGCAAAGGAGAGACCAGAAGGTTACTCAAATGTTATATGGGGAAGAGAGGAAAGCCTAGGATACGTCCTCCCATATTAAACAAATATCACAACAAGGTATCATAAGTGAAAACAAAAGATAAGTTGTCACAGGTCCACAATCTTTTTTGTTTGTTTGTTAGATCCTCACACATCCTATCGGTGTCATGCTTCATCATCAGATCTCATTCTGGTCCCTAAAAACCAGGATGGGCTCAACCATTTTCCAGGAAGCACTTTGGATGATTTCCTGCCAGGGTCTCTTCAATACAAATACCTCGTAACACCTAGGTATCCCTTTATTCTTGGTGTTCCTGGTACGATTACAAAATGTACTGGAAGGGTGTCTGTGGAAGTAATGGTCCTATACCATCTATATAAAAGTCAATATCTTTCAGCCCTAAGCAATAAGGCCAAAGGGTCCAGGGCTTTCATCAGGACTAAATAAATTCAGTGCCACGGTGTAATTTCAATTTGAAATATTCGGTGCACCAAAGTCATAGATTTTCACTGGTGGCGGCGAAGACAGCAGGTGAGTTCTTGCTCCGCCGTCCGGTGGGGTTTTGGCATCAGTGGAAAGGGAAGAGTTTCTTGTTTCCAACAATGCCTTCTTGACATGTTTTCCTGGCTGTGGATAGCAGCGCAACCATGATCCACAGCCAGGAAGATCACTAGGTGACGAGGGACCTTCGCTGGGGGTGTCGGCCCTTATGGCAATGGGCTGATGCCCCACTCCCCCCCACCCCAACCCTACTTCCACATGGGCTGACCACCTGTGGGCCCTAATTTTGTTTTTAAGAAAATGTGTGTTTTCCCAGGGGGGGAGGGGGGGGGGAATCGTGGCTCCTATGGGAATCCACTTATTGCCTTAAAAGAACATAAGAGGCAGGGGATCATTTTAGCCTATTTGAGTTGCAAACATTAATTTATATGTAAATCTGCAGATTATGCATAAATTATAGATTATGCAGCATTTCTTTTTATAAATGTGTGTTTTCACCTGGGGGACATTGCGCTTCCACAGGAAGAGCACACATTTATTAAAATAAAATGCCACATAATCTGTTATCGCTGTAGGTTGACTCTTCATCATTCATTTGCTTATTTATGTATTTGATTGCTATACTGGTGCTATTGAGTGAAATCTTTGCCCAGGTAGTATTATGTTTTGCAATCACAGAAAAAGTAATACTGTCACAAAAGTGCAGCATTGTGTCACTTAATTTGGCTTTTCTTTCCGCATAATTTAGTGAACCCTGTCTCATACTTTGGTGCTCTTTCGCTGCATAATTCCAGTGATATTGGTGACAGTACTGTGAGTTTTCACAAGGAGTATGCATGTGCACAAAGTTGCAAGGGCTACTGTGTGAATGTATGCTTTTGACAACAAAGGTAGATTTTGGGTTTCAAGAAATTACTTTTATACTGGCAATGGCCCAGCAGGTCCCCCAACAATAATGTTTTGCATAAGCCATGACAAAAGTATGCTGTCGTATTAGGTATGTGGTAAGGTGAAGTAATACTGTATCTTTTGTTTAGTGTCATTGAAGAGCCTGCAGATTCAGGAAACCAGATATGTAATTTTGAGTTTGTTTACTGTTGCACACATCTCCCAAGCACACACCCACTGGCTGATTTAGAAAAAATACTTCTGCCTTCCACGTAGGACAGTGTTTTAGAAGGAATGTTTTAGCCGTTCAGCAGAGATGGCATCTCAGTGGATGACTGCTGCCCAGGTCCTAAGTTGGGTTATGGAGGACAGCTATGAGACAAGATCAGAGACTTAGACAGCAGATACTGAGATAACATATGAGGAAGAGGAAAATGGAGCAAAACCTGGAAGTGATTTTTCAGTCAGCGGAGTAACATCCGAAGACTCATCTTCCAGCAATTCTGAGAGACATTTTGATGGCAGTTGTGCTATCCCTTCACAAGCACAGTCTGTAGCGGAGCAACCATAGCAGGTTAGATCAACCCAGAGAGCAGGTACGTGCGGCGGCAAGCACAGACGGAGTGCTCTCTTGGCAGCCTCCCAATTTAGTTCAGCCCCAAATTCCGCCTTTCACTGGCGACGCTAGATGTAAAGTCTATATGGTCAAGTTTTTGCCAATTGACTAAGTCCATCTCTTTTTGGACGTTGACTTCCTTGAGCAAATTGTGCCGAAAATAAATGTGCGTGCTGAACAATTTCTGAGGGAGCATGGAGGTACTCTAGGGCCTCATTCTAGGGAACACCAATGGACTTCACTTGAGGAGTTGAAGATGTTTTTGGGCTTTCCGCTCAATATGGGGTTCACGCACAAACCGAGCTTGCGGTCCTACTGGTCTACTGACACAGTTTGGGTAACCCCCATCTTTGCACCACACATAGGCAGAGGTTGTTTTTTGCTATTGCAGTGTATGCTGCAATTTAATGACAATTCTGCTGCAATGCCCCATGACCATCCAGGCCATGACAGGTTGTTTTAAAATCCAGCTTGTCGTGGAACATTTATCAACCATTTTTCCAGATATTTATACTTGTGGAAAGAATTTACCAATCAATGAGGTCTTGATCCAGTACAAAGGGCAGCTGCTGTTCAGAAATTACATTGCGAGCAAAAGAGCTTGCTATAGTATCAGGTTATACATGCTGTGTGAGAGCTCTACTGGCTATGTGTATAGCTTGACAGTGTATACAGGGCAGGACTCCACTTTAAACCCGGTAGGTTGCCCTCCTGCGCTAAGAGTCACAGGAAAGATTGTATGGTAGCTTGTTCAGCCTCTCCTTTACAATGGTTATAACATTTATGTGGACAACTTTTATACAGGAGTAGAGCTGTTCAGGGAGCTGTGCAAAGATGGCACTGTGGCATGGGGCACAGTTTGTTGTTGCCGCAAAGGATACCCGCAGAAGCTTGTTTGTAAGAAGCTCCAAAAATCTCAGAGCACTGCACTGCAGTCCAACAAACTGCTCTCAGTCAAGTTCTCTAAGAGGCTTGATGTGTACATGCTCATTACAATTCATGATGAGAACACTTCCCCCACCACGGTTTGGGGTCACATGGCCGAATTTCATAAGTCCGCCTGTATACTTGATTACAACAAGTACAGTGGATAAGAATGGCCAGGTTCTTTAGCCATACAATGTGAGTTGTAAAACTTGCACTATGTACAAGAAGCTGTTTATCCACCTGATCCAGATGCCACTATACAATGCTTATGTTGTTTATTGTCAGACCACCACAGGAAGACTCTTGTCTTTCCTTGACTTTCAATTGACCATCATTGACAGTCTTACTGCCACAGAAGCAGCAGCTTCCACTTCATATGCTCTGCTGGGCGTGGCAAGGATGCGGGATCAACACTTTGCTGATCGCATTCCTGAAACAGCTAAAAAGACTCGACCATGTTGTCATTGTACAGTCTGCTCTAAGCAAGGAAAGAGGCAGGAGAGTTGTATTTACTGTCCCCAGTGACCATCTCAGCCAGTCCTGTGTGTTTCTACTTGCTTTCTGTTGAACCATACAAAGGCGAAGTATTGGGATATTGACTGAGGTGGAGCTGCCGTAAGGTAAACCTATCAATGGTGGTGCATGGATAACTACCTTCCATGGGTCACTACTTCATTAGGCAAGCAGCCGTAGAATTTTTGTTCATTTACATGAGGAAATCATGGACTTGCTTATGGCCTGCTCGACACCTTTATCTGCCATCAGAATGTAGTAGGTTTTCAATTTGCCGATTGACAAGTGCATTATAGTCCCCACACTGCACATAATGGTGGATAGAACATAAGCCACATTGCGCTGTGTGGCAAAAATGTTAAGTCTTGGCTAGTTTTTGAAGTGCTTTTTAGGGAACTTATGTATATAACACAAGGACCACCCTGATTGCCCACGAGAACCAGAGTAAATGTAGTAAGCCAAACAAATGTCCCATGGGACTCTTTCACCAATACTTCTACTTGCTTTGAAAGAGTGCAAACTCAATTAGTAACTTGTATCATAATCAATGTTATTGAAAAAGGATACAGGACACAATTTCTTGCATGATGATGATTTTCACATTTTTAGAATTAAGACACTATACATTTCAGTATATATCTAAATTAGTGCAGATGACGCAGAGCTCAGACACTGAACAAATATGTATACAACAACATAGAACAAGACAGTGAACAGATTCCAAGGTTGTATATTATTTTATATTGATGAAACGTAAGTGCAGATCTTGTCTGTTCATATATGGTATCTCCTGGCGAACCATAACATGTTTTGAAAGCAACTTAGGGAGGGAATGTTGAAGATTCGACCTGTAGTTCGTCTTCAGGTCTCATCAGAGCAAAAGTCGTCTGACTAAAGTTCCCTAGAAACAGTGGAATCTTAGGAACTACAATAAGACATCATGTAAGCAATATGTGCAAGAGTACTTGAAGACTGAGTCTACAATGTATATCAGGCTGCTCAACTAGTTGGACAGTTCCGGTGGGGTAAACAAATTATTCAGCAGAAATACACCTATGTATTCTGTGGAGAAAGTGGTCACACCTACACATACAGGAGTACTCCTAAACAAATCCAACAATGCAAAATGGGCAGTTTGGTTTCTTAGATGGTCCCATAGAGGTAAATGGATCACTTTGGACGAGCACACCTTTGCATTGTGTCACACCACCAACATGATTGCAGATCCTTGTCAGGGAACTTTCATTGACCTTGGTTTGATCTGTTTCTGTAGCGGGCACCAGGCCCATCCACACAAGTGGAACAGAGTTTTTATCACACTAGTGGGGTAATGCTGGGTGGTAGATATTTTTCTGAGGATTCCATAAGTTTCCATCACAGAAATGTAAGGAAAATGCACCGTTTCAGGCAATGTTTGAGGTTTGCAGGGCATTGGGACAAGAAAAACTTATGGGATCCATGCAGGGCACACCACCCTGGACTCCCCTCATTGTCTATTTTTTTTAAAATGTCAGTGATTTGTAGATTTGCATGGGTGGCACAACAGCACAGCCCCAAATACAGCAGCTACTCCTATTGCTTTTCTCTCAATGTTGCCTTTTGTGTCGTGGTCTCTTGGCCCACCCACACAAGTGGGGCACTGTTTTTATCAGATATGTGTGGGAACTCAGAGTGGTAGAAAATGTATGGCTCCCCGCAGATTCCAGAAGTTTTCCACGTAGAAATGTGTGGAAAATGTGCTTTTAGTAGAATTTCAAGGTTTGCAAGGGCTTCTGGATAAAATGACCTGATACGAGATATACAAGTCACACACCCCTGCACCTCACTGTTTGTCTAGCTTTTGAAAATGTGCATTTTTACTAGGTTTGCCTAGGTCCTGTCTAACCTAGGGCCCAAAATCCACAGCTACCCACTTCGCAAAAAAAGGTTTGTTTTCAGTGCAAAAATGTGATGTGTCCATGTTGCGTTTTGGGACGTTTCATGTTGTGGGCACTAGGCCTACCCACACAAGGGAGGTACCATTTTTATCGGGAGACCCAGGGAATGCTCGGCGGAAGGAAATTTGTGGCTCCCTGCAGATTCCAGAACTTTCCATCACAGAAATGTGAGGAAATTTGTTTTTTCAGTCAAAGTTTGAGGTTTGCAGGGGTTCTGCGTAAAAAACTGGTATGAGCCACACAAGTTAAACCACCCCGGATTTCCCCAGGTGTCTAGTTTTCAAAAATGTGTACATTTGCTATGTTCCCCTAGGTGCCAGCTGAGCTAGGGCCCAATATACACAGCTACCCAATTTGCAAAAAGAGAGTCCGTTTTGAGTGGGAAAATGTGATGTATCCATGTTGTGTTTTGGGACGTTTCCTGATGCGGGCACCAGGCTTACCCACACAAGTAAGGTACCATTTTTATTGGGAGACTTTAAGGATTGCTGGATGGAAGGAAGTTTGTGGCTCCCCACAGATTCCAGACCTTTACATCACACAAATGTGAAGGAAGTGTGTTTTTTTAGTCAATGTTTGAGGTTTGCAATGGATTCTGGGTAAAAAAAACCTGACCCTGGCAAGAGCCACACAAATCACTCCACCCTGGATTTCCCCATGTGTCTAATTTTCAAAAATGGGCAAGTTTGCCATGTTTCCCTAGGTGCCGGCTCAGGTAGGACCCAAAATCCACAGCTACCCACTTTGCAAAAAAAGAGTCAGTTTTGAGTGGGAAAATGTGATGTATCCATGTTGTGTTTTGGGACGTTTCCTGATGCGGGCACTAGGCTTACCCACACAAGTAAGGTACCATTTTTATTGGGAGACTTTAAGGATTGCTGGGTGGAAGGAAGTTTGTGGCTCCCCACAGATTCCAGACCTTTACATCACAGAAATGTGAAGGAAGTGTGTTTTTTTAGTCAATGTTTGAGGTTTGCAATGGATTCTGGGTAAAAAAATCCTGACCCTGGCAAGAGCCACACAAATCACTCCACCCTGGATTTCCCCATGTGTCTAATTTTCAAAAATGGGCAAGTTTGCCATGTTTCCCTAGGTGCCGGCTGAGTTAGGACCCAAAATCCACAGCTACCCACTTTGCAAAAAAAGAGTCAGTTTTGAGTGGGAAAATGTGATGTATCCATGTTGCGTTTTGGGCCGTTTCCTGTTGCGGGCTCTAGGCCTACCACACATATGAGGTACCATTTTTATCGGGAGACTTGGGGGAATGCTTGGTGGAAGGAAATTTGTGGCTCCCCACGGATTCCAGACTTTTCCATCACAGAAATATGAGGAAAATGTGTTTTTTAGTCAAAGTTTGAGGTTTGCAAGGATTCTGGCTAAACATACCTGGCGAGAGCCACACGAGTCACCCCACCCTGGATTTTCCCAGGTGTCTAGTTTTCAAAAATTTGCAAGCTTGCTAGGTTTCCCTAGGTTCCGGTGAGCTAGGGCCCAAAATCCACAGCTACCCACTTTGCAAAAAGGGTTACGTTTTGAGTGGGAAAATGTGATGTATCCATGTTGCGTTTAGGGATTTTTGTGACCCGGGCACTAGGCCTACCCACACAAGTGGGGTACCGTTTTCACCAGGAGACATGGGGAAATGCTTGGTGGAAGGAAAGTTGTGGTTCCCTTAAGATTCCAGACCTTAACATCACAGGAATGTTAGGGATGTGTTCTTAGTCAACACTTCAGGAATCATTGAGAGCAAGTGGAGGAGGAGCTTAGATTTCACCTGCGCCGTGTCGCGCTTTGAAAAGGACTGCTGCTCCACTGTGGCGCGAGACACGCTCGGGCCGTGCCCGGGCAAAGCCCGGGCGAAGGGCAGGTCCGTCCGCACCCGTCAGAGACAGGAGGAGCCCGGCTGGGCTCACCCTCTGGGTCTCTTGGTCTCTTGCTCCAACCCTCCCTCGATACTCACAGCGGACATTTCGTTTTTGGAGAACTGTCATTGGAGTGCTTGGAAAGCAGGCGAGCATCATCCTTTTGAGGACACAAGGTAGGCCAAGCCAGGTTTTCAGCTATAAGAACGGGCATCTAGCACTTTACACTGTTCATGCTGTGTAGATATTGTAAAGAGAGATCCGGTGGTATAAGTGATAGGGTACAGGCGCCAATAGGTGGTTTCACTCGATATTTATATGGTAAGGCTCCAAGTGGTGACGGTGCTGAAGGGTTAGGGAGAACCACCCGCCTCCCGAGGTTCTTTTGTGGCCACAAAGCAACAAGACACAATAACTAGTATACCCCAGCACACGTAAGTCATTAAAATTGATAGTTTTTAGTCGTTAATCACACATCCGAAATGAAAGCATTTTGTTGATTTCCTCCTTCTTTAATCAGTCTTCAAATTTTTTTCAATACGTAAAGCGTTCCCAAGCCAACACGTGTTTCGTCGCCTCAGTAAGTTTGTACATGCGACTTGTTCACGGCTGAACGGTTTCACTGTATCTTAGTTTTCAATGTGGCGATAATTCCGGGCCACATAAACCTATGGCGTGGGGTGAACTCCAAAATATCAATAAAAACTGCTGGGCAGTAATGTATAGCTTCGGTGCGCGGAACGGCGGCTCTTTCTCTCAAACTCGGGAACGTATTTACAGGGAAACACGTGTTGGCTTGGGAACGCTTTACGTATTGAAAAAAATTTGAAGACTGATTAAAGAAGGAGGAAATCAACAAAATGCTTTTATTTCTCATGTGTGATTAACGACTAAAAACTATCAATTTTAATGACTTACGTGTGCTGGGGTATACTAGTAGTTGCTGTGTAGATATTGTCCTCCCTTGCACCACATTGCCCCAGCCAAGCTTAGTTAAGCTAAAGTTAAGCTAAAACCCAAAGCCAAGTTCACCATCCTACCTTGACACTTTACGGTTTCACCTTTTGATACTGGCCTGAAGGGTATCGTGATAACTGCACCCGGTTTGCTCTTGGCCTCATGGGGAAGCTAAAGGTGGTAGAATCAGCCCCTGTGGCCTCTATGGCCCCTGCAATAACGACAATGGACTCTTTTCTTCAGCGAGCAGCGGGGGTCTTAGATAAGGAGATCGAGCTTGTGGCGCGCCGGCTCCCTCGTTCACCAGGAAACCAACTGTTCCCCTGCTTATCCAGTCAACCAAGGAGGCCAGGCTTCATTTTGCGCAACCCAGAGCTGGTGGACCAGGTGGAGACTGTTGAGGGGTCCCCTTATGTATCATCTATGGGGAAGGGTCTATTGGTTGCCCCTGACATCATGGACAAGGACAGAAGGGCAAACCTAGCAACACTTCATGTTTCCAAGGAATTCTGGGTAAAAAACCTGAGAGCCACATCAAGTCACCCCACCCTGATTTTCCCCATATGTCTAGTTTTCAAAATTGTGCACATTTGCTAGGTTTCCCTAGATTCTGGCTGAACTATGGACCAAAATACACAGCTACCCAAATTGCAAAAAAAGAGTCTGTTTTGAGTGGGAAAATGTGATGTTTCCATGTTGCGTTTTGGGCCTTTTCCTGTTGCGGGGACTAGGCCTGTCCACACATGTAAGGTAACATTTTTATCGGGACATCCAGTTGAATGCCTGGTGGAAGGAAGATTGTGACTCCCCACAGATCCAGAAGTTTTCATTACAGAAATGTGAGGACAATTTGTGTTTTTGGTTAATGTTTGAGGTTTACAAGGGATTCTGGGTAAATAAAACCTGGTGAGAGCCACATGTCTCCTCACTCTGGATTCCCCCAGGTGTCTAGATTTAAAAATGTGAACATTTTCTCGGTTTCCCTAGGTGCCATCTAAGCTAGGTCCCAAAATCCACAGCTTACCACTTTGCAAAAAAGGATCAGTTTTGAGTGAAAAATTTGATGTATCCATGTTGCATTTTGGGCCGTTTCCTGTCTCGGGCACTAGGTCTACCCACACAAGTGAGGTACCATTTTTATCAGAAGAATTGGAGGAATGCTGGGTGGAAGGACGTTTGTGGCTCCCCATAAATTCCAGACCTTTCCATCACAGAAATGTGAGGTAAGTCTGTATTTTTACTCAAAGTTTGAGGTTTGCAAGGGATTCTGGGTAAAACAAAATTCTGGTGAGATCCATGCAAGTCATCCCTCCCTGGATTATCCCAGGCATTCAGTTTTCAAAATTGTACAGGTTTATTAGGCTTCCCTAGGGGCCGGGTGAGCAATGGTCCAAAATCCACAGCTACCCACATTGGAGAAAAAGGGACCGTTTTCACTGGAAAAATGTGATGCATCCATGTTGTGTTTTGGGCCCTTTCCTGTCGCGGGCACTAAGCCTACCCACACAAGTGAGGTATTATTTTAATTGGAAGATGTGGGAGCGTAGAATAGTAGAACATTTGTTATTACTGATTGGATTTCACTGCATCTGTGCCTCCCAAATGTAAGCCAATGAAGGTGTTGTGAAAAATATCCCCTAAATCATATGCTAGGACAGGTACCCACAAATTCAGAGATGTACAAATAACCCCTGTCCTAAAGTCCATATCCTGTGCCCATTTCAGAAATACATAGGTTTCCTTGAAAAACATTTTTCACTCTACATATTCCACCATATGAATTTGTCTATACTCAGTACACGGTGAAAAACCATTTTACGGTGCAGCTCAGTTGTTGGCTCTGGGCAGAACCAGCTTTAGGGCAGTGAGACCGGTTCAGCTGCACATGGTGAGGGGCACTGTATTTAAAAATAACTTATGGGTTTAAAAGCAGTGAACTTCCTTGTGCATCAAGCAGTTTCAGACAACAATAAAAATGTCAAGATAACTCTGGTGATTAATGTTACTGCTGGTGAGAGATAGGAATGTTGTCTAGTGGCAGTTTTGACTCATCATACAGTAGGGAGAGGGATAATGTGCCTACAGCAAAGAATGTGTACCATGCAGATCACAAAACTGAGTGTGTGTGAACTATGAGTAGCACTTTAAAAAAAAGAAATGTATGTCAGAGAGGGACTATGGAGAGATGAGGGGCACTTTTGGAGAATGGTAGTGAGGGAATTTGTGAAGAAGGAGGTCATGGAGAGGGGGGTGCCAAAAAGGACTGTTGCACCGGGCTACCAGCGCTAATGCCGGCCCTGGCTCTGGGTACTTTGGGTTCTTGGAAAATATACAAACCCAATCTAACTCCACAACAAGAGGGGTCTAGCAGAGGTAATGGTATATTACTTTTGTAAATCGCCCATCGTAACAAAAAGTTACAAATGAAAACGTCACAAAATGGCAGTTTTTTCCTACTCATTTTCAATTTCTTTTTATTTTAACAGTTAGTTTCTTTGGGAAAACCTTGTGGGATCTACAAATATGACCCCTTGCTGAATTTGGAATTGTGTCTACTTTTTAGAAATCTATAGCTTTTCTGGATCACCCATGGATTTCACACTGGTTTTCACCACAAACTGGAAGTAGGTTGAGAACACAAAAAATAGAAAAAATGGACTACCTCTTTGAAAAATGCCAAAACTGTGGTAAAAAACTGTCATTTTTTTTTTTTACTTCAGCTCTGCAAGTTCCTGAAAGCTGGGAAGATGGTGACTTTACCACAGCAAACTGTTCATTGGTGCCATTTTTAGGGGAAAAAACAGACACTTTTATCAGAAGCACTTTTTTCCTATTTTCCCAAAAAAACTCAAAATGTAGCTATATTTTGCCTATTTTCTCAGTCCCCTCCTGGGGAATCCACAAACCCTGAGTACCTTCAGAATCCCAAGGATGCAAATTTGGCATGGATACCTTATATGGAAAAAAGGTTATGCAGCCCTAAGCGTGAACTACCCCAAATAGCCAAAAAGGGCTCAGCACTTGGGGCGGAGGGGTAAAGGCCCAGAAGTTAAGGGGTTAAATTGGAATTTTAAAACAGGAACATATTGGTAGTGATACGTCCACCCAGGTAGTGTTTATGTGACTCTTCCATTTTGCTGTTGTCATTGACTTAGTGGAAAAGATGCGGTTAAAGAAACGTGAAATCTACGGTATTGTATGTACATCCGAGGGCGCTTTTTGATAATCTGTTTTATTCAGTACCGGTCTCACACTGTGTTGGCCATGCTGGTGTGGGCGGTGGTGTATACAAATATTGTTATGTGTTGCAGTAACATTTGTATAGTGCCTCATACACCTGACAAAGTTGTGATGCACTTCTTGGTTTATGAAAAGGGTTGGTAGAGTGTGGGTTAATATTGTGTTCTGTGTGGGAACAATGTTATTGTTATGTGTGATGGTCATAGTGGTGCTCCTATCATGTTGTGGCACACTTGTAGCTGTCTAAGGCAAAGAGGAGTGAAAAATGTAACCGAATGTTGTGTTAAAATGTACTATCTTTGTGCTGGCATCTCATATCGTTTTGGTGGCCAAGGTAGTTGTCATATACTGACCAAATTTTGTAAATAAAGATATTTCAGCCCTGCCATGTATTCTGCATCAAGGGTAAGACTTACGCATTTTAGTGCTGGTGTCAGCATCAGCGCACTAAAATACGATAGTTACGGATAATAGCTCCTGGGGCCGTGAACCAGGCGCTCAATGGGGCTGCATAACAAAAGCAACTAGAGCAATTAGCTTGCTGTGGCTGACACTGCTGATGCTGGCTGCCCAGAGCCTTAATTATCATCTCCACAGCAAGCCAGGTCATCCAAGTGTCAGGAAGTAACATGCTGCTTAGTTTTTTAGGTCGAGCCTGGGCAGCGCAAGCGCTGCTCTGCGTAATGTGCTATATTTAGGTAGGGACTTGAAGCTCCGCCTACTCTCTGTCCATATTTTTCATTGGCTTGTGTCATTGTCCTTGGTAAATGCTGGCTTCTGATTCGTTTTTAGGCTTGTTAGTCATTTTGTAACCTCCCATGGCGACATCCCCTGTTACGTGTGTTGTTACTTAGTGGGCTTTAATTACAGCCTCCGAGCATTATTTTCTCAAATAGCGTTATCCTGCCTGCAACAGGACACGCTCTCTCCTAACGCTGCATTTGCAATGCAATAGGTCTCGCATTTGCGAGAGTTTAAGCTATTGGCATTGTAAATGACAATGCCTTTTATTTATCTGTTTTAAAAACAACTCATAAATAAAAGGCATTGTCATTTACAATGCCAATGGCTCAAAATCTCTTAAATGCTAGAACTATTGCATTGCAAATGCTTGCTACTCGAGGTTTCTTCCATGGTGTGCACTTAGCCTGGCCTCTGGCTCGGGGCGGGCCACGTGGTCATCCAGCGACCCGACAACCGAGTATTTAGTGTGCATACATCAGGTGAGATTGATTTATCTGCGCAAAAAACTTCACAGAAGTGGGTTAATTACAATTTATTTTTAAGCTGCAATTTGACTAAGAGCAAGGTGTAATGGAAATCTGGAGGAAAGATAGCGAGATGGGATGGCAAGGGAGCATGCAGGAGGGAAGGAAACAGGCAACACGGAAACAGAAATTAGGAGAGGGAAAATGTGGGTGACAGAAGCAGGGAGAGAGAAAGGATTGAAGAAAAAGAGAGAAAGGGATGAAACGAATGAGAGAGTGGAAGGAAGACACTATGAGAGAGAAAGGATTGTAGTAATAGAGAGGAGGAGAGCTGAAAAAGGTGGGAGTGAGATAGGCATGAGTGGGATGAACTGGGGGATTAACAAGAGGGCAGACTACTCCAATTTATTTAACATAGCGCCTCAAGTCCATCTCTGGACATACAAGCACTACAGTGGTTAGCCACTGTCACTCTTAATACCTCCGACTAAAATAAGGGCTGCAGGATATGGTGCAATTCTTGGTCCATCATTGATAAAAATGAATAAAAACAGTACTTCCAATCAAGGGTCAATAATTTGAGCAGGCGTTTTGTGGCAGACTAACCTCAGCTCTGAAAAGAATGTTGCATTTACCATAGTTTTACTGGAAATTAGCATATTTAAGCATGATGCTGTGTGGATGGTGCTTAAGTGTTATGCTACATTGTTTACAGGTCATTAAAATGCACAAAACGGTCCAATTTCTGAAAGTTACTTAATTGCATTGTCATAACTGCCATTTGTTGCGCGTCATAGTGTCACTCAAAACGGTCACATGTCTGTCATAGAAATGTCACACATAAGCACACTGAACACACAGCAATGTCACACATAAGCAACCTGACAACTTGGTAGCTATGATTATTTTGTGCAACATCCTCCCAGAGCAGGAACACGGCGTCTTTAGCGTGCCCAATGACAGCAGCTTAAACCTTGACGTTTGGCACGTGAACTTCGGGAGGAATTTTTTGTGTTTGAGGAGTTGTTTGCTGGTGCTCGCTGGATCTGTCAGTCAATGGTGTGTTAGCAGAGGCGCAACTAGAGCCAAATTTCGGGGGGGGGGTAAGAAAAAATTTCGGGGGGGGGGCTAATAAAAATTTCAGGGGGGGCTAATTCTTCCAGCAATAGGCAGAGTGGAGATGCAGGGGCTCTAAGAAGGGGTGAAAAACAACAAAGCCTCATTAACAAGTAAATAGTCTTTCGGGCAATGAATCACATCACAGACCGATGGGGTTAAAAGGTCGCTTTTATTTCAGCAACGACAATTCAATACAATAATGCAATCAATGAATTTGCATGTAACCCCCCCGCCACCCCTTCTTGATCCCCCATGAAATATCCCCATATCGATCCCCCATGAAATTTCCCCGTATCGATCCCCCATGACTTTTTCCCCATATTGATCCCCCATGAATTTTCCCCATATTGATCCCCCATGAATTTTCCCCCGTAACGATCCCCGATGACTTTTTCCCCATATTGATCCCCCATGAATTTTTCCCCATATTGATCCCCCATGAATTTTCCCCCACCTTGAACCTTGACCCCAACCCCTTAGTTTGTCCCCCTTCCTACCTCCTGCCTCATTCCTCTGTCCTCTGTTTTCCCTCTGTCCTAAGCTATTCTGCCTGCCCCAACCCTTCCTGCCTGCCTCAATCCTGTCCAAATCTGCCACCAGGAAAAAACCCTGCAAAGGCGTTTTTCCTGTCCCCGCCCACCCCTAAGGATTTGAATTGTGAAAAGTTCCCCCTTTCAGTAAAGATGAAATCAAAATCCCAAACCAGTTCAGTATCAACTGCTGATTTAGAGGAAAACGCCAGAACATAAAATCTTGTTGTCAAGACACAAGTAAGGGACTGTCGCTAATACAGCCCTCAACCCCAAGTTGCAATCCCAATATATCAAGTAACTTTCTTTAATATTCACCAAATACAATTCGTTTGGTATAAACAAAAGGTGAACCCCATCAGGTTTGAAAAAATCTGAAAACAAGTAACACAAGGCCGGAAAGTTGTACCAAGTCATTTTCCCCCAAATGAACAAGTAGGAGGTTAGGGCATGGCTTTATAGGAAAATAAATCATGTAACAAAAGCAACAATTGACTCCAAAGCATGACCAGTTTCCCCATCAATCAATCCTAATAAACTCAAAGCTAAAAACTTAGGTTAGATCTATAACGACTTCGTTTGGCCTTCATGACTGCCCACTTTAGAAAGGAGTGTCCCACGATGCAGACGCTTGCCATGTATACCGGAGAAGAGATTTGACGACCTGGAAAGAAACAGATGTTAGCAAGACCAAAAAACGATGTCTAAAATTCATTCAAATCTCTAACATATCTTAAACAGCAATTTGATGTCCAACGGCCCATCCTACGAAGCTGCTGTAAAGAAAAAACCCCTTCTGACAGCTTCTGAAGCTGCTCCTATTCTAAAAGAATGGGTACCAAATTTTAAAGGATTAAGACCTAATAAAAGCAAAGATTTTCTCAAGACCGCTAAAAGCTGTGAAGCGGTTAAGGCAAACCCATCCTGATGCTGAAAAATAAAATTATTATTTGGATAACTTTCAAATTCTATAAATTGTAACCAAGCTGACCATGGGCATAGCAGACCGCCAAGCTTCCGCAATACCACAGTAGCCCCTTTTCTTCTTTGGTCTGTTCTAGATGATTCTAAAAGAATACTTAACGAATTTGGTGTGGTTGACACATTGGAATATTTCAGCCCTTGAAGAAATTATTTTCTTAACAACTCAGATATCCTAAAAGCTCCAAAGAATAACCATAACATGCAAACTTTAAATAATGAAGTTTCCAATGTGGAACAACAAAGTATAAAATAATTAAGCTTCCGGCAGTGTTGGTACAATGCCCCCAGTAAGGAAAAAGATATAGGTTTGCGCAGCACAATGCCACGCCTCTTTATTTTAGACCAACCTAGTAAAATTCTCCTTCCCAAATCACCTAAAGAGGGGTCATACCCCCAAAAGCACTTACCATAGAAAGAAATGCCTGAAAGCTTCCCCGCAATGGTGGTAGGGGATATATTCTTGTCAATGTTGCTCAGAATAAAACGCAGTATGTCATCGTTACGTAGTAAAGAGCCTACTTGATCATTGTTATGACAAGCCGCACCTGACTGGGGAAACTCCGCCCAAGCCCTTCTGTGAGCTAAACGTGTGCTGATAGCAAGATAGCGTTCCACCAACATCTTTATCTTCAGCCCGTTAGAAACCATACCTCCTGAGGAATCTGAGTTTTCCTTGGTCTGCTTTGGGTGCCAAACCACGGAATCTCTGCCACTGAGAACGAGATAACGCATCTGCGTCATTATTGTCCAGACCAGGTATATGCTTAACTCTAAACGTTATATTAAACATTAAGCAACACAGCATGAATCTCTGCAACAATTTAAGCAGACGTCTCTCTTTTGCCTTTTGACCATTCACCAGACCCACTACAGTTTTGTTGTCGACATGAAAAAACACTGATTTGTTTGCCAAAAAAACTTGCCCCAAACTGTCAAAGATACGATCAGGGGAAAGAATTCAAAAAATGCAATACTGCGATTCTCATTAATCCACTTATGAGGCCATGGTTCCGCGCACCATCTTCCGTCCCAAAAAAGCCCAAAACCGTTAGCTCCTGACGCATCAGAATTTTTTTTTGTACTGACCATACAAAGCGTTCGCAAAGACCTGATAGGAACACCGTTGAAAACTTTAAGAAACATAATCCAAACCTCGAAATCGGATCTCATGGACAGAGACACTCTAACCCTGTGATGAGGTAAAGAAACACCAGCCATAGCAAAACCCAAACTCCGACAGAAGGATCTCCCAGCCTTTACTAGCCTGCAAGCAAAGTTTAGGTGCCCTAGTAACCGCTGCATTTCAAACAGAGTGAGTTTCGGTGACATCCTAGCATTTTCCAACAAATTCATAATTTCCTGCACTTTAGTAATTGGCAACCTGGCCTCCATTTTCACTGTATCAATCTTAATACCCAGAAAAATGAGGCATGTAGCCGATCCCTCTGCCTTCTCTTTAGCCAGAGGCATGCCTAACTCTTGCATTAAAGATTGAAAGAAATGGAGTGCCTTGTCACACTGTTGTGATCCTTGTGATCCAACAAAAAGAAAATCGTCCAGATAATGGGACTCTTGGGAATGACCTGGTCTGAATGAGAAAATTCATTGCAAAAAAGAGCTAACATCTTCGAACAGCTGACAAAAGACTGCACAACCCATAGGCAAAACTTTGTCGACAAAGAAATGACCTTGAAAGTGTATGCCGAGTAATTCAAAGACTTGTGGATGAACTGGAAGTAACCTAAAAGCAGATTTGATGTCACAACTGGCTAACTCCGCTCCTGAGCCGGCCTTCTTTACCAGATCAAGAGCTACATCCACTAAAGCAAACTGCACCACAGTGTCTTCCTTGATTCTCCCTGAGTCTTTTTAGGAACCACTCCCAAAGGAGAAATGATAAGATTGGGAAGAGGCCAAGAAAGGAAGGGGCCAGCCATCCTAACCTCAGCAATTTCAGAGTGTAATTTATGAGTCATGACCTGTGGGAATTGTTTTGCAGAATTCAAATTTTGGGCAAACCTGCAGTGTCTAGGACCCTGATAACCGAGCTTAAAACCTTCTTTAAACCCCCACTCTAACTTCAAGGCTTTTTCCCCGTGAGGATAAAAATTGAAGCCAATAACAGAGCTTGGGGATATCAATTGGTGTAACTGCTTTTTAAGTAAGGCTGTAATAGAGTGCCCCTCCCTCTACCTAGACTGGTAGGGAAACCGGATCTTTGTTCGCTAAAACATTGCAAAATGGCGTGTTTGCCACCACATTTGGAACATTCATGCCTATATTTGCATGGATTCTTCAGTCAGAAACCTCTGTTAAAATTCCAGCAGGCTCCTGTAGTGAAAGCTTGAGATTTTGCCCAAGTGCCCACCCCTCCCGGGGTGGGTCTGTTAAGAAAGGGCCGGGGAGCAATAGCAGCCCACTAGCAGTATGCATCGTAGGGGGAGGTCTCTGGGGGATACATCCATTGCACCCATAATTCGTTATCCACCTCACCCCAAGGCTTCTCTGGAATGAGGACTAGACGGGCTCTAAACTCTTCGTCATAATGTAGCCAGGCAATACCTCCAAATTCTGACTGAGCCTTTCTAATTGTATCCAAGTATTTGAAAATTGAGACCGAACGGTCTGGAAATCTTATACAGTAAACACTTGCAAAAAATCAGAAAGGTCGAGGTCCAAGAGTCAATATTAGTGGGAACCGTGGGTCGTTTAGCTAGCTCCCAAGCCTCCTCCCTAGAGCCTTCTTTGGATTGAATCTCCCTGTGCAGTAACTTGAACACAACCACAAGCTCTCCATCCCAAATTTTTGTCTTTGGTATGCTTGTTAAGACGTGAACCCAAGGGCATCGACAGCCCCATATAGGGAAGCCTTTTAAGACCTATGACTTTGTCCTTACCATCCTTCTCCCCTAGCGAATTTGTGTCAGACACCCCAATTTGTCTTGAACTATATCAAGCTTAGGCAAAACTACATTCTGTAACAGTGAAGGCGACTCACAATGGCAACAAACCTTAGCCTCTGCGGCCTTACCGACAACTCCATCTGCTTTACGTTTCCTAGAAACTTGTCTTATAATGAATATCAATCAGCGGCTCACCTGCTTGACGGGGCTTGTCCGGTGTTGAGAGCTTTCTTGGTGGCGCCTTCAGATGCCTTGGAATACCGCTCCAAATTCTTCCAACTCCTTTCAGATTCTTTTATCTGCAAAATATTAGCTTGGGAAATCTTGTTAGTAATCCCCCCCACCCCCCCTGTTTGGAGAGAAAAAAGGCTATTAGACAAATCCTCATCGCTAGCAAGCTCGCCCTTTTCCAAATCAGATAATTCATCATCACCATTAGCATGAAACCCCGTGACGAGCCCCACTGCAGGATGGTTGGGCTCCATCGCCCACACCACCATCAAAGTGTCTCCAGTTCACCGCTTTTTTGAACTGTGTAATTTTGTGGTTGGACGAATGCATTAGGAAAACCCGCACCTTGATCTTCCTTTTGCTGATGAGGAAACGAACAGGACGCTTGATACCTGTTCAAAGGTGTATTACTGCACCTGATGCCCTTTGCAGACTTGTCTTATCGTTGGCCTGCAAGACACTAGAACTCGCAGACATGTGGACTCACATTAGCTCGGATGAAGTAGCAATTTTCTTTACCCTCATCGCTAACCCACATCCATTGTCCCTGCCCTTTATGCTCACTATTATCCCTGACTGAAAGAATCACTGATGCTGCCAACCCCCAAGCCTAAAAAGAGAAAATAATATAGGAATATCATGTTTAGTAGTTGAACTTAAGCAAGCCGTGACCTGAATAACATCAACATTAGCCATATGTTAAATCCTCACAGGTGGCGCCATTACCCCCTTTTCTACCAAAAAACACCATCCTGTCACGACCTGACCCAGCACCCCTGGCACCCATCAATCCTCGCTCCCTGCCTAACCAAGCGGCCTCAAGGCCTCCCAACATTCGCAGAGGACTCAGCCATAATTTAAATAAACAAGCATACAAAAAGTTATAAAAAACCACCACAGACAGCACCAAAAATAAAGCGCTCTGCAATAATACGTATTTACATTACCGTCAACATCAGCACTGTACAAAAGCTGTATCTCCCATCCCTAAATCCCCATATGTAAAGTACAAACTATGTAATTCAATGTTGGAGAGCCAATTTAGATTATCACTGAGTCAGCTATTCCTTCACAAGCTTTTCAGAAACCCAAAATAAGCAAAAAACATATCCACTTTGTATCACTGACGCCAAAAATTTAAAAACTCATAAAAAACGAACACCAGCAACATAAGAATGGTGCATTTACAGGCGTTTGAAAAGCATTTTAACACAATGCTTAAAATACTTTAAATATCCTCTGCGTAAGACGCGCTATATCCACTAGGTGGCAGAGCCACACTTCTTAACAATTCCAAAACCTTTCATTTGCTCAAGCAAAAGAACTCACGCTCGATAAAAACCAATAAAGACACCGAAAGTATCACTTAAATAACAATATAAGGCAAGCGCTGAGCACGAAAACGGCCTCGCTGCTGCCTACCTTGCCTCAGGACCCCCAACTGGCACTAATTAGTACGCGGCATTTGAAACCGCCGCGTTCTAAAGCAGGCGCCTCGCCTGCGCGCCCTCGTTCTGGGTAATACCATGCCCGAATCAGCCCGGGGGTGGACATTCTTTGAATGCCACCCCCAAGCCCTCCATTATAGACCTGTGAGGTACTCGGGTGCGGCTGCAATAAGACCAACGCCAGACCAGCCAGCCCACAACAGCTCAAAAACGGTCTGTGTGTGCCGGGAAGCTGTCTCAGCGGGGGGAGGGAGGGGGACTGAAGCCCGCTGAGCCCTATGGGCGTTGCGTTGCGCGCCTGTGTGTTAGAGTGTTTGGGTATCATTGTGGTTCCATTCGTTGTCGTCACTTGCGTCATGCAGGTGCTGAAGTCCAGAGAAGACGACTGAGTCACAGATGACCATAGAGAAGCTTTGTCTGTCTCTGGCGGACTGCAAGGCGGTTTTTACACCTTCAGGATCTGGTAAATGTCTGCTTGAGAACTTCGGCTTCTGTTGACTGCCTCTGGCGCCCATGATGCGAGTGAGGCTGGTGAATGATCCTTCTATCTATTTCACTCCTTCTTGTCAATCCAAAATGTTTATTTGTAATGTATCTCACAAGACTCCCGTCCTCCTCGTTGGCTCCCAGTTTTAAATAGCTTCCTCATTTATCTTTTTAAGTCTATTGGAAACTGGTTGTCTGACCACTAGAGGGCACTGGCGGTTCGCGCTAAATATTGTTGTGAAACTATTTTCATGTTTTCACATACTTTTCTAATCATAAATTGTAAGAATGGTCGATTTCCTTTTCTAGAGACCAATAAAAAAAGCTGCTCGTCTGTTTCTAGGTCTCGTGATACATCTTTTTCAGAAATGTTTGCTTTTGACGAGTTTCAATTATCAAAATACGTTCATTCCTATTAATTGTTTTATTATATATAACAAGAATGTTCAGTAGCATTTTGTTACTGACAAAAAAACTTTTCTTTACGTCGTCATTTAGAGGATGGTGTTAAAGAGATATCTGCCAAATCGAGATAGCGTGCAAGGGAATGTGGTTTTCCCGACAATAAAGGCATTGCCCGTTCAGACATCAGGAAATCCTTGTGGTGAGCTAAACGCCAGTGCAAAATGGGGTGTGAGGAGCCACCTAATTTAGGGCAGACTCTTTGACATGCCCACCGATGTTGTTTCTGTTTTGGCTGGCCAGATCTACTAAGGAGTAAGCCTGGGCGGTGCACTGTGCTCCTTTCGTGGAGTTTGTAGAGTTTTTTGCACTCCGCGATCCGCGGAGCTCACGTAGTTCTATGCGGAGCGGAGTTTCTTACACGCTCGCGCTCGCCAATGGTAAGTTGGCAAGCGCGAGCGAGGAAAATCCAATGCTAGACCACTTCCCAGCGAGATTTCTCAACGCGGGCAGTAGTGGATGGTGGCTACAGCTCGCGTTGAAAAACCTGCCGCTCGCGTTGAGGAAGCTACTGCTCAAGTAGAACTTCTACTCTAGCAGCAGAAAGAATCAGCGCCATCTTGCACTGTGCGAGATGCTGTTTGCGCTGATTTTACAGCGCGGGACAAACACCCGGCACTAAAAATCAGTGCAAACGGCGCAAGTTATCCCACTCCGCCGCTCGTGGAGCTCCGTGTACCTTGGCGGAGTTTTTTTGTCACTTCACGGAGTTCCGCTACGCAGAACACCACGAACTCCGCTCAGGCTTACTAAGGAGGTCTCAAACAAAACAAATCCATAAATGCTCCCATGCTCTGGGAGAATGCTCACGGAAGGAGCATTAGATCCTTTTCCGAAGATGGACCTCCTTTTCCTTTCAGGGTTCTATTTTCTGAAATAACGTAGCTGGCCAAAGGTTTTCCTTGCTCACAAAGCATGGCAGACATGCCAGCGTGCTTTTTGCTATGAAGCTGCTCCCACCATGGGCGCACCTATGGTTTTAGGTTAATAATTGCGGCTGACAAGTCAGCCAAGTCTACATTTGATGGGCTGCCTATGGCTAGTCTGACACACTAGCCATGTCACAGCCATCCACCAAACTCTAAATGACCCCTACTTTGTACTTAAAAAGTTTTAGCTACAGTAAACTGGACAATAATGTGTGGTATCAGTTTGTTAATTGAAATTGGGACCTGATTTAGCGTTTGGTAGACAGGGTACGCTGTCACAAATATGACGAGTACCCTGTCCGCTCTATTCGGAGCCAGCAAGATCATCATTTTCTGATCATGGTGCCCCACTGGTAGAAAACTTACTCCAATGGCCCGACGTAGTAGGGGTTGTCGGAATAAGGACATCAGACCACCTGTCCTGTTGAGACCAGCCGTGGCGGCTCCTTTGCTAAAGCATATGAGCGTCACCCCAATGCTTTGCAGCAGTGAAATAAAATAAAAATAAAATGATAATAACTTGATGTTATTATCATTTTATTTTGTCCTGCTGTGGCAGCTTTGCGGGACAGGGCTGCTCTGCTCTCAGAGCAGGGGGAGGATTGGTGGGGACACTCTGCAAGTGCGCATGAAGGTATGGCTGGCCATCTCGGGTCAGCCAAACATTCATGCGCACTTTCGATGTTCCTCACCCAGGCTGTATTGCAGCCTGGGTGGAGAGTATGCCCAGGGGCTCACACTGCCTGTCTGAGTACTGAACCACGGTGCTCAGACCAATCACAACGTTGCATTGCAGCAGTGTGATTGGCTCAGGGAAGCCTGTGTGTTTCCGGACTCTTCAGCAATAATGGAGGAGGCCACGGCGCGAGGAGGTAAGTGTTTTTTTTAAATATATTTTGTCCCACCCCTGCTCCCCCTGCCCCCACCTCCGTTCCCTGCCAGCCGCCACTGACTTTGCCTCTGCAGGGATAATTCTATTGAGGAATGATTCAAATTGCGGGGAACATTTATGAATTAGGAATTTATCAACCAGCCCTTCAGACCTCATTTCGCGCCATGTCGGAATCACATACCAACTGAAAGTTAAGCTCTTTTTGTCCTTTGTAGTTGAAGTAGCTGAAGGCACGCTTGTGGTCCTCACAATATTTAAAGGGTCAGCATTTATTACTTTCACAATTTCTTTAAAATGTGCCTACTAAATTGACCTATGAAAAAGTACCGCTTTTTTCACTTAATGATATAAACTGGATGCTATTTGCCAACTGAGTTAATTTCTATCTGAGGATGGGTCTTGCAAGGTCCAGAAAGCTTAAACATATATCCTCGGTCTAGGTCCACTCTCTCCCCGCAGCTCCGCTGTGCCGTCTCTTGCCTCCAGACCCCGACCTCCTCCTTGGGAGGTTCGAGGCTGCTGCCCACTCCTGCGCCTGCTGCCCGCTCCAACTGGGACCAGACTGCCTGCAACCACCGTAACCTTTCTCAGCCGTTTTTTTTCCTTAATTTTTCCCTGTTGTGCCACTGTTATTGTGCCTATCTGTGTCTTGCTCTAATTCCACCACTGTTTTTATTTTCTCGTGCCTGCCTGTTCCTTTCGCCTTTCGCCGTTGCTGCCCCTGCGGCCCCTCCCCCCCAGAATTCCCCCCCCGGAATTCCCCCGCTCCCGCCTCCCAGCCTCTCTTCCCTCCCACCTCCCCTACTTAATGGCGGCCGCAGCGCGGTCGCGCGCAGCAGGCGCGCCGCTGGCGCGCCGAAGGTGCGCCAAAGGCAAGCCCGTCTGTGCCCGTCTGCGACCCGACCGCGGCCAGCGCCAGGAGCCCTGGACCTCCCACTACCCATCGCTACGACACCACCACCCTCCTCGCACTCAACCCTGGAAGAATTAGAGAATGCCAACAGGCCTCGCCGAACACGACCCACGGCCAGTTCTCCTGCCTCCACTGCCGCCAGACCCTCACCGCCACCCTGGCCTCCAACACCATTGACGCCAGCACCTGCGACACCCTAAAATGCATCCTCCTCAACGTACGCTCCGTACACAAACACGCCATGGAAATCTGGAACCTACTCGACTCTCTCTCGCCCGACATCGCCTTCTTCACATAGACCTGGACCAACGCATCCTCCGCCCCCGACATCAGCACCGCCTTCCCAGATGGATACAAGATCCAGAAGAAAGACCGCCCCAACCACCCAGGTGGGGGCCTCGCCATCGCCCACAAGAGCACCCTCCGCCTCACCATCTCCAGCGAAACCTTCCCCTCCGCCGAACACCTGCACTTCCAGATCCAGACCACCCCCAAAGCCACACTCTGAGGAATCCTCATCTACAGACCCCCCGGCCCCCGAACACCCTTCGCCACCACCATCACCAACTTCATCGCACCCCACGCCATCGCCTCAACAAACTACATACTCATTGGAGACCTGAACTTCCACCTCGACGACCCCAGTGACCCCAACTCCACTATCCTTCGTGACAACCTCGCCAGCATCGGACTTAAACAACTCGTCAACACACCGACCCACAGAGCAGGACACACCCTCGACCCCATCTTCGCGGCAGGAAACAGCGTCCAATTCAGCCACACAACACAGCCGCCATGGACCGACCACCACTGCATACACTTCGCCATCAACAAACCCAAGGCACCCAAACCAGCCCCACGCCCACCTCGAAGGAACTGGAGCAAGGTTACCAACGAGCAACTTAACTTCACCCTCACCCGAGACAACCACACCTGGGCATCCGACGCAAACGATGCAAATGACGCAGCCAGAGAACTCCACACCTGGATCTCCAACTGCGCAGACGAGCTCGCCCCGCCACGCAACCCCAACAGACAACGCCCCAGGAAAGCCACCTGGTTCACCACCGCTCTCCAAGAAGCCAGACGCACCTGCAGATGCCTGGAGAAGAACTGGAGAAACACCAAGACAACCGAAAACCACACCAGCTACAAGGACGCCATAACGGACTACCACAACCAGATCAGAGCCACCAAGAGGAACTTCATCCACAACAGAATCCAGGCCAACTCCACCAACTCCAAGGAACTTTTCAGTGTCATTCAAGAATTCGCCAACCCACGCAGCGAAGCCACAGACATCACCCCATCCCAAGACCTCTGCGACAAGCTTGGAACCTATTTCCACCTCAAGATCAAAACCTCTACGACAACTTCATCGACCATCCACCAGGCGCCACAGACGGCCCCCGCCCCCAGAAACACCAGCCAGCCCACCATCTCCAACTGGACACCGATCACGGCCGAAGACACCGCCTCACCATGAAAAGCATCCACTCGGTGGCCCCCACCGACCCCTGCCCCCCTCACATCTACCACAGAGCTGCGGCCGCCATCGCACCCGAATTACAACGCACCATCAACACCACCTTCAAAACAGGCACCTTCCCAGACGACTGGAAGTGCACAGAAGTCAGACCCCTGCTCAAGAAGCCCACAGCTGACCCCACCGACCTCAAGAACTATCGGCCCATCTCGCTCCTCCCCTTCACAGCCAAAGTTGCAGAGAAAACAGTCAACAGGAAACTGACACGATTCATTGAAGAGAATGCCGTCCTCGACCCATCCCAATCCGGATTCCGAAGCAACAACAGCACAGAGACCGCCCTACTCGCCGCCACAGACGACATCCGCACCCTCCTGGACCAAGGCCACTCCGCAGCCTTCATCCTACTCGACCTATCAGCGGCCTTCGACACCGTCTCCCACCGCACACTAGTCGCCAGACTACACGACGCATGAGCATACAAGGAACAGCCCTGACTGGATCCGATCATTCCTCACCGGAAGAAGCCAAAGGATCAGACTCCCACCCTTCCTCTCCGACCCCACGAAAATCACCTGCGGAGTCCCACTGGGTTCATCACTGAGCCCTACCCTCTTCAACATCTACATGGCCCCCCTCGCAGCCATCATCCGACAACACGGCCTCAACATCGTATCCTACGCCGACGACACCCAGCTCATCCTCTCCCTCACCAAAGACCCCACCATTGCCAAACTCAACTTCCAGAAAGGAATGCAAGACGTTGCAGTCTGGATGACCAACAGCTGCCTGAAGCTCAACGCCGAGAAGACAGAAGTCCTCATCCTCGGTACCACCCCTTCTGCATGGGACAGCACCTGGACCGCCCTCGGAAGCCCACCTACCCCCTCACACCATGCCAAGAACCTCGGCATCGTACTCGACTCATCACTCACCATGAACCGACAGGTCAACGCCGTCACCTCCAGCTGCTTCAACACCCTCCGCATCCTCCTCAAGACCTTCAAGTGGATCCCCCCTGAGTCAAGGAAGACAGTCACCCATGCACTCATCACCAGCAGACTGGACTATGGAAACGCACTCTATGCCGGCATCAACAAGTCCCTACTCCGCAAACTCCAGACAATACAGAACACCGCCACCAGACTCGTCCTCGGCATCCCCCGACATGAACACATCAGCCAACACCTACGAAGTCTCCACTGGCTCCCCGTGGAGAAAAGAGTCACTTTCAAAATCCTCACTCACGCCTACAAATGCCTACACAACAACAGACCCAAATACCTCAACGACAGAATCAATTTCCACGTACCCAAAAGAAACCTCCGATCTTCCAACCTCGCACTGGCCGAAACCCCGCGCATCCACAGAGCCAGAGCAGGCGGAAGATCCTTCTCTCACATTGCAGCCAAGACCTGGAACGAGCTACCAGCAGACATCAGACGCGCCCCTCCCTGAACACCTTCAGGAAGACCCTCAAGAACTGGCTCTTCGGCTAAACAGATCTGCGGACCCCCCCCCCTCAGCGCCTTGAGACCCTCACGGGTGAGTAGCGCGCTTACAATTCCCTGATTGATTGATTGATAACAGATTAGCTTCCTGATTTGGTTCAATGAAACATTTCAAATTATCTGAAGCCAAAAAAATATACAATGTATAATCATAGGTGTTAAAATTGTGTTTATTTTGCTTAATGTTTTCCACAAAGAATGGTTTAATAATTTCATTAAAAGGTTTTATCCTCTGCACATTTCCGGTACAGATCCTACAGCAGCAGACACTTCTTTTTAAGAATATGTTTGTAATGACAAACATAAAACTAAGCAACAATTACGAGCAGCATGCAGAACACAGGGAAACAGAGGGGTTGAAATGCTCAGCTTAAAGTCCATGTTAAACCACGTAAGTGTCTATTCAAGTATAGACTCTGGGGTTCCTAATTTAAAGTACACACCCCACTGATCATCTGGAAGATTGTATTATCAATCAAAGTATCATCCCATGAAACAGTGTTAATCCTACCCTAAGCTCTGAAAATATGTGCAATTTCAATGACTACAAATGAATGAAGAATCATTGACATTAATAGAACATGAGCCTGGTTGCCAAACTGCAGAAAATGCTGTAGTTTATATATGAAGTTTATATTACATGTTTAACTGCTTTTGTTGTACAAAATGCAGTGAAAATCCATATTTTACAGTAATCGAGAAATATGGGAAATATTTCACGGTTGCCTAGAAAATACAGAGTTTATCGTAATGACAGCCCCCAAGCCACTATTCAGAGCTCTATCACTACCAGGGCCACTAGAATTATGTGGCATGGTGCCCAAATTATGCAGCATCGTTTTCTAAGTTATGTGGCAAAAAAAAATGCAAATTATTCAGCTCATTCTTTGGAAGTGTTATTTCCATCCATTTTAGCAAGTTACAAGAGACTTGTAAATGCAGTAAATTCATAATGATGCTGTAAACACTACAGCTGAAGATAGCATAAATCCCCTGGTCCTCACCGTTGTCCATTATTTTATCAACAATTTATTCATGAAATGTAAGCCTAAACATTCTAATATCAATCAGTTCCTATTGTTAGCCTCACATTAAAGAAAACATCTTGTTCAACCTGACCACACCTAAAATAAACAAGTGATATAAAAAACTACATAATGGGTAATGCATAATATGGTCCTGTATTGCAATTTCCGGGTTCAGATGACATTTATGAACCACTCGGCCTTCAGTTATGTGGCTTTGATGTCACCAGAACCTTTTGATGGCAGCACTGGACAATATGGCATGGTAACCGGTTATGTTTACTCTAGATATTTCATTGCCCATCTATTATTAAGTGATTAATCTAAATGTGACTTCCCAATATGTTGTATGATCTTTTTAAGACAATAGATGTTTGTATTGCTCCATTTAGTCAATCAGAAATTATATGTATAATTTTTGCCAGCATGTTTAAACATTATTGAATCCTTAGCAGTCATATCGAACGTTTGCAAGATGCATCTTATAACTTTACTTTAGAATGGTTCACCTTAATGAAGCACACTTTGATAATATTTTATTTGCAGTCCTGTTTTGTTTTTAAAATAAAAATGAAAAGTTTTTGCAGAAACCACAACGAAACAGTGGTTGTCTTCAGAGGTCGTTTAATCAGATCTCATGTAAATACATCATCCCACAGACTTCGGTCAGGAACAACACCGAGCCCCTCACAACTGACTCCAACTGTCAACTCCACGGGCCAAGCGAAGCACGTCACCAACCCTCACTTGCCATGACAACACACAATGCCCATGCAGGGGTTACCCGCGTGGGCAAGATACTGCATATCTCTTTTCCTTACAGAAGGAACAAAGAATATAATAATGAAATTTTTTTTTAAATTAAAAAATGAATGTAAACATAGTTTCTGAGAAAAAACAGGATAGACGGTGTCCTAGAAGAATAATTGTTGGACTTGGCCCTTTTTGCAGGGTCATCCCAGAACGTTTCGCCTTCCTCCTGTATTTTTCTGACCTGTTGTTGGTGGTTTTAGGACTCTGGGCACTTTATCACTGCTGATCAGTGCTAAAGTGCATGTGCTCTCTATTATAAAACTTGGTGAGATTGGTCTACACCTGTTTGGCATGTTTAATTTACCTATTAGTCCCTTGTACAGTGGTATCCCATATACCAAGGGCCAGTAAATTAAATGCTACTGGTGGGCTTGCAGCGCTGCTTGCGCCACCCACCAAAGTAGCCTTTCAAACCTGTCTCAGGCCTCTGTCACTGCAGGGCCTGCGCGCGCAGTTTACTGCCGACGTGACTTGGCACATAAAATGGTTGCCACTTCTGTAACTCCCCTTTTACTACATATCAGTCACCCCTAAGGTAGGCCCTAGTTAGCCCTATGAGCAGGGTGCGGTGTAGGTAAAAGGTAGGACATGTGCCTTAACTGTGTGGCATGTCCTGGTAGTGACAAACGGTCTTTTTGATTGCCCTCTCATAGGGATGCATTGGGGATTCCCTGATATGTGCTTCAGTGGTAATTCCTGACATGAGAGGAGTAGCATAACCATGTGTGGTATGTTTGGAATAGTAGTGATAAATCCTGCTTATTGGTGAAAGCAGATTTATTATTACTATTTTAGAAATGTCACTTTTAGAAGTGGGCATTTCTGTGTGCTATGTGTCTTTGTGCCCTGCCTGATGTGTATTGACCGTCTGGTTCTGACTGACAGGGGATAGGGGATGTGCATTCACTCCAGCCAGTCCCTGGGGGGTTGAGGTGTGTCCTGCCCTGCCTGGGTGACTCTGCGCTAGGATGAATAGGCCTGGTCTGCATTTGGAGTGGTTGGAGGAGTAGCACCTTCACCTGAATGGGGCCGGGCCTGCCTTCCACAATGATGGCTCCGCCCCCTTGTAGTGTGTCTGGAGCCAAGGCTTACACTGTGAATGGGGGGTGCTGTGCACTTGCAAATATATTTTAAAGTGCCCCCAGAACTGGTTTGGACTGGGCTCAGAGCCCTGTGCCAGGGAAGAACAAAGACATGTGGACTATAAGTATTGGGGCTGTGACCCCATGTTTGTTGAACTGGGAGGACTGAAGAGAAGACACTTCGTGGACTGCAGTGTGCCAATAGGAGCTGCCACTTGGGACTGACCTGCTGCCTGCTGGGTGGCTGAAAGGGCTTCCACTCTGCCTGTGCCCAGCTCTGCCCTATGTGACCTTTAGACTCAGCGCGTGGTGAGCGCTGGGTTTTCCCACCTTGTTATTCCAGAGCGCATGTTTGGTGCTAGACAGGGTCTGGAGACCACTGTCTCCTGCCAACTACTGGGGCACTCTTCACTTCCCCGACGGGAGGAGCGTTTGTGTGGCTCTACTCCCTCATAAGCGTGTGGGGAATGCTGTGCCTGGTAGCCGCTGGTAACCTGAGGCATGTGTGGAGCGCTGTGGGTTCTGACCCGAGGGGCCCATGGATTCTAAAAGTGCGGCTGCACCGCAGGAGCCTCGGGCATTGCCCAGCAACCTGGCAGAAACTGGAAGCCAGGCAGGAGTGAAGGGCCGCGTGGCCGAGCCTGGTCGTGGGCGAGGCCAAGTGGGGACGCACACCTGGGAGAGGAAGCAGAGCCTCGCGGGCTCCCATCCGCTGTGGGGCCAGAGAAAGGGTGGAGACGTCGCTCCATGGCTTTCCAGCCCGACGGGGCCCGACCAGAGTCTTCCTGTCACCGGCCAGTGAGGTGAGGCGCAAGGACGGCACCGCGAGTGGCGGGCCAGTCCCACCGGGAAGTTACAAGCGAGAGACCCAGGAGGGGTCTTCCCGCCGACTGGAGCTGGAGAAGCCCGGGGTGAGACCTTGATCGAGGCCACTAATTAGGAATTGCACTGCATTCTGGGCATTGTCAGAGCTGCACCGCATGGTCGCGGGCAGCTGCATGCTTATCTGCAGCACCGGGGGCATTCTTCATTGAAGGAGACAGGGTGATATGCACCCCCGCCCCCTTGCTTGCAGTGTTGGTCTCAAGAGCAGGGTGAGACCTCAACGGAGGCCCCTAATTTGAAGTGCCGCTTTCCCTGTGGTAGGCAGGCAGGTAACCCAGGAGCCTACGCAGGGGAACTTAGTTACAGTGGGCATAAGGTCCCCAATGTGTGCAACTGACCAGTGTTTACTCTGGTGCACTGTGGATTGTGGTTATGCCCAACGCTTTGTGCTAAGTGCAATCCTACCAGTAGTTACTGGCCGCCTAACTGTAATGTTTATGACAATGGCCCGATTGGCAAAATGGTTTATGTAATACCTGTGAAGTCATGACAAGTGGCTAGTGGCACCGTGATATATATGTGACTGTGTGTGTTGGACTTGGCCCTTTTTGCAGGGTCATCCCTAAACTTTTTGCCTTCCTCCTATATTTTTTCTGACCTGTTGTTGGCTGTTTTATGACTCTGGGCACTTTACCACTGCTGATCAGTGCTAAAGTGCATATGCTCTCCCTATGATAAATTGTGTGATGTATTAGTGACTCCATGATTGGATGATTGGTTTACTTGTCAGTCCCTAGTACAGTGCACTGAGTGTGCCCAGGGCTTGTAAATCCAATGCTGCTGGTGGGCTCGCAGCACTGGTTGTGCCACCCACAGAAGCAGCCTGTAAAAGTGCTCTCCATGCCACTGGAATCAAGCTATCCTGGCTGTAGAGGGTGAAACCCCGAAACCGGTCCTAGGATGCTTGTTTCCAGTCCAGGAGGACCTGGCTTGGCAGTTCGGGCTGGACTGTTCCCATGAGGCACAGGGTCAAGACTGATTTGCATATGGCTGGGTCCAAACTGGAATGGCATGGTGAGCAAAAAACGATGGATTTAGGCCCAGATCTCTGTACTGGGGTGAATGTATGACATTGTTCTGCATTCTGTCCATCAACTGTTGTTTTTGCATTTGTCACCCCGAGTGGGACGGGTATACCCAGACGTGGGTCCCGTGCTCTCCATGCCACTGGAATCAAGCTATCCTGGCTGTAGAGGGGTGAAACCCCGAAACCGGTTCTAGGATGCTTGTTTCCAGTCCAGGGAGGACCTGGCTTGGCAGTTCGGGCTGGACTGTTCCCATGAGGCACAGGGTCAAGACTGATTTGCATATGGCTGGGTCCAAACTGGAATGGCATGGTGAGCAAAAACGATGGATTTAGGCCCAGATCTCTGTACTGGGGTGAATGTATAACATTGTTCTGCATTCTGTCCATCAACTGTTGTTTTTGCATTTGTCACCCCGAGTGGGACGGGTATACCCAGACGTGGGTCCGTGCTCTCCATGCCACTGGAATCAAGCTATCCTGGCTGTAGAGGGTGAAACCCCGAAACCGGTCCTAGGATGCTTGTTTCCAGTCCAGGGAGGACCTGGCTTGGCAGTTCGGGCTGGACTGTTCCCATGAGGCACAGGGTCAAGACTGATTTGCATATGGCTGGGTCCAAACTGGAATGGCATGGTGAGCAAAAAACGATGGATTTAGGCCCAGATCTCTGTACTGGGGTGAATGTATGACATTGTTCTGCATTCTGTCCATCAACTGTTGTTTTTGCATTTGTCACCCGAGTGGGACGGGTATACCCAGACGTGGGTCCCGTGCTCTCCATGCCACTGGAATCAAGCTATCCTGGCTGTAGAGGGGTGAAAACCGGTCCTAGGATGCTTGTTTCCAGTCCAGGGAGGACCTGGCTTGGCAGTTCGGGCTGGACTGTTCCCATGAGGCACAGGGTCAAGACTGATTTGCATATGGCTGGGTCCAAACTGGAATGGCATGGTGAGCAAAAAACGATGGATTTAGGCCCAGATCTCTGTACTGGGGTGAATGTATGACATTGTTCTGCATTCTGTCCATCAACTGTTGTTTTTGCATTTGTCACCCCGAGTGGGACGGGTATACCCAGACGTGGGTCCCGTGCTCTCCATGCCACTGGAATCAAGCTATCCTGGCTGTAGAGGGGTGAAACCCGAAACCGGTCCTAGGATGCTTGTTTCCAGTCCAGGGAGGACCTGGCTTGGCAGTTCGGGCTGGACTGTTCCCATGAGGCACAGGGTCAAGACTGATTTGCATATGGCTGGGTCCAAACTGGAATGGCATGGTGAGCAAAAAAACGATGGATTTAGGCCCAGATCTCTGTACTGGGGTGAATGTATGACATTGTTCTGCATTCTGTCCATCAACTGTTGTTTTTGCATCAGGCCTGCCATTGCAGAGCCTGTGTGCAGCCTAGGGCTGCCATGTCGACTCGGTGAGTACACCCACTTGCCAGTCCCTAAACCTTCCCTTTACTGCATGTTGGTCACCCCTAAAGTAGGCCCTAGGGCAGGGTGCATTGTAAGTATAAGGTAGGACATGCCCTGGTGTGTGAGGCATGTCCTAATAGTGAATTACAGCCATTTTCGTTTTTCACTATTGCAAGGCTACCTGCTCCCCATAGGCGAGAATGGGCAGTCTGATTATTACACCTTATAATCCTAACTGACCCAGGGAACATGGTAGAAAAACGAATTTAGTATGCCTGAACTCAGAATGATAAAATACATCTTTTAGTGAAGTTGGTTTTAACATTCTGTGTTTGAAAATACCACTTTTAGAAAGTGGGTATTTTCTTGCCTAAACTTCCAAGCCTGCCTCTGCTAGGTTGTGTATTCCTTGTCTGGAGATTGAGTGACAGGGGCTGGGGGTGGCTACAGGAGACTGGGTGAGTCAGCACAGGGCTGAATAGAGAGATCTGCATCCAGAGTGGAGGGAGGAGTTGCACCTGGGTCTGAATAGGGCTGTGCCTGCCTTCCACAATGCTGGCTCCACCTCCTGCCGGGCGACTGAGCACTCTGCCCCACATTCTGAAAGGAAAGAAGGAGTCCTGTAAATAAAGTGCTCCAGGACTGACCAGAACTGGTTTTGGACTAGGCAGAGGCCTCTCTGCCTTCAGAGAACAAAGAGAAACTGTGTATAAAAGGGGACCCAGACCCCTAGGAAATTAGATCACTTTGGGAAACAAGAAGAAACCTTTGCTGAGGAGTGGAACCAAGAAGAAACTGAGGAGAAGACTATCCCTAAGCTAGAGGGATCTGCCTGCAGTGGTTGCCTGACTGCCAAAGAAAGGAGAAAGGACTTTGGGTGCACTTTATTCAACTTGTGAAGGATCTCCAAGGGCTTGAGAAAAGAGCTTGCCTCCTGCTGAAGTCTCAGGGACAACAGACTTCAAACCCCAGCTCCCCAAGAGTTCTTTGGAAGTGCCTGCTGCTGTTTTGGGCCTTCTGAGAGACTGCGTGTCGCAAGGAGCTGGAAGCGCGACTCAAGAGGGAAAAGCATGTCGCCATCGCAGCCGCTGCCGTCGCATCACGGAGATGACGCCGCTGTAGCTGTCGCATTGCACCGCATCAAGAGAAGCGTCTCACAACGAGGAAGAAGCGTGTCACCGTCGCAGCCGCTGCCGTCGCATCACGGAGATGTCGCCGCTGTAGCTGTCGCATTGCACCGCATCAAGAGAAGCGCCTCGCAGTTGTCGCATCGAGCGGAAGCGTCTCGCAACGTCGGAGAAGAGTGTCGCCACCAAAGCTGCTGTCGTCGCATCACGGAACAAGGGTGTCGCCGCTGCAGCTGACGCATCGAGTCGAGACTTCTCGCAACATCGGAGCACCGTGCCGCATCAGGAAGAACTTGACGTATTTATTTCTTTGCACCGGATCTTTGCCGCATCTCCATCTCTGCAACACTTTCGTTGTAGAAACGTGACGCATCGTAAGGTACATTGACTCAAAGTGTCGCATTTTAAGATCTGAAGAGAACTAAGCTAAACCTACCATTTTAAGTATAGTATTGTGGATTTTTGTCGTTTATGGTCTTGTGTTAAATCTATATAAACGTTACTTATTTTTATAATACAACTTGTGTGGTGTCCATCTGTAGTGTTGTCACTGGATTACTGTATGTGTTCACAAATGCTTTACACACTGCCTCTGAGATAAGCCTGTCTGCTCGTGCCAAGCTACCAAGGGGGTGAGCAGGGGTTATTTTAGGAGTGTACCCCCCTACCCTGACTAGAGGCGACGGTCCCTATTTGTCACAAGTACCTACCTGTGCCAACTAGAGACCCCCAAATCTAACATTGGTGGTCAGTGGTGAGGATCCTGGACTTGCATTTGTGACTCATGTACAGTAATTGGTATACACTACTAGTGAGTGCAGACCAAACGCAACCACATACTATTTTTCCCTGTTTCCCTTTGGACTTTGGTTTTTGAAACTCTGGTTAGTTGTTGCACCTGTTGGGCCTTGTCAAAATGGAAGTCAACTTTTCTCACCTGTACATCTACAAGATAGGGGAGCTAAAAGTATTTTGCAAGGAGAGGGGGCTGCCTGTGAAGAGGAGATCCACAAGGCAGGATCTTGAGGCAGCCCTGTATAGCTATGAGGTGCTACGCTGGGAAGCAACACTAGCAGATGACTCTGAGGAGGAATCTGAGGAGGAGGATCCCCAGCCAGAATACCAAGAGGGTAGTGGCCCTGAGGAGGAAACATTTTGGGAAAGATTGGCTCGTGAAGAAAGGAATCGGATTCGTGCTCGTGACCGGAGGTTGAGGGAGCTAGACCGGGAGTGCGAGGAGATAGAGCGAGCCTTAGCTGAAAAAGAAATATGTGAAGCTCAAGAAGTGAGCTTGGCTGAGTTGGAGGTGGAATCCAGCTCAGATGGTGGCAGCAATATTGAATTTTCTAGTGCTGAGGGAGTAGTACACACACCCAGAGATGTGGCGCCTGACTTGGAGGGGTTAACATACACCAGGAGGTTCAAGGACATGAGGTAGATCCAGTAGTGCGCAGTGTCCCTGAGAGGAATAGGGAAACTGACACAGGGATTCATGGTCCTAGTAGTAGGAGGGACACTCTACTGACTCTAGATGGGAGGTGCAGAGAGAGGGTTCCCCCCAGTTGAGGTCCTGGTATGTGAGTGTGAAGACCGCCCAGAAGAGTGTGGGTTGAATGACAGAGACAGTCAGATGCTGTCTTGCCAATCTCAGGAGAGTGGTGTGGGGTACGTGTGCGAGGCATTGGATGGTGAGGTGAAGGATAGTTTGGTTAACCCTTGTAGGGGGCTGTGTGATCCAATTGTGGGAGAGCATATTGTAAGTCCCTGTTTTCCAGAGCTATGCCAACACCTGTTGGAGTGTGAGTTCTCTGACCCCAGGGAGCTCACAATGGAGGCAGACCTTTTGGTGGATTCCAGAGGGTCTGGAGAGGCCTTGGGGAGTGACCCTAAGAGGAATGGCTCAGGTGTCTTCCAACCCAGAGTGGTAGGAGAGGTTCAGTGTAGCCCAGCTAGGTCCCGTGGTAATGGGAGGGGTGTAGGGGCTCACGTCCTGTCTCTGAGGAGAAGGAGTGAGTGTGGGGCTGCAGGTCCCAAGGTGCCCGAAACCCAGTCTCAGGGCCTGGATGGTTCTTTAAGGGAACACCAGGTAGGGAGCCTAGGCTGCCCTGATGGGTCGCCTGTTGAGAAGGATCTCCTAGTGTCAGGAGAACCTGGAGCATCTGTAAGTGGAGCTCCAGTGGTTCTGGTATCTGGCAGTGCCGCTCCAGTTGGGAGGGTGCAGAAGTCCAGAGTGAGGGGTGAGAGGGGGAGAGAGTCCCCAGTGGAAGAACCAGTGGGTCAGGGACCAGCCAGAAGGGCTGAGTCACCAGTGAATGACCATGGTGACACCACTTCTGTCCTGGGGGATCTTCCCGCACTGTCAGATGGACAGGGGTCGGGAGATCTGCGCCAGGCGGACTGTCACACAACACATGAGAGATGTGTTACCCTCTGGGGGGCATGCGTGCTCCCCAGGAAGTCCTGGTGCGCCAGGCAGATTATTACACAACTCTAGAGGAGTGTGTTTCCCTTGGGGGGGTTGGTGTACCCCCCCGGAAGTCCTGGGTTGCCAGGCACAGGTCCAGCCTAAGGGTACAGACCCTGGGTTGGAGGGCCAGGTTCAGGGTGTCCCCCCTTACCTGGAGGAAGGGGCAGCTGCTAACAGTGCCCCTACCAGTTTGTCTTCTGGGGGCACCGCTCCAGGTTGGAGGGTGCAGGACCCCAGTAAGGGGGGCGGGGAGAGGACAGCCTCCCCCCTGGCCTCTACCCAGTCTAAGGGTACAGACCCTATGCTGAGATCCCAGTTGCAGGATAGAAATCCTTAACTGGTGGGCGAATTGTACAGGACACCTGCCACAGGTGCCCTGACAATTCTGGAAGGGGGTACCGCTCCTGATGGGAGGGGGCAGTACTCTGGAAGGGGGTGCAGAGGGAGGGAGTCCTCGCATCTGACCCCGGTTCAACTGGAGGGTTTAGACCCTAGTTTGGAGGACCAGGTTCAGGGTGTCCCCCCTGACCTGGACGCCCAGTTGCAGGATAGAACCCCTGAACTGGTGGGCGAGTTGTGCAGGACACCTGCCACAGGTGCCCTGGCAATTCTGGAAGGGAGTACCACTCCAGGTGGGAGGGTACAGAGCCCCAACAAGGAGGAGGAGGACCGGGTGTGGGAAAGCCCACCCCAGTCTCCAGTCCAGCCGCCGGGTACAGGCCCGAGGCTGGTAGGTCAGTGTCAGGATGTCATACCTGACCTGACAGGAGGGAGAGTGGACAAAGGGTACCAAGCACCTGGGGCTACTGCCCCCGCTCTCTGACGCCACAGAGGTTTGAGAGCCCTGAGAGGCATAAGGCCTGGGTCTCATCCCTGACCACTGTCAGTGGCCACTGTGGCTTGCTGTCTGTCTGTTGGGACACACCTGTGAGCAAGTTAAGGTTAGGTGCTGCACAGGTGGTGTCCACAGGTGAGGAGAAGGGTTCCCCATGGATTAGCTTGGTGGGCCCTGAGAGTATGGACAGAGGGATCCAAATAGGTTCAGATTGGCGTAGAACTGGAGTATGCCCCTGCTGTTGTGGGCCAGGGTCCAGGTTCTATCGCCCAAAGCAGAGAAGTGATTGGTCTCCCCTGCGTTTTTGGCTGGAAGGGGGTTGTGTTGGACTTGGCCCTTTTTGCAGGGTCATCCCTAAACTTTTTGCCTTCCTCCTATATTGTTTCTGACCTGTTGTTGGCTGTTTTATGACTCTGGGCACTTTACCACTGCTGATCAGTGCTAAAGTGCATATGCTCTCCCTATGATAAATTGTGTGATGTATTAGTGACTCTATGATTGGATGATTGGTTTACTTGTCAGTCCCTAGTACAGTGCACTGAGTGTGCCCAGGGCTTGTAAATCCAATGCTGCTGGTGGGCTCGCAGCACTGGTTGTGCCACCCACAGAAGCAGCCTGTAAAAGTGTGTCTCAGGCCTGCCCTTGCAGAGCCTGTGTGCAGCCTAGGGCTGCCATGTCGACTCGGTGAGTACACCCACTTGCCAGTCCCTAAACCTTCCCTTTACTGCATGTTGGTCACCCCTAAAGTAGGCCCTAGGGCAGGGTGCATTGTAAGTATAAGGTAGGACATGCCCTGGAGTGTGTGGCATGTCCTAATAGTGAATTACAGCCATTTTCGTTTTTCACTATTGCAAGGCTACCTGCTCCCCATAGGCCAGAATGGGCAGTCTGATTATTTCACCTTATAATCCTAACTGACCCAGGGAACATGGTAGAAAAACGAATTTAGTATGCCTGAACTCAGAATGATAAAATACATCTTTTAGTGAAGTTGGTTTTAACATTCTGTGTTTGAAAATACCACTTTTAGAAAGTGGGTATTTTCTTGCCTAAGCTTCCAAGCCTGCCGCTGCTAGGTTGTGTATTCCTTGTCTGGAGATTGAGTGACAGGGGCTGGGGGTGGCTACAGGAGACAGGGTGAGTCAGCACAGGGCTGAATAGAGAGATTCAACTTGTGAAGGATCTCCAAGGGCTTGAGAAAAGAGCTTGCCTCCTGCTGAAGTCTCAGGGACAACAGACTTCAAACCCCAGCTCCCCAAGAGTTCTTTGGAAGTGCCTGCTGCTGTTTTGGGCCTTCTGAGGGACTGCGTGTCGCAAGGAGCTGGAAGCGCGACTCAAGAGGGAGAAGCGTGTCGCCGTCGCAGCCGCTGCCGTCACATCACGGAGATGACGCCGCTGTAGCTGTCGCATTGCACCGCATCTCAAGAAACGTCCCGCAACCCCGAAGAAGCGTGTCGCAGCCACTGCCGTCGCATCACGGAGATGACGCCGCTGTAGCTGTCGCATTGCACCGCATCAAGAGAAGCGTCTCGCAACGAGGAAGAAGCGTGTCGCCGTCGCAGCCGCTGCCGTCGCATCACGGAGATGTCGCCGCTGTAGCTGTCGCATTGCACCGCATCAAGAGAAGCGCCTCGCATCCACGGAGAAGCTGCTGCCGTCGCATCACGGAACAAGGGTGTCGCCACTGCAGTTGTCGCATCGAGCGGAAGCGTCTCGCAACGTCGGAGAAGAGTGTCGCCGCCAAAGCTGCTGTCGTCGCATCACGGAACAAGGGTGTCGCCGCTGCAGCTGACGCATCGAGTCGAGACTTCTCGCAACATCGGAGAAGCGTGCCGCATCAGGAAGAACTTGACGTCTTTATTTCTTTGCACCGGATCTTTGCCGCATCTCCATCTCTGCAACACTTTTAGAAAGTGGGTATTTTCTTGCCTAAACTTCCAAGCCTGCCTCTGCTAGGTTGTGTATTCCTTGTCTGGAGATTGAGTGACAGGGGCTGGGGGTGGCTACAGGAGACAGGGTGAGTCAGCACAGGGCTGAATAGAGAGATCTGCATCCAGAGTGGAGGGAGGAGTCCTGTAAACAAAGTGCCCCAGGACTGACCAGAACTGGTTTTGGACTAGGCAGAGGCCTCTCTGCCTTCAGAGAACAAAGAGAAACTGTGTATAAAAAGGGGACCCAGACCCCTAGGAAATTAGATCACTTTGGGAAACAAGAAGAAACCTTTGCTGAGGAGTCGAACCAAGAAGAAACTGAGGAGAAGACTATCCCTAAGCTAGATGGATCTGCCTGCAGTGGTTGCCTGACTGCCAAAGAAAGGAGAAAGGACTTTGTGTGCACTTTATTCAACTTGTGAAGGATCTCCAAGGGCTTGAGAAAAGAGCTTGCCTCCTGCTGAAGTCTCAGGGACAACAGACTTCAAACCCCAGCTCCCCAAGAGTTCTTTGGAAGTGCCTGCTGCTGTGTTGGGCCTTCTGAGGGACTGCGTGTCGCAAGGAACTGGAAGCGCGACTCAAGAGGGAGAAGCGTGTCGCCGTCGCAGCCGCTGCCGTCACATCACGGAGATGACGCCGCTGTAGCTGTCGCATTGCACCGCATCTCAAGAAACGTCCCGCAACCCCGAAGAAGCGTGTCGCCGTCGCAGCCACTGCCGTCGCATCACGGAGATGACGCCGCTGTAGCTGTCGCATTGCACCGCATCAAGAGAAGCGTCTCGCAACGAGGAAGAAGCGTGTCGCCGTCGCAGCCGCTGCCGTCGCATCACGGAGATGTCGCCGCTGTAGCTGTCGCATTGCACCGCATCAAGAGAAGCGCCTCGCATCCACGGAGAAGCGTGCCGCCGTCGGAGCTGCTGCCGTCGCATCACGGAACAAGGGTGTCGCCACTGCAGTTGTCGCATCGAGCGGAAGCGTCTCGCAACGTCGGAGAAGAGTGTCGCCGCCAAAGCTGCTGTCGTCGCATCACGGAACAAGGGTGTCGCCGCTGCAGCTGACGCATCGAGTCAAGACTTCTCGCAACATCGGAGAAGCGTGCCGCATCAGGAAGAACTTGACGTCTTTATTTCTTTGCACCGGATCTTTGCCGCATCTCCATCTCTGCAACACTTTTAGAAAGTGGGTATTTTCTTGCCTAAACTTCCAAGCCTGCCTCTGCTAGGTTGTGTATTCCTTGTCTGGAGATTGAGTGACAGGGGCTGGGGGTGGCTACAGGAGACAGGGTGAGTCAGCACAGGGCTGAATAGAGAGATCTGCATCCAGAGTGGAGGGAGGAGTTGCACCTGGGTCTGAATAGGGCTGTGCCTGCCTTCCACAATGCTGGCTCCACCTCCTGCCGGGCGACTGAGCACTCTGCCCCACATTCTGAAAGGAAAGAAGGAGTCCTGTAAACAAAGTGCTCCAGGACTGACCAGAACTGGTTTTGGACTAGGCAGAGGCCTCTCTGCCTTCAGAGAACAAAGAGAAACTGTGTATAAAAAGGGGACCCAGACCCCTAGGAAATTAGATCACTTTGGGAAACAAGAAGAAACCTTTGCTGAGGAGTGGAACCAAGAAGAAACTGAGGAGAAGACTATCCCTAAGCTAGAGGGATCTGCCTGCAGTGGTTGCCTGACTGCCAAAGAAAGGAGAAAGGACTTTGTGTGCACTTTATTCAACTTGTGAAGGATCTCCAAGGGCTTGAGAAAAGAGCTTGCCTCCTGCTGAAGTCTCAGGGACAACAGACTTCAAACCCCAGCTCCCCAAGAGTTCTTTGGAAGTGCCTGCTGCTGTTTTGGGCCTTCTGAGGGACTGCGTGTCGCAAGGAGCTGGAAGCGCGACTCAAGAGGGAGAAGCGTGTCGCCATCGCAGCCGCTGCCATCGCATCACGGAGATGACGCCGCTGTAGCTGTCGCATTGCACCACATCAAGAGAAGCGTCTTGCAACGAGGAAGAAGCGTGTCGCCGTCGCAGCCGCTGCCGTCGTATCACGGAGATGTCGCCGCTGTAGCTGTCGCATTGCACCGCATCAAGAGAAGCACCTCGCAGTTGTCGCATCGAGCGGAAGCGTCTCGCAACGTCGGAGAAGAGTGTCGCCGCCAAAGCTGCTGTCGTCGCATCACGGAACAAAGGTGTCGCCGCTGCAGCTGACGCATCGAGTCGAGACTTCTCGCAACATCGGAGAAGCGTGCCGCATCAGGAAGAACTTGACGTCTTTATTTCTTTGCACCGGATCTTTGCCGCATCTCCATCTCTGCAACACTTTCGTTGTAGAAACGTGACGCATCGTAAGGTACATTGACTCAAAGTGTCGCATTTTAAGATCTGAAGAGAACTAAGCTAAACCTACCATTTTAAGTACAGTATTGTGGATTTTTGTCGTTTATGGTCTTGTGTTAAATCTATATAAAAGATACTTATTTTTATAATACAACTTGTGTGTTGTCCATCTGTAGTGTTGTCACTGGATTACTGTATGTGTTCACAAATGCTTTACACACTGCCTCTGAGATAAGCCTGTGTGCTCGTGCCAAGCTACCAAGGGGGTGAGCAGGGGTTATTTTAGGAGTGTACCCCTCTACCCTGACTAGAGGCGAGAGTCCCTATTTGTCACAAGTACCTACCTGTGCCAACTAGAGACCCCCAAATCTAACAGTGTTCCAATGTGTTTTTATGGATAATACAAAGGCTATACACATTGCTTCTGGAATAAGCCTGACTGCTCTGCGAAGCTATTAAGTGGGTGAGCAGGAGTTATCTTTAGCGTGTAACTCCCTTGCCCTGACTAGAGTGGTTGGCTCTGCCTGGCTTAGGTGCATACCCTAGCCAGCCAGAAACCCCATTTCTAACAATAATGTAACAGGAGAAGAAAATATTACTTTTAGGCAGCATCTGTGAATATACTTCAGAAAAACCATAATACATGAGGATGAGTATGCAACACAAAAATATGCACTAAAATAAAAAATGTCTACCATGCTAAGACATACATGAGTATTTCTCATTTTAAACATGAACAATACAAACTGATTAAGAACAACAGTGGGCTAAAAGTTCTATTAAGCTAAAACACAAGATATTACCTATAACTCAGAAGTAACCTTATGTGCCTTTTTCTACAACCCAAAAGCAACCCAGTATCCCTTTTACCTATATCTCAAAGGCAACCTTATTTGCCTTCCACTTTTTCAAACAAGATGAGGAGATACATCTCAACTGGAGAAAACTTGTTTGTGTTTACACTATACCCATTTACAGTTCTTGTGTCATGGAGACCTTCAATTAACATGTTTGAATCAACTTTTACAACTTTGTTCATATTCCACCAGTTACGTCCATTGACACGCATAGCACTACCACAAATCTTGTTGATACGCATAGGCTCAGAATATTTTGATTCACCCTTTCTTACAAATGTCAGCTCTTTAATCCATACCACATCTCCCACTCCAAGATTTTTAACTGAGACACTTTTCTTTTCATTATAATACTTCTTTTCTTTAGCCTGCACACTTTCAACTTTGTTTCTAACAACCCTGTCCAACTCAGAACCAGACAAATTCTATTTAAACCACTTTGACATCCAAGCTTGTTTGAAGTCGGTTGAAGGCTTTCTACTTTTCAGAAGTTCAAATGGTGAAACACCAGTAGTGAAATGTGGTGTAGTTCTATAAAACTACAGCATGGTTCTCACAGCATCTGGCATTACACAATTATGCGTAATTGCCCAACGTATACATTTGCCTAAGACTCTGTTTAGGCGCTCAACCATTCCATTGGTTTAGGGGATGGTAGACCAAACTCTTGAGATGGTTGATGCCACATTCTTTGAAAAAATGTTCTACTTCAGTAGAAACAAATTGGGCCCCCTTATCTGAGACCATTGTTTCAGGAAACCCCTCCCGCATGAAAATCTCTTTTAAAAAATCTAAAACAGCTTTGAAATCAGCCTCACCCACAAATTTTACCTCCGGCCATCTGGTGTAATAATAAACCAGCAGTAAGGCAAAACGTGAGTGATGAGGTAAGGAATGAAACAGTCCCATGAGATGAATTCCCAACTTTTCCCAAGGTTTTGAAGGAAGCGGAATGGGACTCAGAGGCAGAATAGAAGATCGTAATACCTCGCCAATGCTGGAATGAATAACACATTCATGTACCATGCTCTCAATATCTCTGTCTATCTGTGGTCACCAAAAATACTCACGTGCTCTACGCTTCGTGAGGGTGATTTTCAGATGCCCTTCATGAACCTTTGTTAGAAGAATATTTCTTACATTTCCAGGAGGAATTATTTTCTCAGATCTCATCACCAACCCATTTTCCACGGACAATTCATCGCAAACCTTGACATAAGGTTGTATGTTTACATTGTTTCTCTCTCTTGACTATCCTTCAGCAATAAATTTGGTTACACTTTTCAAAACAATATCATGTTCAATAGCTTCTCTCCATACTTCCTCTGAAACTGCACAAGTTTTTTAAATTTCCACTGCTGTAACTATGCAGTCATTAAAATCCTCATCATTACAGACATCAGAGTTTAATTTTTCACTCTCTGACTCATCTAACTTTATAGAGAAACATGAGAGAAAGTCAGCTCGAATGTTCTTCCTACCAGGAATGTGTCCAACGTTAAACTGGAATTATAGCAATTTGGTAGACAATCTGGCTATGCTTGGAGTACTGTTTCTGTTAGAAGTATCACCTAGTATGGATACCAAGGGTTTATGATCCATTTGCAGGATAAATTTCCTATCCAGCAAATAACATCTAAACTTCTCTATTGCCCACCAGCATGCCAGAAGTTCCTTTTCAATCACCGAATAGTGTAATTCAGCATTTCTCAGTACTCTAGATGCAAACTCTATTGTACATTCTACATTGTCAATGTTTTGAGTCAAAGCTGCACCTAGACCATGACTATTTGCATCAACCATCAGAGTGCACGGTGCAGTAGGATCATATGATTTTAAAGCCTTAACTTCACTCAGTTGTTGTTTAAGTTAATCAAAAGCTGTCTCACATGCCACATCCCATTTGAATTCAGTGGCTTTTTAAATTATATTAGAGATTGGTCTGACTCTTTTGGCATAATCAGGTATAAACCGCTAATAAAACTCGCTTAACCCAAGAAATGATTTAACCCCTGTTTTATCACAAGGCGGAGTGCCTGCAAAATAGCTGTCACTAAGCCTGGTCTTGGTTGGACTCCTGTGCTGGAAATTATGTGCCCCAAATATTCAACACACTGTTAGCAAAATTCAAATTTTTCACGTTTCAAAACAACTCCCTCATTCTGAAAAATAGACAAAGCCTTGTTCAAAATTTCATCATGGGTCTTTCTATCAGGAGCATGAATAAGAACATTGTCTTGAAAAATGGCCACATTCTTTACACCCTTAAGCAGGTTTACCATTAGATGCTGAAAAACCAATGCTGCCAAAGCTAAGCCAAACGGCATACAACAATATTAGAAAGCTCCTGATGGGGACACAAAAACCGCAAGATGGCGTGATTCTGGATTTAATTCAACTTGATGGTATTCAGCCGCCAAATCAAGTTTTGTAAAAGCTTGCCCCTGCAACCATGGCTAACATCTCTGTGATGTTGGGAAGGGGATGGGAGTCCACCCAGATCTCCTTCTTGCGGCTGCGTAAATCAAAGCAAACTCTAAGCTCATTATTCTTCTTCCGTGCTACCACCAGTGGAGAAAGCCAAATAGAGGACTCTATTGGTTCGATTATCCCTCTATCACATAGTACCATCAGCTCTTTTTCTAAGTCTTCCCTTACACTAAAAGGAACACTACTCAACTTATGCTTGATTGGGACAGCTCCATCCTTAACCTTAATTCTATGTCTAAAATCTTTTATCCTTCCCAATTTACCTGAAAACACATTGGGGTAATTATTCAAAAGGTCTTCAATCAGACTAGAATCCCGTATGGCTAAAAACTGTTCTTTAGCACCAGGAAGGACTTCATACCGAAAAGTCCTTGGTGGAGCCACCCAAGTATGTTCAATCCTTTGATTGCAACATAAATCTTACCCTGGATACGTCACCTTTAAATTTCAAAACATCTTCAAAATAGCCAAGCAGATCTATTTTGCGACCTTCATAAGAGACTGGTGCGAGATCTGGCGGCAACAACTGTCTATTTTTCCAGTTGGCTAAGAATAATGCTTGAGTGATCATTGTAATATGTGCTCCAGAATCAACAAGAAGACATAGTTCTTTTCCTCCCACTAGTATATTGACATATCGATCAACACAATCTGAAGGATCTCCTGTTCTTACTGTGTCGTCACTAACAACCAACACCATGTCTCTGATGTCTGAAATTATATCATCTACCTCACTATCACTGTTGTCTTCTACATACCCCACTTTTGTTTAAGTTTTCTTCTATTCCTGGCACACTTTTGCAAAATGCCCAAGCTTTCCATATGACCTACATACGACATTTTTGGCCGGACATGTTTTTCCACTTTTACTATGAGTGGAATTGCCACATCCATTTGAAAAAACTTCTCTGGGAAAAATAATTTTTTCTTCTTGAGACATCGGAGACCAAACGTACTGGATTAACAGCTTTCACCACTTTGCCATCCAATTCTTCTACAGATTTCTATGCTGTTTCAATACTTTTGCCTACTCTTAAACATTCTTCTAGCGAAGGATTCCCTAGAGACAGCAACTTCTGCCTTATGGCTCTTTCCGAACAATGGCTGATGAACTGATCACGCACTAACTGGTCACTAAAACTTTGAAAATCACACTCTGCAATTAACTTCCTTAATGCAGTTATGTAAGAATTCACGTCTTCCTCAACCTTCTGGACTCTTTAAAGAATTTATGACGTAAAACAGCCAGACTAGGTTGAACATCGAACCTAGTCACAAATTTCTTGATGGTTTCCTGATATTCATCCAACTCTTCTTCCCCACCTAATACAAGATCGGGCAGATGCTTAAATGTGGCCCTTCCTTCAAACCCAAGATAATGGAGTAATGATACTTTTCCTTTCTGGTCAAAATCAATGGGCACCAATAGCTCATAAATATGTTTCAAAAGTGTCTAACCACTGACGCCATAAAAGCGGGGTTTCTCCTGGTGAATCTAGGAATGGTGGTGGTGGATTCACTGTCTGCATTGCTGTATGCGTATTCTTTCACAACTTCTAAAGAAACAAAATGTACTTTTCCCACATACACAAAAGTATCTATGACTGTACCAAGCGTAACCTGAAGCAAAAAAAACAAAAAATGAATATTAGCAATAATGAAATCAACGTATTTTCATTGAACAAGACACTAGCTGTACCCTTTCAAAATCTTGATCCCCCTGGTGTGCGCATCACCGCGCTATCAGAATCTGGAAAATACACATTATCACAGTATAGTAACCCTTGCAAGTAGATTACAAAGCTATGCTTCTTGATGTGCGCGTCAACGCACTGTTTTTGTTCATGTTTTTAGCCTTTCTCCCTCGATGAGCTGTCGAATTCCTCCACTGTACGGACCACAAAAAGTGCAATGTCAAAAGGTATGCGCATCACCAAGCGACATATGTTAAGAAAAATGATCAAACCCAAACTGGAACCAAAGTATGGGACCTTTTATATATTATAAATAATGTACTCATGAAATCTTCTCTGAAAACACCCGCCCAGAACAATATACGGCAAACTAGCAAACTCCAATTGAGCCTGGGCGGAGTCACCCTCGCGTCAGACACACTTGTTGCTTGAGTTTGGCCTGAATGTTTCCAGCGGCCCTATCGCCCACACCACGCAGTGCGCAGATGCGATCAGGACTGTTCCGGGATCGGTGCTGGATTGCAGCGTATGCTGAACTCTCTGGGAATCGATGCTAGATTGCAGCGTATGCTGAATTTCGATCACATCCTGTTTCCTTCAATTGATGGAGATTAGCACAACTATGCTGACTGTGAGCGCTGGATCCCTGTTGCGTCACATTTCCGTCTTGTTCTTTCACGCTGGCCCTTCCTGAAACAGGAGTTCTGGGTGGGATAATGACGACCAAATCATCGTCAAGTTTTTTATGTAGAAACCACACCAAAACAGTGGTTGTCTTCAGAGGTCATTTAATCAGATCTCATGTAAAAGCATCATCCCACAGACTTCGGTCAGGAACAACACCGAGCCCCTCACAACTGACTCCAACTGTCAACTCCACGGGCCAGGCGAAGCACGTCACAAACCCTCATGAGCCATGACATCACACAATGCCCACACGGGGTTACCCGCGTGGGAAAGATACTACAGTTTTCTATTCAGATAGGTGTGCTGTAACATAGGTTTTGCTGAGTTTTATCTGCGCACCAAAATATACGTATTGCGAAGTCTTTCATCCACATTTTTGTTTAAGTTCCTTAGCAGTGGTGGAAGTGAAGTTGGCAAACAGCTCATCCCCTTACCACCAGCCTTATATACTGTCCCCAGTTCCACCCTCAGACAATGCCACACATTCTAAGATACTAATTTATAGTGATGAGCAAATTCCACCAGCAATGACGAAATGCGTAATAACATTACTACTATTTTTAGATTGTATCACAATTTGACATAGAGCAAACTAAATAATGTGGTAATACACTTACTGCAGTTTTTGCCTTTTTCTGTGTGCTACCACCAGCAAAAGGTTGCAGGTAATTTGCCACAGAAATGAGGTAACATATTATTATTAGGATATATCAGTCAATGTGCTTTCTGGGATAAATGTGTATGTAAACACTTTTTCTGTGATTAAATTTTTCCCTGAAAAGCAACCTAAATTATGCCAGTAGTGCCCAGACACAACGTTGTGACTGCAATTGTGATTGAATTTAAGGCACTGAAATGCATTAGCAGAAAGGTTGCATGCTACATGGTGGGGGAGTGCTTAGTTGGAAGAGTGTTCAATTGCAATGTGGCCTATGGGGAAAGCTCTTTGTTGGCGTGCATGAGTTACCACAGTGGTGCTTTTGTGCTCTTATCCTGTCTTTGGTTGCTGTGTCAAGGCATGTAATGGGACGGCAAGGAGTGAGAGATAGAAAGCATGCATGGTACACTATTTTATTCATGCAGATGATTTACTCTACCTCTAAAGAATTTGCCCAGGAGCGAAAGGGGAGCAGTCCATGGCATGCATTGAATACACCAGTAATGCTGGAGCAATAAAAGAGTGGTCCAAGGCATGCATAGGTATTCTTGGCAGATCCCCTATACAACCCCCTGGTGCCACGAGGCTCAGTTAGGCCCTGGAAGAAACACTGCCATTTTAACATGTACAGGTTTCTCAAGTTGCCTTCTCTTTCACACAATGACTTTTGACACACATTTTCCTGCTTGGCAGTGCAGGGTTAGTTTCTCTGAAACCACATTGCTTACAAAACCACTTCTTAAGTACACTATCATGACACCTTGAACATTTCGTACAATGCCTCGACACACATTGTGCAAATGTTATTTGTTATTTCGTCCATGAGGCGACATTGATATCAAAGAGACAATAAACAATGTCAGCTCAAATGAAGCATCGACACGGAAGCATGGATACCATTGTTATAAATACAAATGTATTTCCGTGCTCAAATTAGAGGAGCACTCTGCTGTCATTGCGAGGTTGTCACTGTGTTGGCGTTTCAGCTCAGCTGGTTCCTCTTTATCCCTTTGCGAGGAGGGATGTCCAACCTGTGACCAAAACGGGGACCTGCGTACCTTGCCTTCGGGTAATGGGGAGTTAGATCATCCAATAGGGCATTCTTGACAAAGCACGCACACCATAGACAACTAGGTTACGGAATGCATAGTAGGAGAACACTATACTCAATACTTATGTGTTAGCATATATACACTGTTTTAGCACAATGGTGGTAATGTTCACTCTCTTCACCATCCTTATATTACTAACCACTTTTATATGCTTCTGTCTATTGATCATTGCAGTGAATACATTTTATACAAGAATCATGATGGTTCAATAAATATTAAAAATGCACCTTTGTGTATTTCTTGTATATTTCTCGGAGACAGCACGAGTGACTGAGCAAAAAGGTTCTAGATTTGTTACCAAGATTCCTGGGGGGATCAGGGTTGTCATGTTCTGTAGTTGCCAAAATCATTTGTTACCTTTCTAGGTTTGGGGGTACTTATGGTGGCACTGTGAGCTGGTTGGTCTATAGGACAACTTATCCTGAGGGGGTGCATAGAATCAGTCTGGCACCAATCCCAACATTTATGTTGTCCAACAAATGCGCAGTTTCTACTGGAAAGTGGAAACCATACGACACTGGGGTGAAGAAGAGCTACCTGCCAGTGCAGACTGTCTACAGCCAATGAGGAGTAATCCCTCTGCATGCACAGGAGCAACTCCTACATAACTCCATACAACACTTGAATGTCCATGAGGCGCTATCCACAGAAGAGTATTTGGTTACAGATAGCCAGGCTAAGTGGTCTACTTGAAGTTCCCAGGAGTGACAGAAATGCAGCAAATGGAATGCACTGGTTACAGGGAGCTTGCATAAATGCTTTGGTGTGTCCATCCAAGAGTGACGGAGGAGCAACCAAAGATGTGCACTGATTACAGGGAGGCTAAATAGTCTTTACGGCCCACCCATGAAAGACACAGGAGCCGTCCACAGCATGCACTGGATTCAGGCAGCCAACTTACGGAACGTCTGTTAAAAAGCAGTACTGGTCAGATTTTAGATGCTTCTTGCTAAGGTCCATTAGAGTCAATGGTGTAACCCTGTGTCCCTCAGAGCCTGGGAATATAATAAAATGACTGAGAAAAATATAGAGAAATCTTTTATTCCTCATTTTTGTAAAGATTTCTGTATATTTCGTGTACACTTCATGTAATATATCACAGTGTCACTCATATCAGCTTGTTCACTTGATTCACTTTATTTACGTCACTTATGTGTTGAGATTTATAAGAAATGACAGTCATGAAATGAACTAGTAAATACTACGCATTGAAAACATTCCTGTGTGTTCCATTTAAAAGTCTTAAAAGAATGTATTAGACTTTAGCTTTGCTGATTAATTCTTAACGTGTACTAAGCAATTGGTTCCTCCCCGTAGTTGTTTCTTCTTGCTAAGGTCCATCACAATTTACAGATAGTAAGGATAAATGCTCGATGGTGTCTACTCAGAAGGGATAGATGAGAAGTCCTATGGCTTGCACAAGCTACAGGTAGCAAGAATAAATACTCCACAGGGTCAACCCAGAAGTGACAGCAAAGCATTCCAAGGATGCACGCAGGCAGCAACAGGGGTCTATAGTATCCACCCAGGAGTGAGAGGAGAGCAACCCCAAATGTGCTGGCTACAGGAAGCCAAGATAAATGGTCTATTTGCTTAACCCAAGAGTGACAGCAGAGCAATCCAAGGGCACGCACAGGTTACAGGCAGCCAGGAAAAGTGGTCTACAGTGTCCACCTCAGAGCAACACAGTGGAAAACCCCAGCATGTGCTAGTTACAGGTAGCCAGGATAACTGGTCTATAGTGCCAATTATGGAGTGACAGTAGAGTACCACAAGGGATGCACTCATTACAGGCAGCCAGGATAACTTGTCTATATGGTAAACCCAGGAGCAGTATTGGAGCAACGCAAGAACATTAACAGGTCGCAGGCAGCCAGGATAAGAGATCTATATCGTCGTCGTTGATGCAAGAGGAGAAAGACACATGGGCAAGCACTACATACTGAAGGGAACTGCATGGTGTCAATTCTAGGGTCCTCTTGGGCTAATGATATTGCTGTGAAAGGAATATGATAATGGGGTAGAAGAACTGAAGTAGTGAAGAGGTTTAGGGGAGTTTGTAGAGGTGGAGGGGCCTTCAAGCAACAAGGGTTCTTGCCTTAGGCCCTTCCCTGGCTGTAACAGCCTCAAACAGGGTCTTACTCTTACCACAAGTTCCTGTCCGAATGGGTTTGAGTTATATTACTAAGCCTCCGCAAACTCCAGAGCTCCCAGCAACTTCTCATGTTGCCAGAAGACGGGTTTATAAATTTACCCACATGCATAAATATTTTTTTTATAATAAAGGTCATATTCATTCAGACAATCTCTTTTTAAACAACACATGACACATACTACTATACCTCCAGAGGTAAAACAAAAACTGAAATATATGTACGTATAGAACATTCTACTAATGTCACAAAAATGTTCCCCAAGTTTCTACTAATAACAAGTGTGTTTCCCAACTAGTTTGGGACTGGAATTTAAAAATAGTAACCCCCATAGCCCGAGAATATTGGGGTAAAACACATTTATCCATTTCAAATATTTTTATTAATTGTTTTCAAGAGAAAAGAAGCAAAAGGAAAAAAATAAAAATAAAAATAACAATGGTATTGGTGTACAGCAAGATGGCGTTAACTCGATACATCCTTTAAAGTGGTACATAGCATTTCTAGCTTGCCTAATAAACAATGATTATTAATCCCATTGCTACATGGGTCGCAGGAAAACATATGGAACATAATGATATAACAAGCTAAACAATAATAGCTAAGTTTTATACAAACGAGAGATAAGAAAAGAGGATGGAAAAACAGATGAAGAGTAGAAAAGACTAATAAGAGTTCAAGAGAAGGCTAGCAGAAGAGGAAATATTGCGATCAAATCAATAAGACAACTTACAGCTGTTAATACCAGATACTTGACCACTAGGAATGTCAAAGAAAAGGGCCATGGCAAAGAAGCTTTCCAAGGATAATCATGGAGGTTTATGTGTATTGAAATATGCATCTAAACTATCCCACATATGTCTAGTGGAGGGTTTCCAAGGGGAGTTTTGAAGAGCAATATTATCTGCACCCCTAAGGTGAATAATCCAAATCATCCAGCATTTAAATGACGCTTTATGTGTGTCTTTCCAGTTATTCAGGATAATTTTAACTGCGGATATGAGTAGTAGGTCCAGTAGGGCTTTATCTGCATCATTTAGTGTATCAACACCTAGAAAGCCGGTTGTTAAAGTGGATAGTTCTTTTTTAAGCTTACAAGAAAATAGTTTGGAAATCAAATCAAATACTTTGTCCCAAAAAGACGCTACCACTTGTGCAGAATCAGATGGGCTAAATCTCCTGTTTCCTCTCTACAGTTCCAGCAAGTAGGATCATCGCCTAGGTGTTGTAAATGTAATCGGGCCGGCGTCCAAAAGGCCTTGTGTAGAAGCCATAGTTTTGTTTGAGATAGGACTGGGGATATTTTATTTCTAGTAGTAGAGCTCCATATTTGAGACCAATTATATTTGGATATCAGGTTAGAGGAATGTGATTCCCAGAAGGTTATAAGATTATTATTAAGGGTTGAGTTTTTTGGGCGAATTAATTTATAGATCATAGAACCTTGGTGACCTAACTTATTCATCTTCATTACAAAGTTTGGTATGGATGGAGTTGAATTATGTAGATTGGCTTTTGTCAGCGCCGCCCTAACTTTTAGAAAACTATAAAACTCTATGCTGTCCAAATTATATTTACATTGGAGTTCTTTAAAAGTAATCGGATAAGATGAATTTTCTAGTTGATGGGGAAAGAAGATCCCTTTATCAATCCAGGTATCATAATGTTTTGTTTTCCCTTTGTATAAAATGTTGCGGTTGTCCCATAAGGATTCTGATTTAGAGCGTCTTATGATGTTGTCAAGTTTCTTATCTAATTTTAGCAACGCTGCCTTTGTATTTTTAAGTATAGATTTCGAACTCCTTAGATTTGTGTGGTTAGAGGTAAGCAGGGCAACAGGGTCAAGATTATTAAGGATGGATTTTTCAACTTCTAGCCATACTGGGGTGTAGTTTATGGGAGGCGAAATCCAGTATGAACCCTGTTTCGCCAGGAAAGCTGTTTGAGATGTTTTAAAGTCGGCTAAGTTGACTCCACCTAGTGATTTGTCCAACCTTAGTTTTTTAAGTCCAATTCTAGCCTTCTTGCCTTGCCATATAAATTTGGATAGAAGGACATCGAGCTTACGGTGGAAGTCTTCGGTTAAAATGAGAGGGAACATGGTAATTAAATAATTAACTAGGGGCGTGATCATCATCTTTATTGTTTCAATTCTTCCCCACCATGTGATAAATTTTGGGGACCTTGTGTCTAGAAGTGTTTTTATTTTTCCCAGTGTGGAGTTTTCATTATCTAGTAGAGTGTCTATTATATTGCTACCAAACTCTATGCCTAAATATTTTATATAGCCTGGTTGCCACGCAAGACCTGAATTACTTAAAATGTCTCTGGTGCAATGGACATTTAGGGGCTTTACCTCTGATTTATCCCTGTTTAATTTGTATCCCGAGTGTATTGAATATTTCTCTATGGTTAGCATCAGGGCACTAATTGAGGGTCTCTGGTCTTGAGTCACTATAAGGATATCATCAGCATAGGCGGCTAATTTAACTTGAGTGTCATTGAACTTTATTACTTTTATATCTGGGTTTTGTTTGATGTCCTGTATTAAGGGCTCAAGGGCTAGTAGGAAGAGTGATGGAGAGAGTGGGCAGCCTTGTCTTGTGCCTTGTTGGAGATTAAAAGATTCCAAGAGTGTCCCATTAATTGCAATATGGGCAGTAGGAGCCGAGTCCAGTGCCATAACCATATTAATGTAGGGCCCCCCCATATCAAATGAATGCATGCAATGTTTCAAAAATGGCCAGGATACTCTGTCGAACGCCTTTTCAGTGTCCAGGGTGATTGCTACAGACAGGTTTGGCTTCAACGTTGAGTTTTCTAGCACATGGCACAACAGGCGGGTGTTGTCGTTAGACATACGGTTTTTAAGAAAACCTACTTGTGAATTACTTATCAAGTGTGGGAGAACAACATTAAGTCTGGTGGCTAGTATTTTTGCATAAATTTTACAATCAACATTAATAAGAGATATTGGTCTATAATTGTTTGGCAGTAGTGGATCTTTCCCATCCTTGGGTATAACTATAATGTTGGCTTCTTTCATTGAATTAGGTGTATGACCCTTCTGAGCTATAGTATTAAATACTTTTAGCATGGTTGGTTGGATTGACATTGCAAATATCTTATAAAATGCTGCTGAAAAGCCATCAGGACCCGGGGCCTTATTGTCTTTCAATGATTTAATAGAGTTAGTCACTTCCAAATCACTGATAGGTTTCCCTAGAGATAGTTTATCTGCTTCAGTCAGATGAGGGAGGTTCAATGTATTCAAGTAACTTGCACAATCTTCCGAATTAAAGGTTTGTTTGCTCTTATACAAATCTTCATAAAAGGATTTAAAGGTGTTTAAAATTTCCCTTTGTTTAGTCTGCGTTTTATTGTTAGTATCTTTGATTGAAGAGATAGAGTTTTATCTCTGTTTATGTTTGAGGTAGGAAGCTAATAATTTACCTGCTCTGTTAGCTTCGCAGAGTTTAAGGGCCTTGAACTTATTAATCCATACTCCGGCACCATTACTTAAAATTTTATTATATTCATATTTCTTTTGCGTTAGTTGGTTAAGAATATCATTGTTGTTCAATGAATTTGCGTGGGAGATCTCCAAAAGTTTAATCTCACGTTCCAAATTGATTAACTCAGAGTTAAGTTTTTTATTGATTTTCGTGTTAATCCCAATAAGAACTCCCCTAATGGTTGCTTTCAATGCATCCCAAAGGGTGTATACATCTGTCTCAGGAAGATCGTTACGTTTGAGATAATCTGTGATTGCTTCTTCAATTTTCTTTTCGTCAACCGGATCGGAAAGGACATCGTTATTAAATCGCCATCTTTTGGGCGAGGGTGTAGTATGGCTACCAGCTAGTTTGGTACTGATACATGAGTGGTCTGATACTAACTTGGGTGATATGTCTGTTTGGTCAATTAGATGTGTAAATGAGCCAAATACCAGTATATAGTCTATCCTAGTATATGAGTTATGCGGAGCAGAGTAAAAAAGTATAGTCCCGAGAGTCTGGGTGCTGAAGGCGCCAGGAATCCTTGAGATTAAACTTAGAGCAAATTTTCTGAACGATTCCATGAGACCTAGTGACTTGGTATCTGCACTTTGATTGGCGATCAATTATAGGGTCCAATGGAATATTAAAGTCGCCACCGACTATGAGAAGATCATCTTGGGGAAGATTTTCTATGGTTTTCGAGATACTTTCCCAGAAATTGGGTTCGTCAATATTAGGGCCATATACATTTATCACATGTATTAGGTCTTCACCTTTTTTCAGATGTGTAACCACTACTCTTCCCTCATCGTCATGTGATTGTGATTCAAGGGATATGTTAGCCTTCCTAGCTATTAGAGTAATAACACCTTTCTTTTTATGATCTGCCGGCGAACATGAAACGTGTGAGATCCAGTTATGTTTGATAAAGGCTGCATCTTCCTCAGATAATTTTGTCTCTTGTAAAAGTATGATATCTCCCTTTGTTTTAGCTAAGTAATCAAAGATTTTCCTGCGTTTAATTGGGTGATTGAGTCCCTTCACATTTAGGGAAACAATGTTGAGGTCCTCCATAATACCATAACTCCTATTCTGAGACATTGTATAAACTAGCGAAGATAGTGATAAATGATCTCATATAGCATAAATGTAGTCTGATAATCAACCCACGCACCAAGGTGCTTAGTCCCATATGAGTGCTAGACACACATGGATGCCTCATGTTGAGTGTAGTCAAGTCAACGGCACTGCTAGTGTATGTATAGTAAGCCGTACATTTGGTCCCTAGACGGTCGAGAGAGACAAGAAAAGAAAGAGCAGAAGAAAAACACAAAAGATCAAAAACAACCAAGACTAAACTTACCCAAAACCCCTCTACCCCCCTCCCACACCACCCTCCCCTACCTGACGGATTCGAATATTGGAGCTGCGACGACAGGAGCGTCAGTCCGACAGCGTGGAGGGATATAACATGATAAATAACAATCTGGAGTAGAGCAAAGAAGATAGGCGCTCTCTATATTTTAACATTACTGTAGCTAGTAGAGATCTACAACTATAACGTATAAACATATAGTCAATAGCATATAAGAACGGTCAATGCCTAATTTTGAACTAGAAAAAATATAAAGCTTACAGCTTAATGATCGGTAGTAAATCTGAATACAACTTTCGTGGCGATCAGAGATATCATCATTTAACCAAAATAAATCAAACCATCAGAGCCACCATGAAGCATGAGCACTAAGTGTCACATATTGCGACTGATATCAAAAACTTAGAATAAAATCACACTCAAGAGAATAAGGAGCATCTTACTGAAAATACTACTGTATAGCTGTTCTCTGAGAAGTGGGTCCTCATCCACATATGAATATATCGATTAACCCACATGAACATCAATAAACCTGAGCGTTTGTCTTACATTGTTTGCGGAGCTAAACCAACAAAAGGATATCATGACTTTTTTTTATTCGAGGCTGATGTAGATAAGTCCATGTCTTGAGTTGTCGGTGCTTCTAGGTGTTTTGCTAAGTCATTTGGGTTTGTGAAGAAATGTGGTCTTCCATTTTCAAAGATTCTAAATTTAGCAGGACCTGCAAAGGAAAATTGAATGTTCCTGTCCCTCAGTTTATCTCTTAATAGAAGAAATCCTTTCCTCGTATCCATGGTGGTTTTTGAGTATTCCTATGTAAATGTTATTTTTTGATCTTCCCAGGAGACCTGGCGGTTTTTCCGGGCAAAGTTAAGGATGGCTTCCGTGTGTTGGTACCGCAAAGGTTTGCAAATGATAGGACGAGTCATTTTCCTTGTAGAAGAGCTAAATGTTGGAACTCTATGCGCCCGGTCTAGTTCTAGGTTTTGATGAAATTTAATGCCCATGACCATGGGTATCCAGGATTCCAGAAACGCTACACAAGACCCAGCGGAGTCTTCCGAGCCCTCCGGAATACCAAAAATACGAATATTGCCTCTCCTATTGCGGTCTTCCAAATCGGCAGCATGTCATTTAAGGTTACTGGTGATATCTAAAAGGGACTTGATTTCTTTGTTGGCCTGAGAGGCGGTGTCTTCCATGTCACTTATTCTTTGTTCGGCGTCATTGATTTTAGAGTTAAGTGTACTCATATCTGCACGTATGGCGGTTAGTTCTAATTGCATGGTGTCTGTGTTTTGTTTTATTGACTTTGCTAGGTCATGAACATCGGCTAATTTCTTGAGGATCATATCCATTGTGCTATGTATGTCAGTTTTAGCCTTGATCGGTGAATCTGAAAGTGACGGCTCAGCCTTAGATTTTTTGTATTGCGCTCTGGATTCTTAATCCGCCATCCCGAAACTAAACAGCGCACGTGAATAGATAGAGTACCCAAATAGATAGTAGTAACTAGGTAGAGATAACTCTGGGTAATATTCTCTCTTTAATGTCCTGTAATTATGGCTGTTATGATATAGATTTAGAGAGGTAACTCTATCATCGTAGTGCCTAGAGGTGTCACAACTGTGAGAGTGAAGGACCCCCACATTAATCGGGAACTCAAAATTAGTGGCACAGAGTATTGGCTATTACCTATCTATTGTTAGTTATCTGACCATTTTTTAAGAAACCAGGAGATCCCATGCAGCGCAGTGGTAAGTGGGATACACAGAGGGACACAGATACACAAGCTAAGATGTATGGCGATGGGGCTCTGTGTCCATTTCCACTCTATGATAGAATGAGCGTTGGGTAATGTGGTCTCAGTGCCTTCTATCTCTTTATGGCAACAAAATTATATATTGCTAAACAAAAGGCTGGTGTTAACCTAAGAAGGCTATATAAGTGATCTGGCACTAGCAGCAGTGTAACAGATTTTATTTATCCCCTATGAAGTTAAACAACACCATTAGAGGCATCATTTACAATTGAGGTGTTGTTGAGGCATAAGGATCATATAGTGCTGGTCTAGATGCTGGTGTCAGAGTTAATGTCTGTGTAAGTATACTGGCAGAATCCAGGTGGGCTGGCAATCTGATGTATCGACACAGCGTGGCAACCCCTTCGTCCAAAAATGCTGATTTGACCTTTGGGGAGCAGCAGTTAATATCACAGTACGGGTGCCTGCCGGTCAGCGCGGAGGATCGAGCGCGCTCCGATTTCACCAACTAGATCGGAGCCGCCATTTTAATGTCAGGCCAATGCTCGCGTGGCAAACTCCGTATAGACGCTGCAGAGAACTCAACCAGACTTGTTGCAGGTCAGAAAGCAGCGTATAACAGAAAAACAGGCATTATTGACTAACGCTGACACAATTCGTTTCGTCGCTTTAGGAGATAATTACATTAGACGCTCCGTGACGATTGATGTAAGCGCCATTTTAGGGTCAGGCAGCTCATGACGGAGTTAACGTTGCGGTGCTGATACCGTTTATTAAGCAAAATGCAAGTGCAAGCGAATCTTACTGCACGGCGGGCGATCGCTGGGTGATGATGTCTTCCACTCGTCTGATGGCCAAACATGTAGATGAATTTGAAGGCATTGTGGCGTCACCAGCATCTCGGCTAAGATTCCTCCCTCGCCATTTTGTGAGTTCGCCTCCACGATTCACGCCAGGATCGGGATCAATTATCTGGCAAAGCAGAGGCTACCTTCTGTCGATGAGCGTAGCCTCTGATGCCGCTTCACTTCCTAGTGATTATCTCATCATTTCTTCCCTCTCCGCTCGCGATAAGCTCCAGAACGAAGGCTAATTATCCCCTCGTGGCTCAGAGCGACGGGATCAGGCATCCATGAGCTCTGCCGTTCAAGCCACGCCCTCCTGGTAAAACACATTTATAAGGTGCAGTTTACTTACGTGAGGTATATATGTATTCCCTCACTTACTTGATGATATTCACTCTCTCCCCTACAGGTTTAATTTAATACCAGATCTCTTAGCTAGAAAAGGGACATCATGTACCCTTTAAACCCCCGGTGATGTGATAAGAAAGGAAGGCTCACTGTCCTTTGATCCTCTTTGCACGTAATGCAGTGACATCATACAACCTTTGACCCAGCTAACTTAATAGGAAGTGGAAATAATTTTTCAAACAGTAAGAAACTGTTAAGTCATCGCTCAGAAGCTAGTAATGGCATTGAAAAGGGCCGAAGGGAGTGGAAAGTGGGGCACGCACCACCTAGGTCCCAGTGGCCTGTGATCAGTGTCTGTGCCAATGAATGCCTGGCCATCAAGTCTTTGCTGTTTCTGGGGGGTGAGGGACTTTAGAAATGTCCCAGTAAGTCTTCCCATAGTAGTTAGAGACTTTGGGAATGTTTCATATGAAAGCTAAGAGTCTCGGTGACATCACAGGAGCAGAGCGCTTGAAACTGTCATCCCCGTGACTTCTAAATGACATCTGCGCTCGGCTTCCGGGTAGACAGGCCTGAATGACAGACAGGAGCGCAGGGCGTCTACCGCAGGCCAGGAGATGTTTTAGCTGGCGCGCGCCACACCGAGGCCTGCCTCCACTTCATGGATTTTATGGCCCCACGCAGTAGGGCCAAAGTCCCATTCTGATAATGCTGCTCTCTGTCTGCTCTGCGCCTCGTCCCCGCTCTTGTTTCTTCCAAAGCTTGCAGATGTGAAATGGCCGGCGTTATGTTGGATATTTTAGGGGCTATTTTTCGCTTCCGTTCCGTCCGCCTGCCGGACTGTTTTTCGGATTATGACGGACCTCGGAGTTTTTAGGGCGCCAGGCCCGGGAGTGGAGGCTGGAGGCCTGCAGGAAGCCATGTACCGGACGGGATTCTGTAAGTGTCAACTGCTTGGGATGGGTCTTGGAAGGAAGGGTCAGCCTCATAGGCACAGCGCCATGCTTGGAGTCTACCAGAGGCCTCAGTCTCGGCGAGGGGCAGGTGATGGGGCCGGTCTGGCTTCTTCTAACCGAATAGAGGGCTGGAATGGAGTGCTGCCCCCTGATGCCAACTGGCTCAGGGGTATATGAGAGCTCTTCTGAGAGGCCCGAGACTTTAAAAATCCACTGAGGCTGGGGAAGTATGGATGACTTGTGTGTGACCCTGTGCCAGCCCTACTAGACTTTTCAGAAAGCCTTCTTGGTGGAAAATCTGGTTTTCATTTACTAGTGAAAGGCTCTACCAGGTCCCTGGAGTGTGTTAGATGCACCAGTGTGCTGAATGAATGACAGAATAAAAGAATGAATGAATGAACATGGCTTGCAAAAAAATGGAGCTGTCTAAAGGCATCCCGGAGAGAAATGTCCCCATTGTGCCTTATGAGTGCCTGAATGTGTACCAGCTTGAAAGCCTCCAGCATGTTGAGACATCTATGACTTTCTATACTAGGGGTCTCCTTATACCCTGGGGCATTTTTCTGTGCAAGTTAAATATCTGGCCTCCAAATGTTTGCTTTTGATGAACTTTGGGGTACAGTCACAGGTAAGGACTGTGGCCTCTGAACAACACTCAGAAATACAGGGGTGTGTGTGCAAACCCAACCTGTGGACGTGCAGTTTAATCTTTGGCCTTTCTGTGGATGGCAATTAAAGCAGGAAGCAAACAGAGTTTAGTGCCCATTCAGTCCTTGGCTTCTTTATGGAGGATTTGTTAAAGTTGCTGAGCTGGGAGCTCAGGGTCCATACCCTTTTCCATCTGACCAACTGTCTCCCTCAATACTTTCATCCAGAGGCAGAGTCCGATTGGCCTATACGGCAATCAAGCAGTACCTAATGGGCTGGTCTGGAAGATCAATGTGTGGAACAGATTTTTAGCAGTTTGTGGGCCTGTTTTATGGCCAGGTTGGCTGTTTTTTACTGTTGATTTCTCTGATATTACCAAAGCCTGTGCCTGCAGCTAACACAAATGCATGCAGTCTTACATACCTTGTAAAATACCCATACAATGTGTCTTTACAAGTTCAAAACTGGCCTGATTTGAAAATGTGAGACACGTTTTTAGCTACCTGGTTCCCTAATGGGCCCACTTTTATTTTGGTACCCAGGCTATTTTTTGTCCCAGTCTGAGCCGGTCTAGAGGTCCAGTAATTGTACAATCACAGCCAGAGGTCCTCAATCTTGCATCCCCCCTTCTACAAGTGCAGAAACACTCAGAAATCTGCTTCCAGAGCCTATGATCTCTCCCATGTACATATGTAAACAAACACTTGGTTCCTCCCTCTCCACATGTGTACAAACGCTCAGATGTCGCCCCTCTACAAATGTAGTAAATACGAAAGGGTATTCTCTCTACACACGTACACACATATTTAGATACCTTCCAGCGACACATCTGCAGAAGCGCTCCAACGTCTTACCTCGTTACACGGAAAGGAGTACTCAAAGTATCTATTTTGTGCATGCATGGGACTCCAAAATCTCCCTTCCATTTGCATACGCAGACACTCAGATGTCTCTGTTCTCCGCATGTTCTCAAAAATCTAACATTTACACATGTAAAAAAGCACACAGAGGTTTCCAATCTGTACATGTACATCACTGAGAAATGTCCCCTCTGCACATGTACACAAATGCTCAGCTGTCTCCGTTTGGTACATCTATACATATGCACATTCGGAGGTTTCACATTTTACAAAATGTCATACACTTTTGCTTTTCTGCAGCACCTGGAATGAAAGAGGTGGATGTTAATGGCGAGGACTCAAGCGAGAGCTGTCCGATATGTGGGGACATGGTTTCGGGGTACCACTACGGCTTGTTGACATGTGAAAGCTGCAAGGTAGGTCATTCATGTTTTCACTTCCTGGGTAGTCCGATTCAAGGGTCAGAGCAATTGAAGCCTGATGATGGACTGGTGCTCAAGTGCCTTGGCCTGCATGACAGGCCAGCTCTGCGATCACTAGTCATGAGCTGACCTAATAATCTCCTGAGAAGCCATTTGGTCTCCTAAAGAGTAATTCCATCTCAGGGAAGTGAGGATGCATAAAGCAAGGTCAGAGTTCAGTCTCACACTGAGAGGCACAAGCTTGTCACCCAAGGCCTTTGAACCCAAGGGTTGAAGTGCATTTTTATTTTTCAAAGAATGAGGTAAACATCTTGTTGCTTTGCCAAAGAACAGATATGCTCGAGGTGACAATGTGCATCAGACGCCCCCAATTTAACTATAACTACACCTCTCTTTTCCATTGATAAGAGTAACTTGGCCATTATGTGCTGTCTTCATGTTTGTTGTTGCCGTTTTTATATAGTGGGAACTTGGCCCAAGGGCGGTAGAGCGCTTTACATGAGGAACAGATTATATTGCACACAATGTTTTGAAGCACTGGGAGATTAGGTGATTTTCCCAGTATCACAGGATGTTGAGCCAACACTGGGTCTCGAACCTGCTTCCCCGGTTCCAAAGACAGCACCTCTGGCCATATCTCCTCTTCATGTGGTAGTACTTTCCATGTGCTTAACTTGTGCGGTGGTTGTAAGTGCTTGACATCGACACTCGTTTTGAGACTTGGACTTATTTTCAGGTTTTCACCCTGAACAAAAGAGAGAAAGGGATAAAAAAAAGAGAAAGAAGGAAGAAGAAAAATAGGAAAACAGTCACAAAGGCAGAAAGCAGGGCTGAAAAAGAACATGGAAGAGTGAGGTAGACAGGAAGTGTGTAATAGTGGAGAAACCAGACATGAGGCGGAATTAAGACTAGGCAGCCTTGGTATTTAGCCACCCCGGCAACTGTGTCATGCGTCTAAGAAAAACTTTGTGACCCTTCAGTTATTTGTTTACAAAGTAAGCACTGTGACTTCCATGAACTATCAACTTGCCCGTATGTTGCTAATAAGCAAAATTAAAGAACATTGATTTGGGCTGCAATGTGGTATGATGAAACTTGTATTGCAGGGTTGAGGCTGCCAGTGGTCGCAACGTGTCCTTCTTGATCTTAGACAAGCGAGTCATCTTGCAGCAGAGCAGACCCAAAAGATGTCTTCCCTTTTGCTCATGTAACCCTTTGCCTTAGTGGTTGACACCATATTGGCACAGAAGTGCGCAGTGCCCTCTATTCCGCTGCCCAAGATTTCCAGCTGGACTAACCACAGAAGGTTCAGGAGATAGTGTTAGCCTCACTGCTGGCTTCTAGAAAGAGATTCTAGGGCGCCATTGCTAAAATAACTGTACAACCTTTCTGTAAAAGCTGGCTTTATACGGTGTGAACGTAGATAGAAAAAAACATAGTTATATAGGTCCATATTCATGGCAAAGTGACGCAGTGCAGAGCAGCATGTCATCTTGCTGCACTGCATCACTGGGAAAGGGCAGGAATGCGCCGTATTTAAGGCATACAGCACATTCCTGTCCTTTCTACCTGCGCTGGAGCACAATGGGCTGCCTAGAGCCAATGCAGGCACCCTTGCAGCATGGTGCAAGGGTGTTTGCATTGCATGCAGAATTGTTTTTGCATTCCTAGGTTTGCCAGGTTTGGTCAAAAGTCATGGGAGTTGCATGGGAACACCCACGCAATGCCCATGGAAATCCTCCCTTGCGTAGAGTAATGCAACATAGTGATTTGCTCTGCATTGCATTACTCCAGATTTTTGAAGCCACGAAAATTGGCTTTGCATGGCTTCAAAAATATGACTTAAGGTTTGTTCGCTCTTGCACCACATTGCTTGGTGTAAGAGCGATGCAAATCAGGTTATAAATATGGCCCATAGAATGAGAAGGGTTTAAACTGGAGTAGGATAAAGGAGGAGAGATAGAGAGGAGGTCAACGGTAAGGTGAAGTTTATAATGTGATGACTGGCTAGATCAGAACAAGTTTGCACCAAAGGTCAGGAACCCCATTCTGGACCCATGGTGCATCGTCTCCTTGCTGCACTGTACATATTGAATTGGTTCTGCCTTCCCTAACCCTAAGAAAATAATCACCCATCCTGACTCAGCAGGTGCCCCTGATCTCAAGCCATCCTAAAGCTGACCACCTCAACTTCTAGGGTGGTGGCAGTTCAGCTGGATGCGTCTCTACCCCACATCCAACCTTTTAAAAAAAAAAATCACGCTATGTAATATGATCCTCAACTATCCCCTCCTTCAGAAAGGCATTGAAAGCATCCTTTTTCAGAACCCTCTCTTCGGTGTAACTCTTGTCTGGCAAATGACCAGTACCCAGAAAAGACATGGGGGCCTAATTCACAAAGGTAAACTTAATTTTTTGTGTAAGTTTACGCTTTTTTTGGTATTCACAAACTACGAGATAGTAGTAAGTTTATACCTGCGGGGACTCCACAGTCGGGACGAAGAACTCTGCACATAAAAAGATGGGATTGGTCTAACTTTTTATGTGCGGAGTTCTCCGCCCTGACTGCAGAATCCCCACAGCCGTAAACTTATTATTAACTCATATTTTGTGAATACCAAAAAAAAACATAAACTTACACAAAAGTGTAAGTTTACCTTTGCGAATCAGGCCCATGGTCGGACACTTGGCTGCAAGTTTGAGTATCCACACTATAGAGACAAGTAGTTTGCACATAGTAAATGTCAGAAATTGTACGGAGACTCACCAGATGGATGGGCATAGTGCCTTAAAGGCACAGTGATGCATTGGATGAGGTACAGGGCTTTCATGATGCTGAAAATAGGGAGTCAAATAAAGGCAGGGTCCCACCTGGGTCCTCACTAGCTCAGCCATCGATTAGAGTCCGGCATTTCAAAATATTGGCATTTACATTGTCATCTTTTGTGGGTGCCTTTCATCTTGTAGACCCTGCATACCCAGAGCTTGCAAGCAGTCTATGTTGGTTCCACCTTCTGCTCGAATAATGCTAGAAGTGAGGATGACTTCTGGCCATATTGTTATAGCATTTAAAAGTCATCTGCCAACATCGCATACTGACCTTTCCTCCATGCCATTCTAGGGGTTCTTCAAGCGCACGGTGCAAAACAACAAGCAGTATGCCTGCCTGGAGAACCAGACCTGCTCCATTGACAAGATGCAGCGGAAGCGGTGCCCTGCATGCCGCTTCCAAAAGTGCCTGAGTGTGGGCATGAAGCTTGAAGGTAGGTTATCAACTACTCTGTTAAATATGAACATTCCTATCCGTCCCAGGATTGGAGATGTTTCACAGAGATAGCATGTTGCCTGGTCATGCACGTCCCACTTTAGACAGTTTAGCCCACCTATACAGCTTGTGCTAGGCATGCAAGGCCCCAAAATGGAAGGGATGTGAGCAAGGGGAACCAGGGCCACGTATATAGTTAACATGGGTCATGCCAAATTCCATGCCGACATGATGCTGGCTTGGGTGATGCCATGTTCTGAGTAAGGCGGAGACAAAGGACCTCCTATAGTGCCAACCTGTTTGATGAGGTTTGGACAGTGGAGGCCAGAGGTCACATACTCCGCTAACCTGCATTACATGAGTGCCCATGATGGATACAGTGTGAGTAGTTGAAACTGAGATATCACAAATGAGCGAGTATTTGTTAGAAGATTTTAGGCACACTCATGGCGTCTCTCTTTGCATTACACCAAGGCGTTCTGGCTGTGGTGGCTATATAGCTGAGTGCATAGGTAGAAGGGCTTATTTGTAAGTAGTGAGTATTGCTGAGAATCTGGTCTCTCTGGATAGCCAGTAGGGTGGGAGATGTACCTATGAGATGTTGGGCTATTGTCTGACATGTAGACCTGGGAGGTACTAGGACACTGATGCAGCGCGTACAATAAAAACTATTCTCCTCCTAGGTCACTTATAGGTCATCCAGGGGCAAAACTATATTTTCTCACATCCACATGACGATGGGGCCCATAAACATCGCCTAACACACACGCACACACCTGGATTTCCTTTACAACTTTATGAAATTCTGTACTCCTAGGAGAAGCATGAGAACTAAATGGAAAACACCATTTATGTACCGCTGGAAGGAGCCGGGATATCTTATTACCTTAACTTATCGCTTTCTTTTAGTTATTTCCTAAGATATTCCTGCTCATTGTTTTGTCGATGAATCATTCATGTAAAAAATTAGTTCATAGTGATTAAGACCAGCTAAATCCCAATAACCATTTACTGATGTCACAATCATTTAGGAAAATAACCACTGAGTCATTTGATTTAAAGAATCTTAAATTTTATATAATTTTAAAAGCATGAGAAAGAATTTAAACTTTTTATTCAATTATTCATTCATTATTAATTCAAATATTTATTAAGCATAATCAATTTATTGCAGAAAGGAAATTTTTCGTCATGAAGCAAAACCCTAATTACCTGCCTACCTTCCTAATTTAGCCTAATGATTTCTAACCTAAGTTTAGGAATTAGAAATAACCTGATTCTCATACTCAACTGGAAAATTAAGACAGCAACAGAAACTTCAGCTCGTCAGCATCAGCTACCTGCAACCCGTCTCATCTAACAGTCTTTCAGCATCTCCCGCTCAGTAAGGGATCGATCAGGACCACCCAGCACTGGAAGCCACCAACACCAACACGACTCTCCAACTCCGCTCCTGACTGTGACTGCGACTGCGACTGACCCCCTCCCACTAAGAGTAGGCCCTCTTATACCCTAATTCTAACTTTGCTAACTAATTGTTGCAACATTAATAACACGCTTTTCTTTCATTGGTCCATGCATGTCATCTTATTCATTCTTTTAATCAAGTTCTCTTGGATCCAATGGTCCTTGGATCATTTCCTTTCTCACAGTTTAAGACATGTTTCCATCCGCTTCGATCAGTACATTTGTAACTTCTTTCGATACATTCGAGAACTCTGCAGACATTGTCCTTTCTCTTAAACTGGTTTCCCACGGGTCTCTGCTGATCACCACGGCACACTATCAGTTCAATTAGGTCACATCAGCCTTGACCATTTCTCGCATCCTAGCCTCTCAGCAACATCACAAGGTTAGTTTTTCTCCGACTTCTCTCCCGTGTCACATGTCTCCCTTGCGCCTGCGCACATCACCCACTGGCAGCCATTTTATATCGCCACTCGGTTATACTTTAGAAGCACTAATTTGAAATAAACAAAACATAATTAAAATAGAGAAAAATAGCCTTTTCGTTTCCCTCCCGCCATCTACGTACCCCAATTAGTTATTACCTAGCAGAAAGCAACATTTAAGCTGTTTCTTACTTACCATCACTATTGTTTTTGCAACGACACGTTTTATTTCTATGAAGCACAAAAACATGCATTTATTTTAAATTAGTACGCATTTACTTTTACGTTATAATTAGACACACGGACATCCATTAATAGATTATTTAGCACACATATTTGCATATTACCCTTCCCACACGTACAGTGTTGATTAATACATTTAAACGAACATTTTATTAATTATTTATAAAATTTGTTAGGGGTTAAAAAAATTTATTTTCTCTGCTCCATCAACACAGATGCCCAGCGTAGGTCCAGGATGGCCCAATCTCACCAACATTTTTGTAATGACCATTGGCTCTGTAACTATCCCTTAATTACCTTCATTGTATTATAAATGCATCTTATGTGGCTATCCTAAAAATAAGGCGTGGATCCGACATTACTGGACTGCATTGTTCTAGGTCAAGGATAAGTGGGCTCTACAATGCCACAATCACAACGTCAAACACTGCCCAACAGAGATTAGCATATGCCAAGACTGGACCTGCAAAAATATAATTCTTTCTAGTAATGCAAAACATTTTGCTTGGCCCTGCCTGTAGCTATCAGTGCCCCCATTTTGTCTCTGGACCAGTCCATCTCTAATCAAATTTAAGCGCATAAAGTAAAACACCAGGTTCATGTGTGCAGTGAAAGGGGAGGCAAGATTTGAGTCTTATTTTGGAGCTCTTTTAAGGGAACCATTAGCCCCAAACTCAAGTACATGTCATGGAAGCCTAAATTTCCGACACAAATGCAGCTAATGTACACAGCAATGTCATTCTCTTGCTGGTCAATCACTGTTATACAGTTCTTGACATTTTGCAAACAATCAATTGGAAAGTGTGGTATTCTGCCCAGCCCTGCTTTTGCAATTTTTCATCCGAACACATTGATGCAATTCCAAGCACGTTTCTTGTTGACGTCTGATCAACCTCAGGATCCTCAGCTGACACTGTCCTGGTACTAGTACAAGTGCAGACCGAATGATCGTTAAACCAAGAGGCTTGGATTTGATAGTAAATTGATCTAGTAATGATAAATTCTAAAAACAAACCACAGCGGTTCATACGAACCCCCATAACTTCCATCCCATCTCCGCCATTCCCTCTCTGGCAAAGCTCCTTGAGAAATGCGTACATACCCAGCTATGCAATCACATTGATCAGTTCCACCTTATTGACTAATTCCAATCTGGTTTCCGTCCGGGTCACAGCACGGAAACAGTCCTTACCCACATAGTTGATGACGCACTTAAAATGCTAGATCAGAACAAATCTTGCCTCCTAATTCTCCTAGACCTATCCTCAGCCTTCGACACGGTCAAACATGACAGCCTCCTTGAATTACTTGAACACAGAATGGGATTATCAGGGGTTGTCCTAAATTCGTTTGCCTCATTTCTACACAACAGAACTCAAAGAATTAAGGTTAACCAATCCTTGTCCACTACCACTCCTGTCACTTTAGGGGTCCCCCAGGGTCCACCTTATCACCTACTCTCTTTAACCTGTTCATGGAGCCTCTAACCGAAATTCTGAAATTTTCCAATGTACAATACCACATGTATGCAGACGACACCCAACTATACCTTAAAATCTCCTCCCCTGAGGATATCCGTCTACTCAACACAACTCTCCAAAAAACCCAAAACTGGCTAACCAGAAACCACCTTAAACTCAACTCGCTCAAAACCGAATGCCTTTTAATTGCCCCACCAAAAAGATCCCTCGACATCGAAGATTGGATGAAACACCTAACAGTTTTCAACTGCATTCCACACATTATAGATTCCACAAGATCACTAGGAATTACACTTGACAAGAATCTCAACATGCAAGAGCACATCAGCTCAGCCACCAGAGGAGCAAACTCTCAAATGAGTATTCTAAGAAAAATAAAACCCTTCCTCCCCTGCGACGACCTTAAATCAGCATCAGCGGTGTAAGCGCTAGTTATCCCCAGATTAGAATATGGGAGTGCTACCCTATGTGGTCTGCCAAGATCCAAGTTGGCTCCACTAAGGGCATCCCTTAACTCTGCTGCAAGGCTTATCACTGGATCGAAAAGGTACAGCCACATCACTCCAGATCTAAAGGCACTAAACTGGCTCCCTTATGAGGCAAGGATTCAGATGAAAATTGCTTGCATGGCCCACAAAGCCCTACACTTCAATACACCGAAGTACCTAGCTGACAAACTGGAACTGTCCGGCGGTGGCAGATCATCTAGAAGCACCAGCACTTTACTGTTGAAACCTCAAAAATTTTGAAAGAAAGAAAACCTACAACCGAGCCTTCTCCGGATTGGCCCCTAGAATCTGGAACTCCCTGCCCCCTGAAATCAGACTGATCCCTTCAATCACTTCATTCAAAAAAGAAGTCAAACTGCTTTTAATGAACAAATCTCTAGCCTGAACCCACAAACTCATTCTCTGGATACTGATCTGACCAGCTGTTCTCCAACCAGGGCTTGCACGCCGTCTAAGTACTGGTTTATAACTCACTGTCCCACTCCTGATTGCAACGGACATCGTCATCGTTTATGTTTCTTGGTTATCTATTTTCTACTTATTTAACTAATCTGTAAAGCGCTCTGATACCCTCTAGGGTCAAGTTCGCGCTATATAAAACTTTATAAATAAAAATAAAATAAATAAATTGATCCTGAAAGAGAAATGTGGTCAGGCAGTTGGGAATAGCTTAAATGGTTCAAGTTGTATCAATGCTTATTTTTTTTTTAAAAAGTAGAAACAAATGTAAGAAGGAATTTAGCTGCGATCACGCCCAAAGGGCTTTATTTGACACTATTTATGGATTCCTATAGACTTAGGATGAAAGATTTCAAACTTTTGGAATGAAATTAAGGAACACAACTCATGGGTTTAGGAAGTGTCCCAAAATGTCCACTTTTTAAAAAGTATTGTTGAAAACGATTCATTTGTCCCCATAGACTATACAATTAATCCATGCCTGATCATACTAGGTTCTAATAAAATAACATTAGGAACATTAAGTGTGTTTTCTTTTTAGCAGGTTAGCATATGGCAAAAGGGACAGTGCTGGAATGTGAATAAAAAAAAATGTACAAGTACTATTCTAATATTTTATGTACTTATCCTACTTGTAAAGGGCTGTTGCAGGCGAGTTACTAATATAAAGAAATTTCATGAGATATGGAGCAAAAGTATTTAACTACATGGCTCATAAAGATAATTATTGTATGCGTAGGTTTGCCATTATTGGCCTCCATCCATTTCTTTACTTCCTCTCATCTTTTCTACCATACTGGAAATTTTCTATATCTTCATTGTTTTCATTTTTATGTCCTACAGTTTATGATATTTTGTTATAGAACCTATTTTGCTAGCGAGTGTATCAAAGGTATTTTCGTATTTTGTAAAGGTACCAGTCTATGTTTGATGGTACACTTCATTTCTTGAATAATGTTATGTATAAAGTCCCACATAAAAAATGATTTGGTATGAAGCAGAGCTGAACCTCACAAAATATTAATTCTGGAAGCTGTTTCTGTGAAAAAAAGAGACCAAACTAGTCACAGAGCGGTACATTTTCAGAAAGCAAGTTCTCTCGCAGAAATAAATGGTGCTGCTGAGGAGGGCCAATCTTATGTCTTGTGAGACTTCCTCTGCTGGTACCCTCTGGCCTTTCAAAGGCATGTTCAAAAATCTCTCAAATTCCCCATGGGCTAGTCTGCCCATTAGGACAGGCCAAGATTCTCAGGTAAGAAGTTCTTGAGTGAGCAGAATTGGCATAAGTTGGTGTCTGTATTAAGAACACGAATGGCTTAAACTCACATTTTCAGGCCTATGGGTCACCTGAGGGCATTTGCAGACTGTACAGAAGCTGGTGTCACATGACTAATAGTTTGTTTTTTCCTGATTTTCTTCCTAACCTTCACTCCACAAGCTGTTAGGGCGAACCGCATGAGGGGAGGCCGGAACAAGTTTGGACCCCTGTATAGGAAGGACCGGGAGCAAAAGAAGCTGAAGCAAGTATGTGAGCGAACTAGTTGTCTGGTGAAGCAGGAAACAAATGTGCAGCTGGCTCTCATTGAGCGAATACTCCCACCATGTTATGACCACCCGTCCCTCTCTATGGAGCATCTTGAGACGTCTTCCTTTGAGGAGTGTAAAAGAAGCAGTCTTGGTAGCATACCAACTAACATGTCCCTCATGGCTCATGCCTCCTCTACCACCTACCAAGTTCACAGCCCTTGCCCTTTCTATGTGGTCAAGACTGAATTAGCAGATGCTGGGGCTTTTGGCCCAATGGATTGCTTAGCACTCAGCCCCTGTACATTGGTTTCACCATGCGGGATTCCCCCATTGATCCTGGAGCTACTACGATGTGAGATGGAGGAGCACCATCTTCAGAGCCGCGTACTAAGCCATCTCCAGCAAGAGCAGGCCAGCCGGGGGTGGCACGACTGCCTCAACACTTTTGGTATCATGTGCAAGATGGTAGACCAAACCCTTTTCTGCCTGGTAGAGTGGGCACGAGGATGTATCTTCTTTAAGGAATTCCAGGTAAGAGGGCAGCAAAGTGGTAAACAGGAGGTTTAAGTAAAAGGCAGGTTTCAAGAAAGACAGATCTGGGAGAGTAGTGGCCATCTTGGCTGCTACCTAAGTGACCTGTGGAACTTTCAGGGATTGTAAAGATGGTGGACTTGATGGGTGACTGGAACATATCTGTGGGAAGTAGGATTGGTTGAGTAAGCATGGTTTCTAGGAGGAAGGGGCAATTTCACATATCTAGCTTGGTATTTGCAGGGGTCGTTCTCTTTAGGGCATGGGCTGCGAGGAAGTGATAACCCACACTGAGAGGAGTTACTCTCTGGGCTGAACTGAAAATGAAACTCAGCCCTGATAAAAATGTTCAAGCCAGGCTCACACTGCAGGAGGCCATGACTAGAATGCGGCATGGGTGTTGGTTGGGTCAGGGCAGCCCGTCCCGCTCTCAATAAACCCTCTAGCCTGCAGCCTATAAAAGTTCCAAAATGGCGCCTACAGCTCTAGTCACCCATCATTGTGAGAGTGTGAAAGGCGAATGAATAAAGCATCACTGCCAGCCAAAATAGGAGGAACATTTGAAAAGCAGGTAGCTAGAATGTTAAGCAGTAAATATATGGAAAATATTTGCGAAAGGTAGTAAGGTAAGAAAGTCAATGAGTAGAGCGGGAACAGAGTCATGGAAAAGTCAGGAGAAGAGGGGAGAAGAGAGGCAGGGTGGGGAAACGGAAGGAAACATGCTATAGAGTGTTAAGGCTCAAAGGGAGCAGGGATACAGCTATAGGGTCAGATTTCAAGGCATTTTGCCACAGCAGTGTCACAAAAAGTGATACAAACCAATGCAAAATCTTGATTTAGGATTTACTTTCCAGCACAAATCCTGATTTGTGCTGCAAAGTAGCCCCAAATTATCACAAAGTAGCACTTTGTGCTGGTTTGTGCTACTTTGTGTCAAGGGGCATCCCATGAGTAGCTCAAGGGTGTTCCCATGCAACCATCCATGGATTTTGAAGCAAAACCCTACCTACTTAGAAAGGTAGATGGGGAATGGTGACAAAAATGTATGCCTCTTCCAGGCAGGCATAATGTTTGAGAAAAGCATTCTTTTCTCAAAAGTGTTCTAGCTTAGCATGGGTGCTGTAATGTACAGCACACAAAGACAGTTAGGAAAGTTTTAAACTATTTCTAAGCAAAGTGTTTTTATCCTGGAAGGGTATCTTTCCAGGTATCCTTCCAGTACAAAACCTATGCTAGACATCATGCAGACACCCTTGCACTACAATGCAAGGGTATGTATGTGGTGCAAGGTAGAATAAATTGTGCCAGCGCAGGAGGAGGCAGCAACAACAATATATCTTAATAGATATGACACGGTCCTGCTCTCTCCCCTTCCATGTAATGCAGCTTAGTGCAGCAACTTGGTTGATGAGCCATGTGGCATGACCTTTTAGTAAATTTTGCCCAGAGATCTTCATACAAAGGATAGGAGGAATGCAAGAGAGGTGAAGAAGAATGTCGGGAGAGAAAAGGAACGATCCTGGTGAGAGGAAGGACACGAAGAAAAAGGGAGTCAGAAGAAAAGAAGATAAGCAACCAAGAGGGGAAAAAGTGGTAAAGGAAAGAGAGAAAGAGGCATATGATGTAGAGGAGAAAGGAAGGGTAATGTGGCATCTTTGTATTTTGATACAATTTAAATGAAAATACTCTGCAAACACCTTGCAAATCAAATTAGGCGTGACCGTGTGAAATGCGCCTAGAATGTATTTATGCACGCTCATCTCAAATTAGATTTCTAGAACTACCTAGGGGCTGATCACAATATTGCGATAAATGGGGGAGAGGTGATAAATCCTCACATAGTATTACCAGTACAGTGTGGTGTCTCCCCACCACTCCTGTGCCATTCCAAGATAAGGATCCAGCAATGGGGCATAACATGCAGAAAAGGACTTACCGTACCAATTTATTCATCTTTCCACTACACTGGGACAATTTCCACATATAAATTCTGCCTTTTGAATAGTTTTCTGTGTGATCGCATCAATTAAATTTTGAAGCACCGGCAGATTTAGCTGCTTTGAACTGATGGCTAGAGATGTTCGAGCCAACAAGTTAACAGGGAGAGCCAGGGCTGAGTCAAGGGTCTAGTTTTGTTCTAAGATCTTGTGCCTGTGCCAAGTCATGAAAATCTTTGGCATGTAATTAATGCAACAAACATATGATAAGGCCTCTTCAAAATTCAAGAAATTGTATTTCTTTAACATGCGAAAGTGTTTCACCTTAGTATATCAGATTATAGCCCTGCATTGAGAGGTATTTATCGAAAGTGATAGTGCTTAAGCATGACTGTAGAAACATTCCTGCGCACCACCCTCTCACCGTCAAAAAATACCACTAGAGAACTAAGAGGCAAGGGATTTGGGTACTCTCTATATATGGACTAGATTTTTATTGTACATGGAACAACATTATAATCTATTAAATTAAACACAAGAATGGGTTTTGTACAGTGCACAACCTGAACTCACATATTTGAAGGTGCTCTTGTATGTGATAATGAAGAAAATGGAGGCTTGGTGAAATAAAATATTTCATGCTGTAATCAAAATGGAGCCCATCTGTCAATAAAGGATTTTTCTTCCCACTCTGGCTAGTTTGAAAAATTTTCCTTAGATAAGCCTCACCGACTAGGGTTCCCCTTGGTGGCATGCTTCATCATTGGGTTTTTCCCGTTCCGCTGCGTAACGGGGCGTGCTGCAACCTACGTAATACGTGAGAGCACTTTGTTGGAAGTGTATGTGAAACTCAGGTACATAATTTCCATTGAGTTCCCAATTCCCCATTTTTTTAATCATACCGGTTAGAGGCACTAAATTAGAGATTCCTTTTCTACTAGCCAGGTATTTTTAATTATCTCTCCCCCCACTCCCACCTTTTTCCTTCACCTAGCACATAGATGTCGAACAAAGCGCTCCCACGTAATACGTAGGTCGTAGCACGCCCCGTTCCGCAGCGGAACAGGAAGAACCCAATGTTGAAGAATACCACTCGGGAAACCCTGGTGGGTAAGGGTTATCTAAGGAAACTTTCCGTTTTCCAAACTAATCAGAGTGGGAAGAAAAATCCTTCATTGACAGACGGGCTCCATTTTGATTACAGCACATTTACCAGGAGGACGAGCCTCTTTTGCTCTCTTTTCCTCTACCTACCTCAGTTTCTCTGAAATTAAATATTTACCTGGGATTACACAATTTAGGCTGGGAAGCAGGATCGAAACCAGGTTTTCCTGTTTCACATTGTGCAATTCAGATACAGGATGTGTATCTCTCTCTCTCTCTCCTTTTTTACTTCAAAGGGTAATGAGTATGATCTGCTGAGCATTTACTTCATGTGAGGCAGTGGATCCTGTTCTAGAGTAGGTGAATATTGTAGTTTTAAGGTCCCGTAAAGAGCGTCTGAGAGAAGATGAATTACTTTCAAAGGTCGATAAACACCTCCAATTCCGAGTTTGAAAATGAAGAATTACGTGTGAAATTGGTCCTTTCTGAGTTGAATTCTGCATGCCTCAGTATTAACTCTGCATTCTTTCCTATGTAAAATTTGTCAGCTTTCACCTGCTGAAATTTACCTGTGGTAAATTGTAGGGCTGCAGTTAGGTCCATGCATCAGGGAATGAAGAGCTCTACTTGAAAAGGGGATTGCCAGGCGATCGTTGTTTTATGGCACACTTATAATCAGGGCCTTAGTGTCCTATAATAGCCTTTCCATCGGTGGTGCCAGTGCATAACACTAGACTGTGTCACAAAGCTTGCTTTATCTTTGCAAGCAGGTTGTCAGTTGATCCCCAGGCTGGTGTATTTGCTCAAAGTTAAACATCAAACATTAGACAAAGTCAATATTTGGCATGCAAGAGGGCACCGCTGTCTAGTGCTTACTGGATGCATTAACAAGCAGGGTCCAGAGAGATAAAAGGGGCGGTTGCCGGTCAGTAACTGCGTTGAGGTATGGGTGCCACGTTTCAACTCATTCTGGCTGTAAATGAGTAACAGACGTACAAGAAGCAACTCCCAGAACTGCCGACACCGCCTTACCCACTGCTTATATGTACCATGTGACGTGTGAGTGAACTCCCATACACGCTACATCACCTGATGCAAGCTAACACATGGTGTGGGTGGAGACCCATAAGTGAAAGCATGAGTGTTGGTGCTTAGAAGTAGACAGAATCAACCACAAGCCAAACATTGGTCAACTACTCCCATTGTAGGAAAATTCCATTGGCAGGTTTTTAACAGAATCATAGAAATCATACAACCCAGAAGATATGTTTTATACCCTAAATCATCTAAAAGTAAGTCTGCAGTCTAAAAGCAATATCATAGCTGTCACTTTCGTACATAGTTGATCCTTGTGAATAATCTTGGCTTTTGTAGGCCTAATACAACCCACTGGGTAAATTGATATTCTCGTAATTTTTCTTCCTACTCGTATAGTTCTCGCGATAGTATGATCAATGGTCGGTGTGCATAAAGAGTAGAGGTAACGAATGTCGAGGGCAACAGTGAGGCAATGGGGTGATCAGAGGGAATATGGGTGGAGGCAGGGAAGAGAATAAAAAGAGCAGAATCTCCCATTACTGTTTTGTTGGACATTCATTAGAGGTAATTGCATAAAAAATGTTTGGTCCAGCAACACACATAACTGAGAGTTAAGCATATTCTAATTGATTTATAAAACATAGGCTATTGACATTGAAACACTCCCACATATGTGAGAAGCCTGAACTTTTTAATCACCATAGCCTTCCGGACAAGCAAAGAAATGGTGGGTAAATTCTGCCAGGCCCAACAGAAGGATAGGTCTGGCCTGGAATAGTTCACACGGAAACACACATAAGGAGGTGGAGGGTCAGGTACACGCAGTTACTGCAAGAACATGTGGATCTGGGAGTCCTAGGGGAACGCTGGGTGGGCATATTTGCCAGCCCTCCCGATTCAGGCAGGGGGGACTATCGATTTTAAGGCTAGTCTCTCGCCTCCCTATTCAGCATTCAAAAACCCGATTCCTCGCCGGGCTACTGCCAACCGGGACTGGTCTAGTGAGACTCATAGTATTCACTGCCAGTAACCTGCTCCTGCAGTCTAGTGCACAGCATTTTTGTCACATGCTCTCTGCCTGCCATAGTGCTTTCGCCGTGTTCCTGACAGGTAAGGGGAAAAAAACATGTATCTGCATATCTGATATCCGATCCTGTAGCAGCACACTTTCAAGTCCCTCACATGACAACAGACCATATTCAGGCCTCGATATAGTCAATGGAAGAAATACATTCTCCCTATTATTTTCTAAAATCTCCCACTTTCCTCTTCTAAAATGTTGGCATGTATGGGTAGGGGAGCACCAGAATTTGAAACAGTGAGAAAGTCCCACCAGCAGGTAAGTAGAAGAGAGCTGAACAATAAGATCCGGAGCCGAGGGAAGGGAATGCGGCCTAAGGGCTGGATTTGAAACTGGCCTGCCAGGTTCGAATCCCGGCCTGGGCTCAACATCCTGTGATTCTAGGCAAATCACTTGATCTGCTTGTACATTACAATTAAATCTGACCTTAATTAATGTAATCTGGTGCTCATGTAAAGGGCTCCAATGCCCTTGGGCCGAGTTCGCGCTATATAAAACTGCAAAAATAGAAAAAGGGTGGTGCAAGGAACATCATCGTGTGGAAAAAACCCGAGACAGAAATGAGACGTGATGGTCTGATAAGGAGCTGCTGACTGAGCAACAGAAGAATATGTTGGGCAGCCGGCCAAACTTAGGTGAGGTACCCATTTCAGGTATGAGTTATTGGAAGGGTGTCGAAACCTGGGATTTACAATTAATTTACATCTACTTCCCACGCAAAAGCATTGCACGTGAGGAAGAGAAACTAAGTGGAGACTTGCAGCTTCCATGTTCATTAACATTCATATAGCACCGCCCTGGTCCTGCTCAGGGCAAAGTGAGAAATACAGCTAACTTCTGCTTACAAGCTACTCATTCAGAAATAAATACAGGCAAAATTGTATACCAAATCAAGTTCGTGGCCGTGGAGGAATTTGGGGAAAGCGCTTACATTAATTTCAGTGCAAATGCTTTCCGGTAAGGTTAAAGGATCACTTGTTGGAAGATGTCCTCTTCTACAAACTGTAACTAGGGCCCACAGTTCTTAGCAGGTAATCTGCACTTTTGCTACCAAAACAAATATCCATTAGGCGTCACTTTGATGTTATTTCGCTCACACTACATGGAAGCAGTGTCTCTTACTCAACAGAGGCTTTCAGAGGTTCCCTTCTTCTAAAGGGGACCCTTGCAATGGAGATGAACCCTAACATTAGTCAGAAGTTAGAAAATGCCCTTAAAACAGTAGAACATGCCAAAGCAGCATCTCACTAAACGTTTCCACTAACAAATATCTGACCTAGAAAAATATCGTATTCATTCATTATTTGGAAACCAGAGCAAACTTTTAGTTTCCATCGAAAAGATGGACTCTAGAACTCAACTGGTAGCATCCCTCATGTACCTCTCAAAAAGATGTCTCCAGCTTTCCAAGTTCCTGTCAGTCATCCTGAAGCTTCACGGTGGCATTAATTGAATCCTTGAGGTGTCCCAAAAGCTGCCTTTTGCTTTACTAATTAACCTATTTCCCACATTTATATTTATTATAGAAATAAAAACCTCGTTTTTTTCTTTGACATAATGTGCATTTGTTAAGCACACATTCACTCAGGCTTGCGTTTCCTGGTGTTGAAATAACAAATGTTTATTTTTACCCAAAACAATGGTGCGGGCTTTATCGACCGCTGAGTTCATCAGCTGGAACTGGAACCCGTGACTATGATGTCAAACACAGATTCCTAGAGTGGATGCATTGGTCTACTGAGCCACCAACCCAGTCCGTCCCTCCTATTCGCTCACAGAACAGGATACCACTCCAGACCCTTCAGTCTTTGGAAAATGACGGGCATGATTACCTGTTCAAGAAAAGTATTTTTTAAGGAAAAGTATAGGAACTATAGTTGCAACATCTAAATGCTGGGAAACAGTGGTCCAGACGGTTCTCATTCACTTTGATTCTTACGCGGGTGGATGACCAAGGGGTCTGGCGGGCATTAGCAAACTCAGACACTGTCCCACATCACCATTCATCATTCATCCTCGTCAGACAATAATAAGCTTCCTTGATGTTAACAGTGAATCAGGATTATTATGTCTTGAGAGCCATCAGAAGAGGTGTGCGAGCCAGTGAAAGCTCGAGCCAGACTGGAGCCGGCTGCTTGGCTCTGGCTCAGCTTGAGGCTGTCTTGGGCCCTCGACCCCAAAACAAGATGGGCTTTTTTGTGGCTTTCGCCTGCAACCCGCATTTTAACCTCATGCACCAAAACAAAACATTACAAATAGTGGCAGATATAGCACAGGGGCTCTCCGGGAATGTGGTGGTGACTCCAGTTTGCTATGAAAAATATGACTTTACAACACATGCAATTACCATGCATGCCTTTTCCAAGCAGCCTTTGCCACACAGATGCCTTTGCCATGCATGCCTTTACCAAGCATAGTAAGTATATGTAAGATGAGTATATATAATTGTTCTTTTTTCAATATCTTTGGGGCATATTATCAAGCCCATTATCGCCGCTTTAGCGGCAGTTTTTGCCGCTAAAGCGGCGATAATTATATCGCCCTATCAGCAAGCTGTCACTAACAGGCGTTAGCGACAGCTTTCAGGCGATAGCGGCCGGTTTTTACATCGCCTTGCATGCCAGCGATAATTATCGCTAATGACATGCAAGGTAGGCGTTCCCACTAAAAGCGACTGTAAACAGTCGCTAAAACAACTACCCCTATTAGCAAGGCAGGCGAGCGATAATATAATTTGCGCTAAGTGCGTTTATCGCTAGATTTTTACACCTGCTACTGAGGGTGACTTACCTGTTTGTAGCATAGGGGTGGATTGTCAGGCTAAATCCACCATAGCGTTAATGCGAGAATATCGCTGGTTTTCCAGCGATATTATCGCATTTACCGCTTATCGCTGGAAATATTATCGCTATGGAGATAAACCTTACTAATAGGGTGTTATCTCAGCGATAATTTCCAGCGATAGGCGGCGTTAAAAGAAAACGCGCTAAGCGCGGTTAGCGATAAATATCGCACTTCCTTGATAATATGCCCCTTAATTTATATTGCTCACCAAACCCCATATGTGTGTGTGTGTGTATTAATATATATCTTTTTCTTTTTATGGGGGGAAAGCCCCCAAATCCCCTATGTTTTTAATTTATTTCTAACCCTCCTAAAATGACCTTTACCTCCTTTTTTCCGCAGCCCACACCTAAACCCTACAATTACTCTTGCCCCCCTTTACCTCTAGCCACCCCTTAATTCTAAAATCACCCCTACCTCCCTTTACCTCTACCCACCTATAAAGTCTAAAATTACATTACCTCTCTTTACCACTGTCCACCCCTAAATCCTAAAATTACTCTTTCCTCCCTTTACCTCTACCCACCCCTTAATCCTAAAATGATTCTTTCCTTCCTTTACCCCCTACCTACCCTAAGGCTATAATTGCCTTTACCTCCCTTTAACATTTCCCACCCCAAATCCCTAAAATTACCCTTACCATTTTACCTCTCCCTACCCCTAAACCCTATAATTACCAATACCTCCCTTTACCACTACTTACTCTAAAACCTAAAATTACACTTACCTCCCTTTACAACTACCCATACCTAAACCCTTTTTTAAATAACATAATAATTATGTTATTTAAATAACGCTTACCTAAGTGGTAAAGTCATTGTGTGGTAAAGACTGCAGTGTAAAGGCATTGCTATAAGCATCTCTTTGCCGAACGCCCTTTAAAGTGATTCCTCAACAGGTTGATGGATAAGTTCACACTTGATAGTATACAAAACAAGTAGATCTTTTCTTTCTCCCTCCCATAGACTTTAATTTGTCTAGGGCAGAGATTCTCTTCCTGTTACCATTCCAACAGTCGTGCCCTCTCCCTATCTAAGGTCCTCCCTCAGTTTATCCCATGGCACCCGCACTTTGAAAGAGTTCACTTTCTTCGAACAAGACTCCACTATACCACAGGGCCCTAATGAAAGGGCTCTTTTACATAGCGGTACCGCTTTTCCATTTCTAGGGTTTGCTTTTTCTGATCATTCCTTTCAGATTTGTCAGTACTCGTGCTACCATTGAAGTAATGCACTGATTCGTAAAATCAAACCTCAAGATGTTTATCTGGTCACCATAACCCCACTGTGTCCCACGGTTGCTCACTCAGTGACAGAGACCGCCATTCTATGCCAGTTATCCAGATTTGCCACTGGGACCTCACTCTATTCTGGGGTTCCATTCCATGCAAAGGTCCACATTCTTTGCTGGGATATTAACACTCTCTGTAGAACTTCATGTTATCGTAATATTCTATTCCATTGTCCCCACTGTTACTCAGAGCACCAGTTTGATATCAGGGTTCCCTCTGGAGCTGACACCCCATTTCAGAGATCACACTCATTTCCTGGATCCCATATCGATCCTTGAGTTCTGAAAGTATCCGTAGGATCCTACTGTAATACTGAGACCTGTGGCCCTCTGCATCTCATGGCCCTCCCTCAGTTCACATTACCAAATTATCCTGAGGAGTATCCCAACTTGGGAGTAAGAGGTACCACGAAACACAGGTTACAGAGGAGATACTTTCCATTAAATTGATAGGTCAAGTCACAGGGAAAGGGAACTTGCAATTGATGTTTTTTTATCATTTATGAATGGACACGTAAGAGGAGAGGATGAATGGAATCTAAAAAGAGGGACAACTTAATGTAGTCCACACTGGTAGATGTTGTTCAGGTAGGTTTATTCAAGTAGATAAACATGTAGCTTAGATCCTGTAGAGCAGCCCCACCAGGAGCAGCCTGCTAGCTGCTCAGCCCTTCCACCAACTGTCACCACTCATACCAGTCACACAAGCATTCCACTCATGGCCCACACACCAACATTCCACACAGAACACTCACACTGGCTGAGCAGCTAGGAACAAGATAACATAGTACATAATAACACAACATGAAGATACTACATTATCTCCTTCCTATAAAATAGAAGAATAATGAAACTAAACTATAAACAACAATGTACAACAAAAGTCAATGGTTCATAACCCAGGGATGAACAGTAGAAACTGCATCACGAGAGGGAAAAAACCACACAAGGAGGAAAGATACATACAAAATACCCATCCTCCTCCTTTAATAAATATAATGTGTTTACTTCCCATGTAAGGAGAAAGACCATGTAAAAAATGTGGAAAACGGGACTAATACCCAAATTCCTGCCCCTAACTAAGGGACCAAAACCCTGTTGAAAAGTAGTGAAAAACACCCACTACAACAAAACTGACGTGCGGCACATGGTGCTTACGCACACAAGGAAAAAAAACCTTGCAACAAGTACAACCCTCATGTAAGGGTGCAGTGACGTTATGTATGGACAAGGACGAAAACCCATTCCTAGAGTGAAAGGGAACAAACCCCTTAAGCCAACCCTCATGTAAGGGTAACATGGCTTACAGCAAAGAAATAGGACTATAACCCATCCCTGCGTGAACTGTAAACAAAAGTGAAAGGGAAACAAAACCCTCAACCCAACCCTCCTGTAAGGGTACCGTGTTTTAAAGTGAGGATATGGGACTAAAACCCATTCCCATCCCAAAGAAAAGGATACATAAATTGTAAAAGTGAGGATATGGGACTAAAACCCATTCCCATCCCAAAGTAAGGGACACAACATTAGGAAAAGACAAGCCAAATACAACCAAAATATGCAATACACTGTATGGCCTGTTACACCCACCCTACATATAGAAATGGGATACATTAGTGAATAACAATTTGAAGGCATAAACATATGCAACATACTGTTTTGCGCACAATTCAACCAGCTCTTCACCAGTGATCGACCACTCACCCGAGTGTACTAGGCAAGACACACCTTTGCGTAAGGGAACCAAATGCTAAACATGCCTATACACAACCAAACACAGTAAGCATACAACTAAAACATGTCACTGAAAACAGATACGTATTTCTTTTAAATACAACATACAAAGCATATAGGATTACTATTAGCTTTGAAAACAAACCAAAATGGAGACAATGTCAATGGTGTGCCTGTCACCGTGATCCTGTGACACAGGCTGATTCTTAACAATGAGAGCAAAAAGTCAACCGAAATAGGTTCTTATAGACCAGACATGACTTTGTTGGCAAACGGAAGTTCCATGTAACATGGGAGTGAAAAGTAAAATGCTGCACAGAAAACACCCACAGAAGAATGGATGACACCAGGGCTTTATAAGAAACTCTAACTCACCACACGAACTGTATGGAAAGTCCATTGTCCTCCGTGCAATTAAGATGAAAGAAACACTAACTCACCACCCAAACACTGGAGTCTTGGAAGAGTTCAATTTCAAACATGACGAACTTTGCGCTTACTTGAAAAGCGTATTAGCATTATCAATAAGGATGGCAACACACCGGCTCCTCTGAAAGAATACAATCTTGAATTTATTTGCCGCCAATCACAAAATGGCGGCACGCACAAACAACGCAGCACCGGGTGGCTCAAGGCGCGTTGCTACAGGCAGGCGTCACACGGCAGCTAAGAGCTGCGAAGAAGCAAAGACGTCATAGAGGATTCCCCAGCTCCAGCGCGCGGCACCAACAAGACGGTAAGGTGCGCGAGCCATATTTTAAAACAAAACTGAACAAAACAGTTTAACCTGCCTTTACGTAGGCGAGTCAATTTAGTTATAAACAAAAATACAAGTAAACAGATTTTCCCTCACCTTGATGGCACCGTCTTATTTGAGACAGAGACAATATCACAGAAGGGCACAATGAGTAGCGTGACATTTCAAACACGGAGAAAACTGCCACTAGAAATTCTCACGAACAAAGTCAGCTGCAACCATCACAAGTTTTGCATGAACACGCAGCAAAAAGAAAATGTCCTCTGTAATCCTTTCGGGAACGATGATGCTGGCAGTACTTTAATGTAATCATTGATGGCTTTAGAGATATGAAGCTGACAATAACTTCAAGCCAACGATGTAGCTAGATAAAGCACTTGTGGAAGTAATGTACTTGTGGAAGTAATGGACACTCCAAAGTCCCGTAGAGGCAGACACAAGTGCGCTGCAAAAGAACAGCATGACAGTGTCTCCAAAAGTAACAGTGCCGCCTCTGCGCCTGTATACTCCATACGACGATAGCACTCTTATTCTTCCAGAGCAAGTTGACATGTAGAATGACAAAAATTAAGTGGCTTACTTTCCTTGAAATCGCAGTTCTTGTCAGAATGTGCTAGATGAACAGAGTACAGCACGCTCGAACCTGGGCTGTCCGATGAAATGGACACTGGTGGGGCTGCAAGGCGTGCTGTTCCATTTTCATTTGTTTTCTTTGTGGCTTCTTTTGTTTCCGTGTTGCCTCCTGTGACCCAGACTGGTTGTGAACTTTTCCTATGCTGTCTGATCTTGTACATCTTGACGCTTTGTCATCTCCAGGTAGCCTCAGACCAACTTTAACGCTTGGGAAGGTCTCCAACTCGTTGCCAAAATAAATGTAGTCCACAATGGTAGATGGTGTTCAGGTAGGTTTATTCAAGTAGATAAACATGTAGCTTAGATCCTGTAGAGCAGCCCCACCAGGAGCAGCCTGCTAGCTGCTCATCCCTTCCACCAACTGTCACCACTCATACCAGTCACACAAGCATTCCACTCATGGCCCACACACCATCATTCCACACAGAACCCTCACACTGGCTGAGCAGCTAGGAACAAGATAACATAGTACATAATAACACAACATGAAGATACTACACAACTCCATTCTCAGTGAATAGCTTTTACTAATTGTTGTCAGCCCTGCGGCTACCAGGGTGCATGTAATAAGGTGTGACAGGCTATTTCTTTCTTACGTTAGAACAAACTTAATATATGGCAGGTATTATGCTGAGTTTGTCACAAGTTGAGTAGAAATGTCTCTTACTCTTACTGCATAACGATACAGAATGTTCGCAGACTTTGGAAGTATTGCCTCGGCCAAGCTGGCATTTATGGTAGGTTGTATATTATAATTATTTCATTTGGATTGTCTAAACATTCTGCCTGTTTCTATGCAATTTTCAAACAGAAGCCATTTACAGGGGAGCGTATTTAAGGATTACTCGGGGATTGAGTTAGGCCACAGTGGACTCTCTCCATCAAGGTGCTGAGGCAGAGTAGGCCAAACCTCATGGGGAACTTTCCCTCAAAGTGCTTCTGTCAGCTTGGCCTGAGCTCCTTTGATTAAAATATGATGTCAGGTGGGTCATGGCCATCCATCAGTCAGCCTTTGTGTTTTTGTTTTACTGACACAAACTCCTAAAGTGAAGGGTTGTTTCTGTACAAAACAAAAAAAACAATGCCTCTGACATGCTAGGGGTTTTATCCCTGAGCATAGGAGTCATTGTCGAATTTTCCTGTTCATGGCTTTCACAGCGGTTGTGAAAAAGAAAAACAACGTTGAAAGGCTGTAAGCTATATTCGACAGTCTATCCAAGTTTCATACACTTTAGATCCGGTGGCACCATGGTGCATGGGCTTTTAAATGAGGTGGAGAACTGAGAGTCAGGCGACCGGGACACGCGCTGATATTTGGAAGATGACCCACTTCGCACAACTCTAAATAATCAACTAAGATCTTCCCAGATTTGACACATCCAAATATTTAAATCATGCTTCAACATGATATATATTGACATTTCCTGAGCAATAATAGAACCTGGGATGTGTTCACAATGGGCCTTAACCTACAGTTTAATGAGTTATGCTTTGCTTAAACAAAATGTCTGTCTGTTCCCACACCTCATCGGCTAGATGGTATGGATAAGTAAGAGTGGTGAGATCGTACATGGGAGTGGCTGGCGAGATGCGTGAAATAAATCATTAAAGATGTAAATTAATTTGGAGTTGGACACTTCCATCTGTGAATCACAGGGGAAGAGCTAGGCGTACTATAAAGTGGATTTGTAAAGCGCACGCTCACCCAAGGGTATCTTGGCACTGGATAACAGATGTTTATTGTTACCCAACTCAATGGTACTCATTTTGTTGACCTGAAAAGGGTGAGTGGACCAGCCAGGATTTGAAACTGCAACCACGAGGTCAAACACGGGCTCCTTCAGTGGATGCATTAGTAAACTAAGCCACCAGACCCGGCTTTCAGATCATTCAATGTGTCTGCTGTGTAAGCTCTTCTTCTTCATGGAAATCCTGACCTGTGTGAGCCTTGGCACTCGCCGCATCTGAGCCGTAGAGTAAATAAAGACCTGTCAGAAGCCAAGCCAGTCACTCATCCTAACAAAATGATTTGGGTGAACTACTGGATCATATAGGAGGGATTAATGTTCACAAAATCTCAGTAGCCATCTGTAAAGATGAGAGGTGTGACTTGAGTCATAAAAAGGACTGGGTTTTATGCATATTCCCTAAGACAAGAGACTTATACAACACAGGACTGCACATAGGTGCCATCGTGGTGGACAGGTTGCAGACAAACTCTAAAATTGCAAAATCAGACTCTGGGTACAGACTCTTCCAAACTAGCGGCCTCAGATGGGATGCGGACACAACCTTAGCCCTTCCAAAATGGAAGGGTATAAGCACTTCAGCATGATGTAGTCAATGGAGCAGGCTATGTGCAGGGCGAGTGTTATATGGAAGGAGTTGTTGGATTCAAAACTGGCATGGTGAATGAGCATGGTGTAGTCAAGAAGTGGCATTGACTTAGTGGCATATGTTAAGATATAGACTGGAAGTAGGCACAGCCACTCATCACTTTGTAATATGGCAGATGCTACATACCCTGACTGACTTGCCTCCTTCAGGAGGCAAAGAGGGGGCTTTACTACCCAAATGGAGAGAATTTCAAATCACTAGATCTATGTGCGGAAAATCCCTCTTCTATTTTAAAGTGAGAATACATTTTAAAATGACCATGAAATTCTGTTCTGATGGACTTAGAGATCTTACAGGGTAGTGATTTATTACTCTCTCTTTTAGGTACAAGTGGATGGCACCTGAGAGCATTTATAGGCCAGGCAGGTTATTTTGAAGAAATGCCTGCAGGCTGCAGCCAATGATGAAGGCGGCCTTGAGATGGAAGACTCATCTCAAGTCCCTACCTCAGTGTGGCCCCAACATTCTAGCCCCAGCAAGACATGAGAAGTGACCGGATGGGTGTCCAGCCTAAAGACAATTCCAATAATCAAGATAGCAGTTTACTCAGAATCCCACCACATCATCTCTGTTATGTTATGTTATGTTATGTTAATAAGATTTGTAGAGCGCATGGCTGCCCCAGCAACGGGGCTTCCCAGCGCTTCCCACAAGAAAGAGAATCACACAACAGATAAAGTCAGAGAGAAGGGGAACAATAAGAAGGCGAGGAAGTAAACTAATTTGCGAAAAGCCAAGATTTAAGCAAAAATGATTCTGTGTATTCCTTAATTCTGTGGGCAAACTATTCCAAAAGGCCGGGCCCAGGATCCGAAAGGAATGGCCTACTAGTCTCTATCTTTTAAACCGAGGAATCACCGCCAGGTTTAAGTCGGCTGAGCGAAGAGCTCTTGTAGGAAAATAGGGTTGCATGAGTCCAGAGAGAATGGGGGTTCCTGATGCAGTCATGATCGTATGCGCTGTACTTAGGACTTTAAACTGTATGCACATCTCTATGGGCAGCCAGTGGAGTTTCTGAAGGAGCCCAGAGGCGGAGCAGAACCTGGGGAGAGAGAACAGTAATCTAGCAGTGGCATCTTGGACTGTAATCCAGGTGCGACAGGATCAGCAATTGAATAATCAGTTGTCGAATTTCAGGTTGAAAGAAGCGGCTAATGGGTTTGAGTCCCCTCAGAAGGCCAAAACAAGTACCTGCAAGAGTTCTCACTTGGGTCTCAAATGCAAGAGTATCATCCAAACAAAAGCCCAAGTTTTTTATGGATGATTTGGGTTTTGGAGGAAGCCCACGGCTTTCGGGCCACCAGTGGTCTCCCAGGTCTGGGTGCGCTTTCCAAACAACAGGATCTCGGTTATACTGGCATTAAGCTTAAAACAGTTTTTTCCATCCAGCTGGCCACTGCAAGCATACACTTCTGGAAATTAAGTGTGGCTTTGGATGAATCTGCAGAAAAAGTGACAATAAGTTGTGTATCATCCGCGTAAGAAATTCTAGAGACCCCCAAAGTGTTTCACAACCTCTGTCAGTAGCCTGACATAGATATTGAAAAGTGTGGGGCTCAGCAAGGAACCCTGTAGGACCCAATGCTCCAATGGTCTCTGCGAGGATGAAAGGGGGGATATTTACCTGAATTGAGCGATCAGTAAGGAAAGAGGTAATCCATGTCAAGGATTTGCCTCATATAAGAATATAATAAAGGTGTTAAAGAAGCACCTTATGCAATACGGTATCAAAAGCAGCACTTAGGTCCAAGAAATTAAGGGTAGAGGAATCGCCTTCATCTGCAGCTCTATGGAGCACCTCCTTCAATGCCAAAATAGCAGATTCCATACTATGGGAGGGCCTGAAGCTGTTTTGATATATATATCAAAAGTATAGTTGACCTCTAAGAACTTGGTCAGAAGACTATTGATGTGCTTTTCCACAACTTTGGCTAAAAAAGGAAAGCATAGAGATGGGACAGTAATTTTCAGGTTTAGTCGGATCGAGAGACACTTCCTTCAAAATGGGGATTACGTTTGCATACTTCCAAGCCCGAGGTAGGGTAACCAAGGTCAGAGAGAGGTTGGCAACCTCTAGGAACGATGGGCTCATTAAATTTTAAAACTGTGTCAGGTTTGAGGGAGTCATCAGGAGAGCCAGATTTCACTTGATTGCATTGTGTCGTTAGAGAAGCCAAGTGAAGTGAAGTGAATTCATTTATTTCTGCCACATTTAGCTCTTTTATATTTAATCCATGAATGCGAGCTTGAGAATAAATTGCATTTCTTAGTCCTGAAGGAAACAACCTAGATTTGTTACATTTTTGCAAAAATCTTTATGGTGAACTGAATCAGAATACTCTCAGATGACTTGTGGTCCTTGCTTCGTAACAAAAAGTCCTCAGGCTTACTAGCATTTTTATCTGTAGGCGATTCAGGTTAACTTTTTGATATCCTTTGTTGTGTGGTACTATGACATCTGCTGGCCCTATTGTTAAAGAAGATCTGATGTATTTCCATTTGAAGCCTCAAAGGTTTTAACATACAGAAAAATTAATAGAGTTGGAGCATGCTTGCTTTGCAAATGAAAGACACAAATTAATATTTCATTAACAGTTCCGCAATAGAGAACACATGATAGAGTTAAACAATGCGAGCGTATAGTTGTCTAAAGACTCAATCATGAGAAAGCAACAAGACAACCTTAAAAAAAGTAATCAGATCCCCGTCCTCTTAATCATCTTTATTATCATGCATTCTCAATGGGTACGATGGGGACATACCTTTGCCACTTGTAAGACTTGAGATGGATGCAATACAGACTGGGACAAGCAACGTAAATAAGCAAAAGGATGAAGAAAATGACCAGTATCTACTTAACAATCTTCATCTCGTCAACCTCCAAAAATGCTTTCCAACCACGACTAAGCACCTTCCAATGATGTAGCATTATTAAGGTATGCTTTTGAAAACAGGGGACCCCTACTAAAGAACAATAAATCTTGCTAGCTGTAGGGAACAATATCTATGGGGGTAAATCAACAAGCTAACCACAAGACATATGATATAATATACCACAAAGAATCAGGCCTAGTTTAACGTAAAAACAATACATAAGAGATAAACATATAGATTAGACTCCAGACTGTAATATTCTTTGATACGAAAATATTTTTCTTTATTAGTCAGTCAATCTTATTCCTTTTTCTTTATCTCTTTTTATAATTTCATTATGTTTTCATATCAAAAATATATATTATAAGATTTCTCACATATCTTTTTTTCTTTGTCTTTTCAGTTACATATATAACATACTGATATAAATTGTTTTTACACATACAACACAGTGCTATACATAAAAGATTCAATTTCATTAAAAACCTAGAGAAGGAGTGATTGAAACATATCAAAGGCTGGCGGTCGATGAAACAAAAACACGACGCGCGTTTCGGCGTAAAGCCTTCGTCAGGTAGACCCGTCTCAACTTTCTCAAATACCTATTCGTAATCCGTGCACTCAAAAAAAGGGGGGTATCAAGCCCAAAGTAAATTAGTGCTTCTTCACGGCCAAATAACCTCTCCGTTACTAAGGTTTCGATGATCGTTTTCAACTGATTAAGGTAGATCTGATAGCAGAATCCAGATGATTCAAAATGAGTCGTTACTTTTGCAGCAAGTTACTAAGAATTGAAAATGTCTAAAAGATGGGTGGTCAATTCACATAGGCTATATCTTTATTGCCCAGTTTGCGTAGGGATAATTATATTGACGCTCTTCTTAAATGGAACGATGATATGACAATGTGGCTCTTGGACGCGTGAGATGGGCGTCTAATCTATATGTTTATCTCTTATGTATTGTTTTTACGTTAAACTAGGCCTGATTCTTTGTGGTATATTATATCATATGTCTTGTGGTTAGCTTGTTGATTTACCCCCATAGGCATTATTAAGGTATGCAATTCTGTCCAACTCGTATATATTTGCTCAATCCTTTAGTGTATACCTAAAGAGACATTTGGAATAAAAGTTCAACATTCTGCGCCTATGATAGCACAAACCCAACCTAGGACAAACTCAAGAGATATTCTTTTCTGTAAAATCACAGTACATCGAGCTTCCAAATGATCAGAGAACAAACTGAGATCAATCACAATTTTGTTTGCTACCTCTTCTAATACTTTGACTACTTGGTGTACTTTGTAGAACATAGATGTTCTGCTTGTACTGCTCTAGGAACTTGCTGCTGTTGATGGAGCATTTGTCCCAGAGGAGAGCATGCTCAGTATAATTAATTGACTCACACCAACTGCTTGCCCCTTCCCGACACAGCTACATGGTGATCCAACCAAGCAGGCTTGCAGTGAAGACAGCCAGTCAGACCCACCAAGGATTTGGTAGCTCTGAGACTTCTAACAACTGAGTTTTCAGGTTGTAGCTCTGATAATGTTGGTATAGTGCAGCAGCAGGAGCAGGGGCACTTTAAGAGGCCGATGCAAGAGAACTGTGGCTCATTGGAGTAAATGCAGGGTTAGGAATGATTCAAATTCCAAGAGCTCTGTTGCTTCTTACAGCAGGTACAGGAGCTCTTCGCGTTGCAGATTCAGGAGTGCTTCTGTTTGCTAGTTTGGTGTCTCTCTTGGTTCAGTGGTCCTCTTGCAGTTCTGTGGATGCATCCTAGCAGACAGTCCATAGCACTTCACAACGGTGTTTGTGGTGAGCAGAATCTGGTAGAGGCTTTGTCGCCAGGGTAGGAGTGTAATTTTTGTTGATGGATTTTTACAGGTATCCAGTCTCCGGGCTGAAGGTCATGGCAGATGTCTGTCAGGATGGTGAACAAGATATCTCTGACCTGGGGACAGAAGCTGTTGAGACAGTGATTCAGTAGATTGCAGTTCACTAGAGTCACATTATCATTTAAATGCATGTCAGATAGGGGTGGCAGGAAGCAGCACGCACAACCCTGAAATAGTTTCACGATAAATCCGCGTAGTCATTTGTTTAGGGGCACTCAAATTGGCCAGAATGCGAAAGGTAGAGTGATGGCCCACTTAATCCCAGTTTCTGCACAAATCTTAGATATTCTGCTTCTTGCGTTCCCTTTGTAACTCAACCTTCCAAGTGGACTCTTTGTGATAAGTACAATAAAAATGTTGTTTAATCCCTAGAGGTTTACAGGGCTCCTGAACTACAGATGTCTTAATGTGGGTCCCCTTGCCACTTCTAAACCGAAGAGAGATTTGATAAACTTTGATATGAAGTCTTAGACCAGCTTCTTAGCTACAGTGTTAGCATCAGCCCAAGCAGATTGGTAGGCACAATCTATACTGAGCATGTGCACATTAGAACTAGAACGTAATCATAAGAACAACATCTAGGTGCTTAATGAAGTCTGTTTGTGCATGTACAAAGGGACCCTCCAGAGGTGGATTGGCTTTGGGCGTGGTCTTGACACCCTTACCCACTTTGAAGGCTTGGCAAAAGCCACGGTTATGACAATACTGTTGGGCAATGGAATAAAGCAGGGAGCCAACTAGTGAGTACCTGTGGCACAAATCATGCCGTTTCGACTAACATGGGCAATGGCATGGTATATATGGACTAAATAAAGGAGCAGTACTCTAAGCGTGACTACACTCCCTTGCTTGTTTGTACCTTCAACACACCCCAAAGTATTCTCTTTTGCTTTTGTATTTTATCCATATATTATTTTCACTATCAAAGTCAATTTTTGGTAAATTAGTAAGAGTCTTTAGGGTAGTCATTAGAGGTTCAGCAACCTGGGATACACAGAAAGTGACTTCAGACTTGGGAGACAAAGCAGCCTTTGTAGCAATTTGTTCACCAAAATCATTACCCTTGCACACTTCGTCCTGAATGGATTGATGCGCAGCACATTTGACAATTGCAACGAGTCTTGAAGGAACACTATCCCTGACATGACAGTCAACACTAGATTTCCCCCCATTTGTTTTTATCTTCCTGGATGGCATACCCCATGTTTAGCACTCCGTTGCACTCTGGCTAGGCTCACGCTCTACTTATATCAACATATACATACATACATACATACATACAAGCAGACTTTTTACATTAAACCAATTTTTGATAGGGGCTTCCACAGAAGAGTCTGAAATCCTGGCCACCCCAAAAGGCGTATTTAGATTCAGGGAAAATGGTTACAGTTTTCTGTGCCGTTAGGACACAAGCACAAGTGAGGGCTAGCACACACAACTACTTGAGCACAACGTACATGCAGTAAGCATCAACTCTCAATTATTTTATGTATGGTACAATTGGCCTACCCAGCAACCAAAGTTCCTTTACAGTTTCCTAAACATGAAACATCAACATAATATGCATGGTCACAATTGGGTAAATGTGCATCAGTGAGGTCAATAAGATGTTTGGTCAGGTGGCCATTGTCAGGATACCATCGTGAGGTTCCCTATCAAGAGCCACAGGGAAGAGGGAAGCATGGTTCAAAAAAGGACCTCATATTAATGGTATATGAGAAGCAGATAGCAATAATATTTCATATCTTGACAACCTGGACATGGACAGGTGCTGCATGTTGGTAATCAACAATAGAGCAGCCGCAGCATGAAATATGACAACAGCAGGAGGTGATCCTAATAAAATATTCCCGACACTTCAACTAGATAGGAAGCATAGCTACCATAAGCGGGTACAATGGCATCATGCTATTATGGTATCAAGGGCTGTCAGATCCAGTTTGGGTGGCCACACGGCATGACAGAAGCTACTATGCCCCAACCTTGGTGCTTGAGGTAGTTTGCGACTGGTTTCCTGGGGTCCATCAATCTATGATTCTGCACACTGGGCTAGGTATAACTCTTTCTGCACTTGATTCTCATGGTTGTGATGGTGAGCAGTCACAGGCTTCTCAAAGAGGTAGTGTAAGGGGCATGAGCTCAGATCTCAACAATTAATCAACAGACACAATAACTTCAATGTCCAGCCCAATGTTTGGCTTTTTTAGAATGAAAGTATTTTCTAATTTTACAGCAATACTAAACACTGCACTTCAAATCAAGCATATAGGACAGTGATCCTGGTCACGATTTTCCCATGTGGCACTATACTCACTGTTAGAAGGTGGTTCTGACCATCTGAGCCACCCGGATTTTTTGCTTCATGAACACCTAATTGTTGAGCTTTTACGGTGGTAGAGCCTCATAAGTTGGGGCTCACACACAGTGAACTCATGATGAAAGAGTGCATGTGAATTTTACCGGTGTCCCCCTGGTGAGAGTAGGCCGGTGCGTTGCAGCCAGAGTAAAGGGCACTGGGCTGGTTACATGTAGACACGTGTGTACATGTGTGTGCACACATGTAGGGGGTGCGCGGGGGAGATTCCTGGCGTGCGCAGCCCAGGAGCAGGTGCAGATAGAATGGTGTGGCAGGAATTATGCAGAGTTGGGTGGTGACATGGAATAGGCTTTATACTATGGGAAGACACATGTAAGGGAAAGTCAGTGTGCTTTACTGTTTTCACTGAAGGAACACTCCATTATTCTCCTATGAGGATCTGGACCACATGGGGTAGTTTCACTTCCCTAGGGCCTACAGATTCCAGACACGCACCAAAGTACACTGGAAGTTGTGTAAGAAGAAGTATTCTGCTGAGTCCAAAGCCATATCTGTACTGCTTATGGGTCATCCAGAAATGTCATATTCCTCTGACTCAGCTCATAACCAGAGCCTGGCTCGGCGTGACCCTGCCAGGCTGGATTAATGACCTTCCTCCCTAAGCAGGAGCACCAGAGGCCTAGCCCTTCACTGCAAGCATTCCAAGGGCGAAGGTCTCCTCTCCAAGAGGGAGAGATGGAGGGTGGAGCTGCAGGTTATCCATCAGCAGCTGTCACTGGTGCCAGGCACCAAGCTGCTTTGGAGAGAAGGCAGCAAGGGGGGAAGGGGGCTTTTCAGAGACCATGTGGCATGAGACCCCTGGACAACACCATTTTGAACTATCCCAGAGGCCTGTGCAGCAAGGAGGGAGCAGGGGCAGAGAGGTGATGTATCTCTGCAGGATAGGGAAGCAGAGCCTTCCTGCCAGCCCCCTCCAAATTCTTTTAAACGGTATTGGACAGGAAGAGGAGCTCTCTCTGGGGTGTGGTCTGCTGAGGAAGACTGGTGCTGGAGCCTGGTGCCATGGGCAGTTGGAAGGAAGAACCCCCTGACTGTCCCAGGACCCTGGAGTGCGCCAGAAGGGGAGTCCAGGACCAGTGAGCAAAAGCCTGCGCCTCTGCGCAAGGAGAAGAGTGGCCCAGGAGGAGAGCCAGGTGAAAGGCTGGCGCAGGGAGCCAGTGAAGACAGCTCCCTGCTGAGTTCACCCTCTTGGAGGGCGAAGGAAAGTGCTCCCAGTGGTTGGGGCGGGCCACCAGGAGCAGGAAGAGGCCAAGCTGGTGAGAATTGGTTTCCTGGGGGCTGAGATATGCCCCCCAGAAGGTAGGCGACCTTTGACCTCTGGCCTGACCAACGACGAAGCGCGTGGGGCTCCTCCGCCGGTCTTGAATGGGCCCCCAGGGTGGGTCAGGTCCCGGGGGCTGCCCCCACAAGAAGTTAGGTCGGGGAGCGCCGTCGCGCTCCCCGTGAAACTGCCCAAGCGGGGTGCCAGGAGCCCACCCTGGCCCCGACGAAAATTGAGACAGGGAAGCACCGTCGGGCCACCCTGGGAATGGTGAGAGGGGCCCGGGACCCCCAACTCCGGGCCTGCCGAAGTCGGGGAGCGCCATCGCGCCCCCGCGAAGAAGCTAAGTCGGGGAGCGCCGTCGTGCTCCCCGCGAAGATGACCTGGGGCCCAGGATCCCTACTCCGGGCCCCGATGTGGACTGCGAGGGAGAGGGAGTGCCGCCGCACTCCCCCGCTGCAGGAGGGGGGAGTGCCGTCGCACTCTCCCGAGGTCAGGCCGGACCAGCGGCAGCATCCGTGTCTGCCCGCAGGAGTGGGCAGACCAGAACAGAGGTGCCGGCTCCCGCAGCAGCACGAGAGGGTGCTGGCCAGTTGGGGAGCCGGTGGGAGCCATCGGGGGTGGGCTCCCCGAGCGGCTCTCCAATGAGCCGCCAATGCGGGGTGCCCGGGTGGGACCGGCCCCCCGGAGAAGCGGCGGGAGCGGCCGGGGTTGGGCTCCCCGCGCTGCAATCTACATACCTGAAGATAAGGGGTCCGGGTGGGACCGGGCCCCCAACGAGGGGCTTATGCGGCACAGGGCTGCCATCTTGGGCAGTGCGGCTCTCCCCAGAGCAGCGGGAGAGCCGCTCATCTAAAATACACGAGATGGGGGAAGAGTGCCCCATAATGCTTTACAGAGCCTGGACAGGCCTGCAGGAAAACATGCTAGTTTTTCGCGTGTGGTGGCCCCAGGAGGACGGGGTCACCGCCAAGTGGGTGAAGAGGTGCAGGGGGAGCTGCAGGAGCAACGCAGTCTCCCCCAACACGAAGAGGTGAAGTCTGTCTCTGAGTCTCTGGGGGACTTGAAAGAAACAACCCCTCAAGGGCTCAGCTGTGTGTCAACAGCATCCTGTGGCTAAAACTTTTGTTCTTCAGCTGGGGGGGGGGGTGTTTGGAACTGCACCACGGTGTGAAGGGCTGAGCTGGGGATGTCTAGAGAAGGGCATCCCCTGGAAGTGAAGAGGTGCAATTGCACGAGAAGTGCATTTACCTAATATTATTTCTTTTGAGGGACTGAAAGTCACAGATGTAATGTGAAGTCATAAGTAAGGTGGGGTTATGTTGCCGGACATTCCTGCTAGGGCGTCTGGCTGTATATGCTTAATCCTGTGATTATAACTGTGATGCCTTTTAGGGGCTTTAATTGCAATGCATTATAACGGTTATCAGTTATGATAAGTACTGTCATTTTAAGTGATGACTAAACATGTATTCTTGCTGCTGCGTTAGGTGAAGAACAACACAGACTGTTAGCCACTAAGATGTAGAGGTGTATACTGTATGGTGAGTATGAGATGCTCAGTCAGGGTTATGTGTCACCAGGGCAGGTGTGCACATTTTAAATGCTTGTTGAGATAATGGGGTGGGTCGCCACTGGGATGGAGCCAGTGGGCAAGGCCCTCACTCCAGGTTATGTTCAACCCACTGCATTAGGGGGCAAGATGATGTGCATACATGGGAGTGGTGGTACTAGCCCCCACCCCCCGCGGGAGAAGTGGGAAATGTTATGCAATGTCACAAAGTAAGTCCAACAGCTTATGTATATTTGTAAATTGTTGCATAGTATTGAGTAGTGAGTGTGTTTAATAAATGTACTCTTCCTTTTATAAAGCAAAAAAATACAGACTGGATAATCAATTATTGAGTGTTATTTCTGCGTACTGGTAAATGGCGATTACTAGCCCACACCACCTCCCTTGAGTAAGCCTTAGACTGCTCTGCATCGCTACCCTCTGCGAGTCAAGCGCTACAATGGGGTGTATGGTTCCCAGTGAAGAACAAATGTAGTCATGTTATTTGTGCAGGCCTCACAGATACTGCCTCGTTTCCCAACACTCACTGACCCTCCTGCCCCCGTGCTGTCTCCCACCAGGCTGTTCTTTGAGAAGACTGCCCACCTAGCAGTTATGGAAGAAGCACGAATCAGGTTTGGCTGCAGATTGTGGTGTCCCACAACTCAAATGCACAATCAGTTTATACGTATAGCGTGTTCTTACCCTTGTTGGTGTAGTGAGGAAGAAGTTGACTTCTGAGTCTCTCATGCTTTACTAGTATGGACCCAATGGCTTAATCTCCATCCCGGAGGTGGAGGCTTGAGATAGATGGAGTCGATCCTTTTAAGCCACAGAGGAGGCTGAGTGCAGCCCATGTCTCTTCTCACAAGATCGCCGAAGTTCAGTCCAGCATCGTTTGATGGCCGTTTGCATCTGCACTGGCATGGACCCAGCTGTTGCAGCTCTGTCCTGATGAAAAGATAGTTGCAGCCCGTTTGGGCTGTTGGCAGATACCAAAGCACCTATTGCCCCGAGCGGGACGATACAATCACCATGGTAGTTGAACATCTGACCAGGTTGACACAATCAGCGTCGTTGTTGTCCTGATCAGGCCATTGCTTTTAAGTAAGCTTTTGTGATTTCCACTAGGAATTTAAAGGGAGACCGCTGGATACTTTGCAGCATGGGCTTCTGGGCTTGCTCAGAGACAGGCAGCTTTCTCTCTGTGTCCTTACATTCAGAGACATGCTCGGCATCGTCTCCTGGACAGTCTCTTCTGCTGCAGGGCCAGGCAGATTCTTTCCCTCTCTCAGCATGCAGGCACGCTCGTAGGCACAAGAGACCCTCAGGTCGTTCAGCAGAAAGTGCAGACTTCATGGGATGTCCCCTCACCTCTTGAAGACTGGCTGTCAGGCAGACACCAGCCCTGGTTACACAGAAGTCAGTTGAGTACTCTGTGGATCTCTCTCTTCCTTGGTCATGAAGGCTTGGTGCAACACGCCAGGTCACAGGACAGGTTCAAGACCTTTCAGATTCAGGGACAGTCCTATGCTTAGATTAAGTCAGGACACCAAATACACTTGCAGTTGGGCAATCAGGGCAGGAGAAAACAGCTGTATACCATGCAGGGGACTTCCAGTCCCAACAAGGACAAAGGAATAACACACAACTGCTTCTTTTTTGCTACCATGAGCTTTCTCTAACACATTTAAAGCAAAACCCTCTTTCTCATGTCTATGCAATGTGAACGTTTTGTCATAATCAGGCAATCCTAATGCAGGTGCAAAGGACAGTGCTTGTGTCAAAGATACAAATGCTTATTCAGCCTCCTTGGAGCCTCCATAGAGAAAGGCATAGGTTCAAGTTTCTTTTCTTATGGGAATCATGCAATTGTTGACAATGCTGGCTTAATCCAAAACCCACCATCTACAATAGCCTACTATCCCCAAAAGATATCAGTTAGGAGACACTAACAGGTCTTGGTTGCTTAAGGATAGGTAGATGCAATCTGAAGATGAGGTCGCTCTCCCCTAAATATCATACAAGGGCAGATATAATTGTGTTTCTCTATGTCCATTTTTAGCCAATTCAGTCAGACCATAAAATGAATGATCACACAATTGTTCAATGAGTTAGAAGTAACCAACAAATCATTATCATATTGAACTAGCACAGTTTCTTCTGGAAAGGTGAGGGTGTCCAGATCTTTACTAAGTGCCTTTGAGAAGATAAAAGGTGATTCGGTATACAACAATATTCATCCATGCATCTCTAGCAGCAATAAAAGCAGCTGCATCAATCGAGACACAGGAGTTGGTCCCTGTAAAATAAGAAAATGAAAAGATATTGCCTATTGGAGATATATGGAAATAGAAATGAAATAGAACATAAACCTGCAAAAGTGAATCATGGAGCAGTCGTTGGTATGCTTGACGGAATAGTAGCAAGGCAAACATCATTTATGGAATATCAGTTTTGCAAAGAGGTAGGATTCTTTATCAGGCTTTATATTGGTAAAATAGGAGTATTACAAATGCGTACAATAGGCATCAAACCCCTTCCTTCAGTGCAGCAGGAATGACTGACTGATCCTCGCCTTCATCTCAGGGTGTCACAGGTAATGTGGTATGCAGGGAAGATTTGTCAAAGGGCTGGGCCTGAGTTTAGATGTTCTAAAGTTAAAACACGACCTATATCATTGTCATGTTCAGACTCTGAAGTGGAAGGGACTTGATCAAGTACATCAGACGTTGAGGAGGAGGTTCCTGAGTATCATCAGTTTCACATAAATCATTATTTTCACATAGAACTCCCAGAATAGTTTTCACATTTCCCATTGGGGCATTCAAATAGATACCTTCACTTGTACAAAAAATAGTAAAATTGAATTTGCACAAAATATCACTCCCCAGAAGTTTATGTAATTTGCTTTTATGTAATTACCTGAAGTTTAAGGAAAATTATGCAAAATTATGCATCATAAATCAAAATCCAGATCATTCATTCAGCACAATATTTTAGTGTGAAATGCATCCTTGCATCAATGTTAGACATGAGGACGCATTTAGCAGTTACAATATAGCAAGAAGTGGTGCGAGCAACAGCCGCTTGCATTGTAGCCATTTGCATTATTCATGTGTGCTTGCAGCAGATTTTGCTGCAAAAAGTGCTGCATTACATGACATGGTGTAGTGGCTTAATTTCAGAAATTTTACGTAACAAATATAACAAGAAGTACCAAAATTTACTCAAATTTCGTGCGCGTAATTTGAACCTAGTTGGCAGGTGAGGCAGGGCTTAAGAGGAAAGTGTGCTGGTCTGTAACTGGATCCAAAGAGAAGGACACAGGATCAGTGTAGTAGTAAGAAACAGGTGTATTATAAATGCCTACTGCATCAGTTGTTTCGTCTAAGACAGGTAATGAGGGAATTTCAGAGGATTTCAATGCAGACCTGCTAGTACCAGTATCAACATGACACAAGGTGGGCTTTCCATTAATAACACATTGTACGTGCAGCTCCTACTGATCTAAAGGGGTTACATTTACAAGTACTAAGCAGTTGGCTCCCATCTGGTTGTCCTAAAATGTACAGGGCCTGATTTAGAGTTTGATAGACGAGTATTCAGTTACAAATGTGACGGATATCCTGTCTGCCATATTACAAGTGCCATAGGAGATAGGGCATTTGTAGTGTGGCGGACAAGATATCTGTGTGTCATGTTTGTGAAGGAGTAACCAATCTGCCAAACTCTGAATCAGGCCCAGAGTATCAATTTGTGAGAGTGAGGTGAACTCAGATTGCTCAGGGGGATCATGCGAGTTGAGGGCACATTTGGATAATCTCATTTGCAGTCCCCTAAACGACTACAGTTGAAACACCAGGAACCACCAGGCAGGGCAGAGTCTCCCCTTCCCCACCTTGTACCTCCAGCAATAGCCCATGAATGAATGCAGCCTCAACAGCTTCTTCATCGGTTTCCATAGCATTTATAGTGTCAGAATAATGATCTAGCCCATCTTTCAAGCGATCAAGGTAATCAGCAGTGGTTTTCCCTTTGTTCTGTTTGCAATTATTTATCTTGGTACAAACAGTTTTAACAGGACACACTTCAACAACACTATTCATCCATGCATCTCTAGCAGCAATAAAAGCAGCTTCATCAGTGGGAGCTTGACATGGCAAATTAGCTTTGACTTACTATCATTGTTTTGTGTTACCTGCCAAAATAGCACATAGCAGTTAACTAACCTCAGCCAATTGGGTTTAGAGCTTTCAAAAACTGATTGTAATTCTTCTTGATGCTTCTGTGGGTTATTGTGTGCTTTAGGAAATTGTACGGTACTGTTTAGGAGATCAGATGAGGACCATTGATTAGGAATGGTCATGATTAGTCTCCTAGTGGTAGGAGGACATCTGGTTGGAGCTGCGAAAAGTCACTTTGGTCATCCCTGTTCTTCTGACTAGCTGATGGACTGTGCCTTCGAGTCGGGGTACTCTATTAAGCTCTCTCCCTTTTTCTACATCCCTCAAGATCTGCAAGAACAGTGCGGCACTGAAAGAGATAGCATACAAGGTGTCAAGTGGGGTTTCATAGTGTCAGCTTTTTCTCTTGCTCCAGTCGCAGTATTGCTTGCCACATTTGCCACGCTCACTTGCACAGGATTTGCCTGTACCCCTCCATAGCCCATTGATTGGTGCCACCAAATGCTCCTTGTGCTATACCCTCTGCATAGCCTGCCAGAATGGGGAAACTCAAAACTGCTAGAATGTCCTGCGTCTGCGTCTACAGTTTTGCGGGTTTCAGGGATAATTTGAGAAAACAGAAGGAGGAGGTGGTGCAGTCTGGGCAAAAGCCCTAGCTCTGTGCCTCAAATTACTAATTTGGTATCTCATTGTCTTGTGGGTGTTTTTCGATCCCTGCACCTGAGGTTCTTTCTTCACACCCGAATTGCCTAAGAATCGAATGTTCAGTCGGCCAGAGAGACCCCTAGAAAGCTGGATTAGCGCATGCTTGGTATGCAAAGACACAACACGTACTACAGTTATTCATAAACTGTTGTCAAATTGAGAGTATGCGATAGAGTTAAGGAAAGGGAGCATGCAGGTGCCTGAAGACTGGATTATGATAAAGGAAAAAGGCAGCCTTCAGTATGTACCATGAATGTAAACATTGAAGCTGAGTAAACTAATCAGTACTTTCTCGCCTGAGAGCCATGGTGTGAAAGAGTGTCTCAGAAGTTTAGAGATGGGCACTTTTAGCCAAAGGGCTTCAAACTGTGGGGTGCGCCCCCCTGGGGGTCTGTGGCGGCATTCCCCGGGGGGGCGCAAATGTCTTAGTAAGCACTTGTAAATGAAAATGGCCTGGAAGCCTGACTTTGTTTATTTTTCACGTTTCCAGGTCCTTTTCATTTACATGAAGTATTGAAGTTAGGGTTGCTACCTTTCACAGAGAACAAGCATTTGCAATACAATCGGTCTAGCATTTGTGAAAGTTAGAGCTATTGGCGTTGTAAATGACAATGTTTTTTACTTTTGTTTGCAGTGGAGTGATCATATTTGCATAGCGCTCTTGCCATACGTATGACCTTGCGGTGCTGGAGAACCAGAAAATGGGAAATAGGTTACGAGGTAGGGGAGGTGGAAAATAAATGACACCAATAGAAAAAGGAATTCAAAAAATTGGGAAGGAGTTGCTGTAAAGGGTCAGGGATAATGTATGATAGGAACGAGCGTGATAACGGAGCAGGATGTGTCCGTGAGAGACAGAGAGTGCGAGGGTTTAGAGAGAAGTGTGCGTAATGGGACACAGCTATATTCTAGACTCGACATTCGAGTACAGACTACCACCCGGATTGGCTACTACTTGCGTTAAAAGTGAAAATTAGACACAGTAACAGTGAATCTGGTGATGGCTCTGTCCTTGTGTTAAAATTGTTCTTTAAATGCATAGGGAATCACTTTGATGGTTCAACTAATCAACTGATGTGATGAGGGCCTTCACAGTGTCATCTGTAGCAGGGCTGCCAAATTTAAATGGCAGCCATTGTGGTTAAAATGTTTCTTCCAGAATGCGCCTTCAAATGCATAGCGGGAGCAGCTTCCAACAGTAAAACAAACTCTGGCGGCAAGTATGCTATGTTGCAAACATCACGTAAATTAAATAACAAAGCCCAACGCAATCAGCCCACCAGGACCTGGGTGTATGAATAATAATAACCTCAATGGTCCCTCAAACAGTGGCAACCGTCCTACCTCAAGCGGCGGTACCCTGAATTAAAGAGTTTATTTTTGATTGTGATGAATACAATGTGTGGGCCTTCATTATGCAGCATGAATCATTTATATACATTTCAAACATGAAGCAGGTACAGAACATACAATTGTCATATGAAGTCAAAGACGCAGAGAAAGAGAAGTGCATAAAGTAATAATGAGCATATTTTAAAAAGCAGCTTTAAGTGATAATCTCCGGCCTCTCAATCAATCAATTAGGGGTTTATAAAGCGCTGTTACTCACCCGTGAGGGTTTCAAGGCGGCCTCTCTATACTAACAAGTAAAATTCTGTTCAAAATCATAGTTCTATTTTTCAACAATGTAAAGACTCGGTCAGGGGATCCTAATGTTGACATTTCAACCATAGAGCTATTTGCAGGGTCTAATCAGGACAACTGGAAAGCATATTGCCTACTTGAGAAAGCACAAGACCCATTCAGAAACAGAATGCTTGTGTGTCTAGTGTTGTGTTGTGGGCTCTAGGCCCACATGTTGGCAAAGAATTGACACAGACACCGTTAATAAGGGTACTCAACTGGCCACGAGCACGTGCACCCGGGCCCTTTTATTAACAGGCTCACGTCACTCGTGACGCCTGTGAGGGATGCGTGTGGGGGTGCCAGTGTGCCCACTCCCATAGGGGAGTGGCTCTAAACTCTATGCCTGTCGAGACACTAGAACGTGTCTCGCAGGACATAACATTTAGCATAGTGTTGAATAAAATGATTATGGAATTAACGCACAACGCCAAGATAATTGTAAAGACTCAGAGTATTATTCCAGAGTACCAACATATAAAATAACATAAAAAATAACATGTAGTCAAATAACGCCTGTTGCTGATATTTTTTGGTCCTAATCAATAGTAAATATCCTGTGCGTATAAAGTGTGGTCAACCGGATCCTCTCAAAAACCACAACCTTCACCAATGAATATACAAGTTAATGTCAGTCAGAGGAATAATCAAATAAAATGGCTCTCTTTTCGACACTGAAAGGATGAACAGCTGAAGGGATCAGCTGAGACTGACTATGCTTGATAGAGAGGGATTTCTGCAGTGGGAGCATTAACGATTCATCTACTTTACTGTACATCCCCCGATTACCCTTAGTGCACTGACGGGAGTCAAGTTCCTCTTCCCGCTGGGGTCAGGTGGAGACAGGAAAAACCAGGGATAGGCTGACATACACGTTCAGTACATTATGCGCAAAAGTTCCCATAAAATAGGAATAAAACATGAAGCACAGGTGCACACACTCATAGCGATCTGAAGGTGTGAGTCCTGGTGAAGTTGGAAACGTTCAGTTTCAGACAGCAGATGCCCCACCATACAGTGGCAGCAAAACAAAACTACTGCAGGTTAAGAAATCATAACTTGTGAACTGTCCTGTGTTGTGCAAGCCTGGTATAAACGGTATTGCCACATACACAGGCAAAACAGACATCCTGAATTTGACACATATAAACTGACCTTGATTTAGAACTATGAGCAGTCTTGCATTACAAACTCAGTTTTCCCTTCTCATCTCACAGTTTTAAGGGTTTTGTCTGGACAAACACCAAGATATTGTGAAATGCTTGTGTACAATCAGAACACTAGCTGCTTTAAGAAGCAAGGCTTTCAGCTCAGGCAGTGTTCTTCAAAATATTCCAAAACAAAGGGTTCAACAGACGCCTTTTCTGGGTCAGATTACCACGCATGCACCCTATGCATGCCTTCAGCCTTGCTTAAGAAAGAGAGGGAGAGGGTAGAGAAAAAACGATCATGGAAAGAGCGAGATGGAGTGGGGCTTGTTTGAGCGCTTCTGCACAGCTGCTTTTGGTTCTGCAGTTCGGCCCTGTCCATCTCGTGAGTAGTAATCATTCTGGGAAAAGGGATCAGGTAATTTTAGAGTTTCCAAAAACAGAGGTTTGCAGGCATTTATATCCATGACAAAGGTTCCAACTAACTCATTCGATTATGCAGTTTTAATCTAAATGGAACACTGATACAGTGATTCAAAGGAAAGCTCTTATTTTTTTAGATAAGCCATAGTTAGTATACTAAGAGATAAACTAATTGAGTGCACAGATACAATCAGTTCAGCGCCCGAAGACCGGTAAGTGCCTGGGTTGCTAAATGCAGTGTGGGAGTGATAAGGGTTTGGATTGAGTCTGGGTCAGTTTTAGTGGTGATAAAAAGGCTTTACCTCTAATACAGCTCCCTTCTCACAAGATGCACGTTTTAAATAGGGCAGCACTAATGTGTTTTACATATTTTATTCAAATGTTTGAAGGATTTAAAAATTATGACAGCACTTTTGCGTAGCAGCCTCGTGCCATGAGTAACAAACATGCTATAAATACAAAGGAGCACGGCCTCCCAAAGCGGCCCCATGCCGTAAGATGAAGCGCCGCGGCCTCGCTGATTATCAGCTAAATGTAACAAGGGTGCAACAAATAAAAAGCAGCGTGGCCTCCCGAAGAGGTCCCATGCTGAAACATGAAGCGTGGCGTCCCTGAAGCGGGTGCAGCGCTGATCAATTGAAACTGCTGTTTCCGATTTTTTTTTTTAAATAGTTCCAGGGCAGTAACTAAAATCCTAAGCGAGTAAGAGCACATGTAAAAGGGGCAGTCATCATGGGAGAATACAAAAGTTCAAAAGGAGGGACTACTAAGTCTATCACCAATCAAAAGCCGGCATTTACAAAGGACAGTAAGAGGAGCCAATTGAAAATTTGGGTGGTGCTTAAAACCCATATTCTAAGAATAGCACGTCTCAAAGAAACAGCGCATGCACTGCCTAGGCGAGACCTACGAATGCCAGTCACCCATTCACGTTTTATGATTCTGCAAAGGCCCAGACATGGTTCAGGAGAACTTTTTATGAACTCCTCTGTATTTATTCTTAGCATGGTTTTTCTGTCTTTGTATACTTTAATTATCAGTCAGGGATCATCAGGGCAGCTGTAGAAAGCATTTTAAAGTGTTTGTTTTTTTAAAGATTTTCTGTTTAAAGTATATTCTGATAACAGGAAAAATACTGCTTAGACATGCCTAAAAACAACAAAATATTCTATAAGTATTTTGTTGTGTTTTCATCATCACGGCAACTGCATATGAAATAATGAACACACCTTAAATGAAAAATAAATGCAAATTCAACTGTCTGGTGGGAAATGCACTCTTTTACATTATGAAACATGAATTGGTTAATGCGATCATTGCAGATCTGTTTGTGAGACCAGAGAGTCACAAAACTGAATCCTGCTTGGTGCTGTGCAGAATAGTAACTTGTGTATTTTAGTGCAATGATGTCCCAGCAACTAACAGAAAGCACTGTGAATATTTAAGTAATTATTTTAAAATTGTATTACACACAGTGTAAGATAGGCTGGCACGCAATGATTTAGTGCATATGATAAAAACAAGTTCTTTCCAAGAATACATATTAGTAAAAGCTAACTAGATTGTACAAGTGCAGACAATTTTATAAGTTCACTAAAATGACACTTCCCAAAACTCAGCATCCTTATATTATCTATCAAAAACAATAGATGTTTCTCATCATGATACTTCAAGTGATTCCTTAAATTAAAGCACTTTAGAGATCCCTCACTGTCAGCACCCTCCAAGAATCCAAATGCCAATTAACAATTCAGGAATGGTTGTTTTTAACCCCATATCGCAATACACCTGGCCACTTTGACCTATGATAACATGCTGATGTCCTCTCAGAAGAATTGAGGGGGTGTCAAGGAGGAGGCCAAAAGGGCCATATTCAGAGTCCTGATCGTGCTGACCCCTTAGGCCTGAGAGCAATGGCCTTCAAGAAAGCTAACCGGTGCAAAATCCATGGAAATCATCAAAGAGATGGCCTTTAGAAAGGGGCTTTACGTGGGGTCTAATCTTTTAGTTTACAAATGAACAGAGACAGCTTCCCCACTTCCTCAAAGAAATGCCCTGAAGAAGGTGTTGAGAAATGCAGACAATTTATTTTAAGTGGCATCTCTACCATTAGTGCCACAGGTGCATTGGCACTGGGGCAATGGTCCGAGTGAACACTGCTCCTCAATTAAGGACATGTTAGTAGCAAAAAGGGGGTGGTGAACCATTTTCCTTGTTAGCATTGGGGTCCAAGTGCCCCCTTGCTGGACAGGGAACAGGTCCCAAGCAACATGAGGTGAGATATGGCCCAGTAGTGGGGCCAGAGGAGTAGGTATTATTGGTATTACACGGTCAGTGGTGTGAGGGTCCAACTAAACTCCTATTATGGCTGTTGTACCATCATTTCTTGCTTGTATTAGGGTTCCGTGCACCCTTGCTATGCCAGTGTTGCTTTGGGCATTGAACCAATAGCCCAAGAGAGGAGAACAATGAAGCAGAGGAGACACTTTACCTTTAGCCTCAGAGAGATGCCAGAAAGGAAGCTGGGGTAGTTTAACAAGGGGCATAAGAGACCATCTGCTTCACAAGGCATTAACTCTCATTAGTGAGGGAGGTGCAGTGGAACTGGGGCCCTGGAGTTTGAAGGGCCCATTGCATCACAATTACATCTATCTTATTTTATAACTGAGGCATGGTGGAGAGCATTAGGGCTGACAGCATCTTTGCTGCAAAGAGGTGGGCAAAAACTTTTCTGAAAGCTGATTTTGTTTTAAAGTACAGAGTCTGTTTCAAGATCAGAGTGATGGGCATGCTTTGTGGGGAAGCGGTGATAGCGTGCTACTCAGGGCTGCAGCTATCATAAGTACAGAAGGTGCAGTTGCATTCGGGCCTAGGAGTGTGAGGAATTCACAAGAGTAGTGTTTTTCTCTACTTCAGATTATTTAATGTATTTATTCATTTATAAGTATCACATTTAGTGTGGCTTATGAGTTACTGAAAAATTACCTTTAAGTTTGATCTCATATCCCCTGCCCCCTAAACTCAGCACTGCCCCTCCTGCTCCTCTCCCCCAAGTCTTTCCATAAAGTTTTGAAGGGGGGCCGATTCCAAAAGTAGGCGGGGCTCACAGTAAAAAAGTTTAAAGGCCTGTGCTTTAGGAAAAATGATTATTCCACACTATAAATATGGGAAAGGTTTATTGGCTTTCTAAACAGTTATTAAGGACTGTTGATCTAAATATCTAGAAATTATCTAGAGACGTTGCTTTCATATCTGATGCCAAATGTTGAAAGAACTGTTTCACTTGTGTCACCTTTCCCACCTAAAGAGGTAGCTGTATGATCTCTGTAACCTGAGGTATAGCCCTGCTGCAATGCTTAATTTGTCAAAAAAAACAAGTGCTGGTGCCCAAAACTCTGCTCAGAAGCCCGCGGACGGTGCTTTCAAATGTCAGCGCACCGAATACCAAGGCTGCTCAGCCTTGAATCCACCTCAGGCCTCTTTAATCCATGGCCGGACACTTCCTGCCCCTTAATCTCACTCTTGCAGGTTTCTGCTTTCTACTTGTGACGGTTTTTTCGTCTTTCTCTTCGTCCTCCTTTTCTTTTTGTGTGTTTTCCTCTTTCTTGCTCTGTCTGATGAGGAAAACTGAGTGCCAGTCCCCAAAAATGAGTGCCGGAGGGCCCCACCAGCAACCACTGGCTCAAATTAAGCATTTCCCGACTGTCTAAATCTCTGAAATATTTATATAAAGAAGAATTGCCCCGATGTCTGAGGCTGTACTTGTACTGTTTGAGGAAACTGAGGGATAGCTCCTTAGTCTATGCAATTATCTTGGGAACCAAAATAACTCTCTCTCGCTCTCTCTCTCTCTGTTCTCCCTTCCTCTCTCACTCTCTTTCCCTCATCCTTTCTCCTTTGCTCTCTCATTCTCTGTCAACCTCCCATTTCTCTTTATCTCAATGTGGCTTCTGACTTCCACTGTCTCACACTCTTGTTTTTTCCATCTATTTCTCGATCCCTGTCTGTTTCCACCTCCTGCCTCCATTCCTCTCTCTTTTCTTGCTATCCCTCTTTCTCTCTCTCTTCTGTTCTCTTCCTCCCTTTTGACTCCCCTCTCTCTATTTATTGCTCTGCCCCCAACCTTCTTCTCTCTCTCTCACTTATTATTCTATCTCTTGCTCTTTTTTCTCATTCTCTTGCTAAATCCCCGACACACACACACACTCACTCTCTCCTCTCTCTCTCTCTTTCTCTCTCCCCTCTCTTTCGCTCTCTCTCTCTCTCTCTCTCCTCTCTCTCTCTCTCTCTCTCTCTCTCTCGCTCTCTCTCTTCTCTCTCACTCTCTCACTCTCTTTCTCCTCTCTCTCTTGCTCACTCTCTCTCTCCCGCTCTCTCTTCTCTCTCTCTCTCTCGCTCGCTCCTCCTCTCTTTCTCTCTCTTTCTCCTCTCTCTCTCTCCCCCCTCTCTCTCTCTCTCTCTCTCTCTTCTCTCTCTCTCTCTCCCTCTCTTTCTCTCTCTCTTTCTCTCCCTCCCTCGCTCTCTCTCCAGGTGGAGGACCAGATGAGGCTTCTTCAGAACTGCTGGACAGAGCTGCTCATGCTTGATCACATCTATCGCCAGGTGCTTCACGGGAAGGAGGGCAGCGTCCTTCTGGTCACTGGGCAACAGGTGAGTGGCTTGGCATTAATTGGCTGTCAGGGGATAATGTCCGGTTGGAGGATGGTGCCTTGAGGTTAACCGGGGGTTGAGTCGACGATGGGATAAATGAATCAAGGGAAGGTGGATAACTAGGACATGATGGGGTCAGTAAAATATTCTTTTTGGTTATCTAAGTACATCCTTCTCCAAATGTCCATAATTCCAACCACGGATTAAAATGTATCAGCTTACTCTCCTTTTTAAAAAACTTTTTTTTTTAGAGTTTTATATAGTGTGAACTAGACCCGAAGATATCAGGTATCAGAGCGCTTTACATGAGCCCCAGTTTTGTTACACAAGGACACATTCATTTTTGTTAGGCACTGGGAGATTAAGTGATTTGCCCAGAATCACAGGATGTTAAGCGTCGTTGCCGAGACTCGAACCCGGTTCCCCAGCTTCGAGGTCTACAGCTCTAGCTGTAAGGCTACATCCTCTCCCCTGTCCAGTAAGCATCAGGTGATATCAGTCCCACATCTCTATAATATTCACTATATGTTCTCAATAAACACTATACCAATATGTCCTCCATTTCAGTGCACCAGTCAAGGGCATCGTCTGTGACACAAAGATAAACCAAGAACTCTGCCTATTTCAGTGCATCTGAAAGATACAATTCAGAGACTAATATCATACTGCAGAGGTGGTGCACCACTCAATAGAAATTACAGTCATAATCAATACCTTTCATTGACCCTTGGTTCTCGGTTCCCTGCAGGTTGACCTATCGACAGTCATCTCCCAGGCTGGTGACACACTGGCAAGTCTGGTAACACGGACGCATGAGTTGGTCTCCAAGTTTCAGGCTCTTCAGGTGGACCGACCAGAGATGGTGTGCCTCAGGTTCCTCGTTCTCTTCAGCTCAGGTGAGAGTGCTGTAGATGGAATTCCATGCCCAAAATCACACTTGCATTAAAGTTCAGTCTGGTATCTTCCAACCACCAGTCATATCTATAGACCATTTCAAAAAGACATCCATAAGCATGTCCACCTGCGTGTGTGAATTTCGTGGGGTGTAGTTCCATAAAATGTGCAGAATATTTACGAAATTTGCATACTATGCTAAATACACATTAATGGTATCTAGAGTAACTTTTCCTTATGAGAGTATACTTTGTGGAAATAAGTAATGTGCGGTATCAGCATGACACTGGTTCAAGAAGCAAATGCCTCATTCAAAGAGAAAATGTCTTAGGGCTAACATTTTCCACTCGAACCAGTGTCCGGCAGGCAAAGATCATACACTAATTTGCGTTATGTGACTTGGCAAACATTGCACACATTTCATGTAAGACAAAATGTGAGATATGTGTGAGATTATTCTGGCATAATGAATATGTTACAGACACTCTATGTTGATCCTCCTTTTTGCGAGTCTACTCAACACTCACTTTTGGACATCTCCAGTGTAGATAATTCAGCTTTCAATTGCTGGTCGGATTCTGTTTTTCCCCTTCAGCCATGTTTTGAGGCACCGAAATTGGAACATTATGATAAATTTATCTTGCACATCTCGGAGTGAGCAAACCCCACTTTTCCAGCTTCTGCTGGGTTATTATAATCAAGATGGTTTCATGCCTTTGATGGCTTTATCCAGGGCCGGCTTTAGGGCAGTGCGACTGGTGCGGTAGCACTGGGCGCTGACCTGTAGAGGGGGTGCCGACCTCATGGGAGGGGTGCGCTTGTTTAGCAATAACTTATGATTGGAGAAATGAGGGGCACTTATGCCTGGTGGTAGTGAGAGAATCAAGGAGGCGGTCCTGGGGTGTGGGGGCGCCAAAAATGATTCTCGCACCGGGCGCCACCAGCGCTAAAGCCGGCCCTGGCTTTATCTTGCCTACTTGGGCCTTGTCCCAAACAAAGGGTACATTGAAGCACAAATCCTTCTCTCCATGCTAGTTAATGTTGATATTGCTCCCTCTGCAAGACTTAATGTCCGACCTTTCTACGTTTCATAAACCTAGAAAGCGTAGCAATGTCTATACCAAGCTGTCCAATCCTCTGAGGTAAACAGGAAGGCTGCGAAGTTAAGTAATTGATAGTGTCCTACATATTGTGTCCTACAGCTACAAAGTCTACAAGGAGCTGGCACTATATCTCAGTTAGGTAAATACTTAGAGCTAAAATCTCTTGTGGTCTGCATGTCATTTGTTTCCTTTCCATGAAGGCTATCTAAGCCGTCTATTTGTCCAACGTTAATAAATTGTTAAGAAGTCACTGTCCACCCTTCCTTTCTCTTTTCCTTTCAGATGCAAAAAACCTGTTGGGCCTCCCTTTCCTGGAGCAGGTACAGGAGCAGGTGAATCGTAGCTTGATGGAATACACCACCTGCCACAAGCACCAAGCAGACAAGTTCGGACAATTGCTCCTGCGACTGCCTGAGATCCGGGCCATCAGTATGCAGGCTGAGGACTACCTGTACCAGAAGCACCTCAGTGGGGACCTGCCCTGCAACAACCTGCTGAACGAGATGCTGCATGCCAAGTTAGGCTAACACACCGCTGCTGCAGCACGCTTCCATGATACGTGGTTAAATATCCATCTCAACCTGTAGAACTGCCTTTACCACTTGGACTTTGGGATGCTGAGAGGATAAACCCCTGCCACTAATGTCTCTACCACTGATGAACACATGCTCCAGCTTAGAGCCTCCCACCGCATGGGTAGGTATAATTGTATCCCTGTTCAAACTTGGATCCTTAGGAAGGAGGAGAAGGTAAAACGCCCATATCTACCTGCTGCCTACTCCCAGATTACAGCACAATGCATAGTTCACAGTGTAATGATACAAACAAAACGCAGTCCAAATATTTCTCATAGTTGTGCAATGAGCCAGTGCCAGGTTGTCCAGAGAAGTCTGGGTTCATGACTCAGAGCGGGATTAGGGGAACAAATTGCCGTTTTGGATTTGACAAGAACTCCCTGGCAAGAATGGCACGTTGTGATGTGACTCTGAATTCAGGACCAAAGAACCATCCACCAGATCATTAAAATGCACATTTCCAAAAAGTAGTATTAATGAGGGGTCATGCATTAAAGGTTGATGTGAGCAGCAGAACCTATGTGTTATGGGACGTACCAGGACCTTGGATACTGATTGTCGGCTAATGGCTGCGAGCAACCCGGTTTTATGGGAGGAGAGATGACATCCTACGATTACAATAATTTAATTAATCCTGATGAAAGTGGTTCTTAATGGATTTCAGATATTGACTATGAATATTATATGTAGGATTGTAATTAAAATTCCAACAGCAAAGTTTTGTGAAGTTGAAAGAACTTAGAAGCTTTACAAAATGTGATATTTGTCACCTTTGCATAACTTCGTTTGCAGGCATAATTTCCTACAAAATAAAGTTTTGCTGATTTTTTAAAAAACTTTCTTGTTGGTTTGAGAGTTCTGTCACAAAAACTAGAAGTTCTGTGTTTTTTTCTCCTGCACAATCTAATTTTTGCTGGATTTTTCAACTGCTGTTATTTTCAAAGCTTTTAGGGTTGTAACTTTTAAAAACAGTATTTCATACAAATGGCCAATTCTAACTTCCACGCTGCTAATTATAAGTTAATATGGTAACATGTATCTGTCTGTATCCTATAGTATGTAAAATGTAATCTCAGACATGTTTCTACTGCATCCAAGGAAGATAAGACTGGGGGTGCTTCTTTGTATGGGATGAAAAAGGAAGGGAGTTCAAACAGGGACTCGCCCAACGAGGCCTAACTGGGAATCCTTTGGAAGAGATGCGGCCTCTTAAATTAGGAGGATGTCCTAAAACATGTACACTAGAATCCCGAGTGTGACACTGGGCTGACTGACTAGTATTTTGGGATCTCTGGGTGTTTTCTATTATGGCATCAAAACATATTGCATAGCAACGAACACATACGCCTGAAACAAGCCACAGCAATATGCTTTGCCAGCGCTTCCTAGCACGGATTTTTCTTTGATATCAGATAATTGAGGATTGTTGTGAATAATTAGAATAGAAAATGTTTCAATTCTGAAAACATGAGATTCTGAAAAATTCCAGAAATATGATACTATAAATTAAACATTGCTGAGGTCTGTGAAGGGGTGAGTGTCCTGAGTGTCTCAATGTCCATGACATCACTTTCTTCTGCAGTCTTCCCCTTTGCCTTAGACACGTATGCCCTTTTCTACCCACATCTCTCCATCTGAAGTCCCTCAATCTGCATGCCACATGCTTCATCTTATTCCTCTTCGTTGCTGTTTTTCACTCTCTCGTTCTTTATGTACTTTGTTTTGTCTCCTCCACTACCACTTCTCTCACACACACCTACACAGACCCTCCCCACCTACAAATAATGCATTTTATTTTATTTTGGCACTGCCAATTTTTCAACTTCTATATACCTCCTTTACACACATTCCCCATAAAACTGTAATTTCAAGTGCTACATATGTGACCATCACTCTAGGCATTCTGCAGAGAGGCCTGGAATTGGATGAGCATGTAGTTTGAACATCTATTTAATCCAGTGATTTGCCCTGTAAGAAGCTTGGCCTGCCTTCCCCTTTAGATCTAGAGCTCCCAGTCGTGCCCTGTCATGAACACCCTTCTAAAGCCTGAGCTCACCAGGTGCCTAGAGGCCACTCAGCTTCCAGTGTGAACTATACAGGACCGAACATGAAATAAAACGTGTGAAATGTAAACAGGGATTCATCCCTGACTCGGACTGCCTAAAGGGTCTGTATACTCATTATCCAAGAACGTGGATCTGGATATTGCTGAAAAAGTAAAGGAAACAAATGTACAGCCCACTAGGCACCCATTTTAACATCAGATTTGTATTACTGATACTGCTCAGCACTGACAAAACGCGCCCCACTGAAAGCCCTGACTGGAAGGGACTAAAGATTTCCAGTTCTTAGAACTAACTCAGACTCATGTTGACCCAGCAGAAATAAACAGTCACTTCTTAAAGTCACAAAGGTGCTTGCTCCACTGATTTGGGGCTGAGCGCAAAGCTTCCATTTAGAAGACTGGCGAGAAAACAGAAAATAGCAGCCCAATGTATTGTGAGATCTGGTAAGCTGTGACACTCGTTATGCTCAGGAAATTCTGATTGGGGCAGTAACAGGACTTACTCGCCAAATCAGGATTACAAGGTGGGTGTGATTATCGCACCTTCTGGGTTTTTCGCAGGACACATTCCCCCTAGTAAAACCAAGAGGAATTTATCTGGAGAAAAACGCTAAGAATGTGGGAAAATATGCACAAATCAGCCCAGAAACACCAGTTACAGAAGTTATTACTCGTTCCAGGCTCAAACGTTTGCAATTATGCAGTGATACACCCCTGGACCTCAGCGCACCATATTGGGAATAATCTTTTTCTGTGGCCAACGCATTTCGTTCTCTCTGAATTTATTTAGGGCTACATAACTTTCTAGATCAAACTCCATTCTCAGGTCGGTGAACAATAATTGTCAGTCAAAATGCTGCCTGCATTGCAGAAGCATCCCTAAAGAAAAGTAGATATTAGCACTCCATTTGTATAGGTATGAAATTCAATATCCTGTGTTCGGAAATAGATGGTAGTCACTTCTCTGTTCCTTCTGATATAGAGGCAGATGGTCCCGAGATCTCAGCATGAAAGTGTCATATATTGTTCAATGACCTTAGAATGGAGTTTGATCTAGAAGACCTGAAGAAGTTCAGAGAGAACGAAACACGTTCACTATACAGTACACTATGTGAAGAGTTTCCTAACATAAGATGCATCTGTCCTCCTGGGAAGGTCCAGCTCTAATCCAGGTAAATAGTAGACACATGCCTCAAAAAGTGCAGTGATGCGCAGAAAATAGCAAATACTTAGGATGGTTATTGGCTCTGGGCACAAAGAAAATCGAATAATTGCAGAACATCTAGAGGTTGGTCAATGGTCAGGGGCTGCTTCCACCATCTCCACCCTGGATGTGCTCCCTACCTTGCTAGCATGCCAAGATTAGTTTGAGGATTGGGACAACTGCTAAGGCAGCAAAGATGAGTCTTAAGATCTCCATAATGCCATAACTCAGCATGAATCCAGTGGCGATTATAACTCCATAACTCAGCCAGAATCCAGTAGCGATGTGGAAGGATTAGCTAGTCCCCTGTTGAAGTGGCCATTATTTTATAAACAGAGATTTTTCCATTCTCTTTGAGTCTGTGTAAGGGCTCTATATGTCATTCAGATCATAGGATTGAGAGACTTACATTGATCGCTGACAAATTCATGAATAATGACCATCATACATACATTCTGAACCGAGTACCTATTTGTCATGATGATAAGCTCTGCTTTCAGAAGTGATTCAATACATTTGTCGGAGTGCTGTAGGTGCTTTAATTGGCAGATGGGAATTCACATATATTGTCCACATATGTGGTCAAGTTGTGTCCTTTCTTAACGAAAACTTTGTGCAGTCACTTAGAAGGTTAGATGTGTGCAGGGGCTCTTCTATTTTCATTTGAGGGTATTGATTTGGAGATAATCTAATTTATTTTTTGGGTCTTTTTAAATGTGTTCACTTATTGTAATGCTCTCCTTAACTCCTTAAAGCATCCTTAACTTTTGAATTCATACTTAAGGAGCTCTTTTCTGATGACTGAACTCGATCGTCCTCTGTCTCAGATGGGCACATCTACATCTGAGCTAGGTGCTGCCTTTGTGCATGAGATTCTTAAGTTCCTTGCCAAATCCCCGAAGAAGAGACAATATGTTCTCAACCGGCAGAATCAAACGACTAATAGGATACAAACAGAACTACATTCTACCATTTTTCATCATGAAGTCTCTTCTTAGAAATGTCCTCTCACATTCCACCCTCATTGGGGAAGAAACCTTCCCTGATGACCCCAAAACAGGAGAGATTCTTCCTCTGTTTAAAAAAACAAGCATTGGCATAGCCAATAGGTCTCGCCTTTGGGACCTTATGTGTTTAGCCAGAGATATTGACTTTGCCTATGTCTTTAAGCTGTGCTGTACAGAAGTCTGCAGCATGCTGAAAAGTTATACTAAAGAAGTGTCAGAAGCATTTTTGTTACCTTATATATGACCAAGAAAGCATTATGTACAACTGAACGACCTTTCAATGCTGGCAACTTCTATCTGCCTGTCCCAATGGTTGCTTGTTATGGTTTTTTTTGTTATGGGGGGGCATAAATAACAGGAGGGTGAAGGTTGGGAAATAGTACCTATATAACAGTCAGTGAGAGAGTCAGTCAGTTAGTCAGTCAGTCAGTGAGAGAGTCAGTTAGTTAGTCAGTGAGAGAGTCAGTCAGTGAGAGAGTCAGTCAGTCAGTGAGAGAGAGTGAGAGAGTCAGTCAGTGAGAGAGAGAGAGAGTCAGTCAGAGAGAGAGAGTGAGAGAGTCAGTCAGTGAGAGAGAGAGTCAGTCAGTGAGAGAGAAAGAGTCAGAGAGTCAGTCAGTGAGAGAGAGAGTCAGAGAGTCAGTCAGTGAGAGAGAGGGAGTCAGACAGTGAGAGAGTCAGTCAGTGAGAGAGTGAGAGAGTCAGTCAGTCAGTCAGTGAAAGAGTCAGTCAGTCAGTCAGTGAGAGAGTCAGTCAGTCAGTCAGTGAGAGAGAGTCAGTCAGTTAGTCAGTTAGTCAGTTAGTCAGTCAGTCAGTCAGTGAGAGGGTCAGTCAGTCAGTGAGTCAGTCAGTCAGTGAGAGAGTCAGTCAGTGAGAGAGTCAGTCAGTCAGTCAGTGAGACAGTCAGTCAGTCAGTGAGAGAGAGAGTGAGAGAGTCAGTCAGTCAGTCAGTCAGTGAGAGAGAGAGTGAGAGAGTCAGTCAGTCAGAGAGTCAGTGAGAGTCAGTCAGTCAGTCAGTCAGTGAGAGAGTCAGTCAGTCTGTCAATCAGTGAGAGAGAGATTGAGAGAGTCAGTCAGTCAGTCAGTGAGAGAGTGAGAGAGTCAGTCAGTGAGTCAGTCAGTCAGTCAGTGAGAGAGTCAGTCAGTCAGTCAGTGAGAGTCAGTCAGTGAGAGAGAGAGTGAGATAGTCCGTCAGTCAGTTAGTCAGTCAGAGAGTCCAGTGAGAGTCAGTCAGTCAGTGAGAGAGTCAGTCAGTCAGTGAGAGAGAGATTGAGAGAGTCAGTCAGTCAGTCAGTGAGAGAGAGAGTGAGAGAGTCAGTCAGTCAGTCAGTGAGAGAGAGTGAGACAGTCAGTCAGTGAGAGAGAGAGTGAGAGAGAGAGTCAGTCAGTCAGTGAGAGAGAGAGTCAGTCAGTCAGTCAGTGAGAGAGTCAGTCAGTCAGTGAGTCAGTTAGTCAGTGAGGGAGTCAGTCAGTGAGTCAGTCAGTCAGTGACAGAGTCAGTCAGTCAGTCAGAGAGAGAGAGAGTGAGAGAGTCAGTCAGTCAGAGAGTCAGTGAGAGAGTCAGTCAGTCAGTGAGAGAGAGAGAGAGAGAGTCAGTCAGTCAGTGAGAGATTGAGAGAGTCAGTCAGTCAGTCAGTCAGTGAGAGAGAGAGTGAGAGAGTCAGTCAGTCAGTTAGTCAGTCAGTGAGACAGAGTGAGAGAGTCAGTCAGTGAGAGAGAGTCAGTCAGTGAGAGAGAGTCAGTCAGTGAGAGAGAGAGAGAGAGTTAGTCAGTGAGAAAGAGAGAGTCAGAGAGTCAGTCAGAGAGAGAGAGAGTGAGAGAGTCAGTCAGTCAGAGAGTCAGTGAGAGTCAGTCAGTCAGTCAATCAGTCAGTCAGAGAGTGAGAGAGTCAGTCTGTCAGTCAGTTAGTCAGTGAGAGAGAGATTGAGAGTCAGTCAGTGAGAGAGAGAGTGAGTGAGAGTCAGTCAGTCAGTCAGTGAGAGAGAGAGTGAGAGAGTCAGTCAGTCAGTGAGAGAGAGAGAGTCAGTGAATCAGTGAGAGAGTCAGTCAGTCAGTCAGTGAGAGAGTCAGTCAGTCAGTGAGATAGTCAGTCAGTCAGTCAGTGAGAGAAAGAGTGAGAGAGTCAGTCAGTCAGTCAGAGAGTCAGTGAGAGTCAGTCAGTCAGAGAGTCAGTCAGTCAGTGAGAGAGAGAGAGATTGAGAGAGTCAGTCAGTCAGTGAGAGTGAGCGAGTCAGTCAGTCATTTAGTCAGTCAGTCAGTGAGAAAGAGAGTGAGAGAGTCAGCCAGTCATTTAGTCAGTCAGTCAGGTAAGAGAGAGAGTGAGAGAGTCAGTCAGTCAGTCAGTCAGTGAGTGAGTCAGTCAGTCAGTGAGTCAGTTAGTCAGTGAGAGAGTCAGTCAGTGAGTCAGTCAGTTAGTGAGAGAGTCAGTCAGTCAGTCAGAGAGAGAGAGAGAGTGAGAGAGTCAGTCAGTCAGTCAGACAGTCAGTCAGTGAGAGAGTGAGAGAGTCAGTCAGTCAGTCAGTGAGAGAGAGATTGAGAGAGTGAGTCAGTCAGTCAGTCAGTGAGAGAGAGAGTGAGAGAGTCAGTCAGTCAGTCAGTCAGTCAGTGAGAGAGTCAGTCAGTCAGTCAGTTAGTCAGTCAGTGAGACAGAGTGAGAGAGTCAGTCAGTGAGAGAGAGAGAGAGTCAGTCAGTGAGAGACAGTGAGAGAGTCAGTCAGTGAGAGAGAGTTAGAGAGTCAGTCAGTGAGAGAGAGAGTCAGAGTCAGTCAGTGAGAGAGAGAGTCAGACAGTCAGTCAGTCAGTGAGAGAGAGAGTGAGAGAGTCAGTCAGTCAGTCAGTGAGAGAGAGTGAGACAGTCAGTCAGTGAGAGAGAGAGTGAGAGAGAGAGTCAGTCAGTCAGTCAGTGAGAGAGAGAGTCAGTCAGTCAGTGAGAGAGTCAGTCAGTCAGTGAGTCAGTTAGTCAGTGAGGGAGTCAGTCAGTGAGTCAGTCAGTCAGTGACAGAGTCAGTCAGTCAGTCAGAGAGAGAGAGAGTGAGAGAGTCAGTCAGTCAGAGAGTCAGTGAGAGAGTCAGTCAGTCAGTGAGAGAGAGAGAGAGTCAGTCAGTCAGTGAGAGATTGAGAGAGTCAGTCAGTCAGTCAGTCAGAGAGAGAGAGAGTGAGAGAGTCAGTCAGTTAGTCAGTCAGTGAGACAGAGTGAGAGAGTCAGTCAGTGAGAGAGAGTCAGTCAGTGAGAGAGAGTCAGTCAGTGAGAGAGAGAGAGTTAGTCAGTGAGAAAGAGAGAGTCAGAGAGTCAGTCAGTGAGAGAGAGAAGTCAGACAGACAGTCAGTCAGTCAGTGAGAGAAGAGTGAGAGAGTCAGTCAGTCAGAGAGTCAGTGAGAGTCAGTCAGTCAGTCAATCAGTCAGTCAGAGAGTGAGAGAGTCAGTCTGTCAGTCAGTTAGTCAGTGAGAGAGAGATTGAGAGTCAGTCAGTCAGTCAGTGAGAGAGAGTGAGTGAGAGTCAGTCAGTCAGTCAGTGAGAGAGAGAGTGAGAGAGTCAGTCAGTCAGTGAGAGAGAGAGAGAGTGAGAGAGTCAGTGAGTCAGTGAGAGAGTCAGTCAGTCAGTCAGTGAGAGAGTCAGTCAGTCAGTGAGATAGTCAGTCAGTCAGTCAGTGAGAGAAAGAGTGAGAGAGTCAGTCAGTCAGTCAGAGAGTCAGTGAGAGTCAGTCAGTCAGAGAGTCAGTCAGTCAGTGAGAGAGAGAGAGATTGAGAGAGTCAGTCAGTCAGTGAGAGTGAGCGAGTCAGTCAGTCATTTAGTCAGTCAGTCAGTGAGAAAGAGAGTGAGAGAGTCAGCCAGTCATTTAGTCAGTCAGTCAGGTAAGAGAGAGAGTGAGAGAGTCAGTCAGTCAGTCAGTCAGTGAGTGAGTCAGTCAGTCAGTGAGTCAGTCAGTGAGAGAGTCAGTGAGTCAGTCAGTCAGTGAGAGAGTCAGTCAGTCAGAGAGAGAGAGAGAGTGAGAGAGTCAGTCAGTCAGTCAGACAGTCAGTCAGTGAGAGAGTGAGAGAGTCAGTCAGTCAGTCAGTGAGAGAGAGATTGAGAGAGTGAGTCAGTCAGTCAGTCAGTGAGAGAGAGAGTGAGAGAGTCAGTCAGTCAGTCAGTCAGTCAGTGAGAGAGTCAGTCAGTCAGTCAGTTAGTCAGTCAGTCAGTGAGAGAGTCAGTCAGTGAGAGAGAGAGAGAGTCAGTCAGTGAGAGACAGTGAGAGAGTCAGTCAGTGAGAGAGAGTTAGAGAGTCAGTCAGTGAGAGAGAGAGTCAGAGTCAGTCAGTGAGAGAGAGAGTCAGACAGTCAGTCAGTCAGTGAGAGAGTCAGTCAGTCAGTCAGTGAGAGAGAGAGTGAGAGAGTCAGCCAGTCAGTCAGTCAGTCAGTGAGAGAGTCAGTCAGTCAGTCAGTGAGAGAGTCAGTCAGTCAGTCAGTCAGTGAGAGAGTCAGTCAGTCAGTCAGTCAGAGAGAGAGAGAGTGAGAGAGTCAGTCAGTCAGTCAGAGAGTCAGGACCAATTTTGGCAACGAGGGACAACTAAAGGATGGTTGTTATTATTACTACAATAAATATTAAGGTGGTCATTATTATTAGTTCTAGTAGAACTAGTATTAATATTACTTTTCCTGCTGATGATTTAAAGGCTAACAAATAGTGTAATGAAGGGCAATAATGTCAATGGCAAAGTTGGTAGGAATAATAATAATTAATAATATTATCATACTTAAGAATAAAAAAAAGACAAAAGGTCGCATCAAATGCATATAAACCGTTGCAAAAAAATAATAAGGGGTTAAAATAACGCGTGCGTTTGCAATCTATGCACAAGGACAAAAATCATGGGAGCAGAAAAAAAGCACGGCCGCAAAGTGAAAGCGACCACGCTGTGTTTCATTAGTAACATGATCCACAACAACAAGGGAGGAATGCAGCTGCCACAAAGCGTGCCGCTGCTCGCTCCCGACACCAAAACGCCCTGGGAGTGACCTTTACACAAAGAGGTGGGACATGCACCCGCCTTTGGCCATTTGCGTGCTTTCATTATTGAAAGCCACACGCAAAGGCCAATAGAATGTGTGGGAGTTACCAGACCCACACGAAGAACTTTTGGGGAAGTTTGGAGTGCTTACAAGAAGCCCCCCATAGGGCAGCGCATGTGCGCTGCGCTAGGCTTGACCTAAAAACCAGCACCCCACCGATCAGCATCCACCACATCAACGACATACTTTTCAATGGAAAAATCATTGGAAATGCAACCTTGACGCATATACAGCCCCAGATCAAAAGGAATAACATGCCACAAAACTACTAATCAAGCTTCAAACCCTGGTAAATCATACAGCCTTCTACCATTCAAGTAGTCAATGGCACCCTCCTCATTAATGACAATAAGAATCCCTGTCTCTGGATTCTACTCAAGCCCTTTGTAGCATTAGACACTGTCGACCAAGAAGCACTCATCCACCTACAGGACAATGTCTAAGACACCCTGTCAAGAAATATGGGTTTCTATGACATTATCTTGCAATTGTTCTCTTCTCACGTGGCCCAACCCCATCAGTTTGTCCAGATGGACACCTCAACATACCTGAAACTCCCCATCACCCTCAGCGTTCTCAAGTGCTCCATCCTTCCCCTATCATCTTTAACCTCTAAGTCCCTTTTGTTACGACCTGCGCTTCCTGGGCAGTTTGTTCCCCGCATGCTTAATAGACCCCCTATGCCGATACCCTCCACTCCCGGTGTTGCAGTTTCAGCTGTTGTGATCAGAATGTGTGCCTTGTTGTGGCATTGTTGAAAGGCCCCTGTTGTTTAAGGATTATTGTATTAGAGAGCAAATCACAGTCAAGGCCTCCATGTCGTCCCCATATGGTTTTCTGTGTCTCTGTGATTTCTCGCGAGAACTCGTGTCGTCAGTACTGATAGGGGTCACCTGGGAGGAAGCGCTGTCTATTTAGAGCACATCCTCCGTTACCATGATGCTTGGCTTACTTCACCAATCCCTGAGAAGGTTCTTGTTGTGCCGGTTTTCTGGACTTCCTGTTTTCCCCGCTGGAGAGATTCTCAACAGCCCGCTGGAGTCTCCCTGCATCGCTTTGAATTCACTGTCCCCTCACAGCCTATTTTTTTTGTCTCCTTTTCCTCCTTATCCTGTCTCCAGTCTTCAATTTAGGTCTGTGCACTGTACCCAAGCTTATACGTAAGTAGAGTAGTGTACTCTCCTTATGTTGTTTTTTGTCATGTTGACATGCCTATCATTCTCCCACCCTTAAAACTGCGGGGATCCCTTGACTGTGCCATGTGTCCTTGGATTTACTTTGAGTTCAAAACTTTATATTTCATACCCGACCCCCTGAGAGAGACAGTATTTTTCCCTTATAATGGATTTGGCAACTTGGTATTTCCTATGATTGGAACAGGAATCCTTGGTATCTCCCTATGAAGTAATGGGGATTCAATGACTCCAGATTATCCCCTCCATACCTAAAATACTGGTATGTGTAATTCCCTGAGTACTCAATTGAATGCGTGGTGTTGTGTGGTCTCAGGACTTACCTCATTGTATGTTTACTTATTTAAAGGAACGGATGGCCTGCAGATGTTGGGCGTTTGGTTGAAGGTATTGAGTTGAGTACATCACCGCGAGCCACTAAAGACGTCACTTTCTCTCCCCCTTTCCCCTCAAGGCTAATCACTCACACATGTTATTTGTTATTGCATGTGTTGAGCTAGTCTGGAGGTGAAAGGACAAACTATCTCCGTTCCTGCGGAACCTGGGCTTCAGGTGAGTGGGACTGCGACACCTTTGGCTACATACTCCTTTACAACAGCATCAAGGTCTTCTAATATGCAGATAACACACAACTCTAACTCAAAATATCCGTGGCTCATGACATTCAGTGACTGAAAATCGGGCTCAAGCTAACTCAGAGAGCACCCATCAAAAACTCAATCAGACTAACACAGAATTCCTCTTGTTTGCCAACAGCTCCAGACAACCACAAATTCAGGCTTGACTCTTGTATATGAATCTAGTTGGCTTCACTCCCAAGCTAACAGTGAACACAAAATTACTTGGATTCACCCTCAACATAGACAACTCTTTCAAAGGACACATTGCCAAGAAAACTAGGACAGCATGGTACCGGTGGTACGAACTCTCTATGCTGAAGAAAGTGAAACCCTTTTTAACCGAAAACAACTTCAGAACAGGAGTGTAAACACTGATTCTATACCAACAGCACAGAGGCAATGTTCTACTCAACGACCTCCTCAACACCACACTGGAACCCATAAAAGGAATCTTGCACACTGCAGCAAACCTCATCACTTGCCACTTGAATTTCAATCGCATCACCACAGCTCTGAAGGTGCTAACATCCTTTGCTCTCCTTCCAGGCTTGCAACATCATCAACGCCGCCTATGCAACATGAAGCCCATCAGAAACCCCGGCCTTATACCTGGCTGAGAAACTAACTGCATCAGGCATCCATAACATAGCCACAATAGGGACAAAGAAATGCAAGAAGGAAAAGACCAGAAGGCACCCACTGTGTAGGATTTGGACCAACATCCCCGGCATTTTCATAAGAATGGCTCCATCCCTCCTGAAATTCAGAATTAAACTGAAAACACACCTCTTTGTGGAACACTAACCACTCTTTTGAAAGGAACATAATATTACCTGCCTCTTTGTAAATAACCTTTAATCTAAGCTTAGGGCTCACATCAATTAATCAGTCCTTCGTTCCTTCCCAGCCAGATTTGTGCTACATAAGTCACGTCACATACATACATAAATGCACATAGCGTTTGTGCTTCAGAAAGCACAGCCAAGATGCCAGATCTTGATTTGGGGCAATTGTGCAAGACCAAGAAGCTGTAGTGGCTTCAATTTATAATCAATCCCTACTTAAGACTATCCATGCTCCTGGGAGGCCAGCAGTGCTTCGATAGCACACTGTCAATGACCCTCTAAAGACAATAAATAGCCCTGATGGCCACCATCGTGGCTGGTAGACCATTAATGATCCCAGCAGCCCATTACTGTGTATAACACACCAGTAATACCCTAGACCCTAATAATGAAAATCATACCATCAATGTAATCAATATGACTAGAAATGTCTATGCTATCAGCCGGCCCCTCTGTAAATGACAGTGTGCAGGATCAGATTTCGAATCCCAGCTTGGATCCACTGCCGGCGAAGGTTTCTAGGTCCCTGGACTGGCTTTTTGCAGAGCCACTGGCTAGTACTACAGCATCCTTGTGGACCAATGGGAGTGCTAAGAATGACTTAGATGGGTCCCCTCAAAATATTTTCCCAGCATTCCTTGCAAAAGAGGACAAGGTAATTGGAAATAGAGAAGCATTAGGCAACACTGGTCCTGTAATAGCAAGTCCAGTTCAGAAGCAATTAAGTAGAAAGGGCAGGAGGAGCTTACTCCTTTGCCACCCACTATTACCAATGCTCAAAATCCTATATAGGGGTATATATAGATATAGGGGTTCGTTTAGAGTTTGGCAGAGATGGAGCACCATCGTAAATCTGCGTCTGTCCCCATGCTCTATTGAGCATCGGTGTAAAGTGCTGCATTTACACCAGCAGAGTCTCAGCTGGTTCCATCGGTGGGCTCGCTTCTGACTGGGACACCAGGCCTCAGTGGCGCTCTCCTCGTCCCATTTAGGGCCTGGTGAACATAATTTGTTTTTTCTACCTAGGACCACCTTAGTGGGCCCCAGGTAGGGAAAATGTACAATGACCCCCATGCGCACGAAGAAAAATCAAGGTCATTGTGTTTTTGTTTTTATTTCAAAAAAGAAAAAACGGTATTGCTCATGTGCATCAAACTCGGCACCCACTTGACAGAGGATCAGTGGCTTCAATGGAGCCGCAGCAGTAGCAGCTCTACTGAAGGTACAGATATCCCATCCAGGCTGGTGGAGATGTCTAAATCTGGTGGGAGGACACAGACTAGCCTCCACTCAACTGGTGGACACCGGTCATACTCTAAGTGACCCCCTAAGTCCTCTCCAATGCTGAGGATCCCAGTGGCTGGAAAGGAACAACTATTTCAGACTATTCAACTATTTAAGAAAAATTAGATTTAATCAGTAAAGGATGCTGGGTCGGGGGAGTGGACCGTGTTTGCTCCTGACCCATAACTTGACATTTCAATCTCCAATCCTATTGTTACACCTTTATTTCTTTCTCGGGGAGACCTTCGTCTGGCCCGAAGGCAATTTCCTCAAGTTAAAATCTTTCTGGAGCGAGTTCATTGAATGCTACTCCAGGCCCTGTTTTGCGTGATTCACTAATGTATGTCCTGAATTTATTCATGGAAATCTACATTTCAGTATCAATGAACAGAGCCAGGATCTTGTCCTTTTTACAGAGGATCTCCACTTTGCGAAGATCTGTATTGGAGGAGATCTCCTTTATCAAGTTTATATAAGATGAGTACAATAATTATGTTGTCTCAGGTGCACTGGTTCCTTTAACTCACACAGAGCCATGTTAAGCTGCAATGAGCCATGAGTATAGACATTATACTGATAATCCCCCATGGCTTTTTAATAACACAGCATAAAGTCAATGCCCACAGCAGACCACGCTTTCTACAAAAGAGCATCAACATTTGAAGAACACCACATGCACCAGAAAAACACATGTGGTGCATCTCCAGGAAATCATGCCTCTATGTGATATTCAAAGTCCCTGGCAGCCCATCACTGATGATGTATGTCCAAATACCCATCAAATCCCCTCTGTTATACCATCATTGCTTTCAATACACCATCAATAACTCTACGGACCAAAAACTCCATCAGCAGACCATGAATGCTTCCTGAAGACCTTCAATATAATGCAGCAGTCAATATATGCCCAGAAAGACCATCAATACACCAGCAGGCAATTTAAATCTCCAAAGAAGCCTCTATAGTGGTCTAAAGTCAATGCCAACATTGCCTGTAATGTCCTCAGTAGGACATCAAAATCCCCAACACACCATTATTGCCTCAGCGGATCACCTGTATCCCCAAAAGCTCCAGATCCTCTGTTGCCTCCATAGACATTTACTGCCTCGGACAGCAGCTACTTTTCCCTGCAGGTTAACATGCTGAATCAGATGCGGATCCCAGAGGTCTGCGGTACAGAGCAGGTAATACCTTCACTCATTTTCCATTGCTCAGTGACAGGGGACATTGTTAAAAGTCACCCACACTTCACCTCTGGCTGTATAAACATATTGCCTACCAAAAGCCCAGAGCACCGCATACTGCATGCAAACCCCACATGCTGGTGGCTAGCAATACCCAAAATCCTATACAACTACTACTGCTAAGTATATTGTTAGAGTGCGTTCTACTTGGGGGTCTAGGGTGCTCTGCCAATAACACCATTTACAGATTTGTAACCAAACCTGTTCCTCCTGCTAACAATACTCGTATTGCTTGGTTACAATACTCAGTAACTTCTGGAAACAAATTCAGTACATCCTTTTAAGAACACCCCTTTCTGCTTTTTACAAGGTTTCATCCCTCAAGGTAAGGCTAACTCAACCTGCCTGCTACTAACTTCAATTGCTTCTGCTGCCACTCCAAACCATCTGCTACCAGGCCCATTACTCCTTCCAACACCTCACACATCATACCTCTAATACTATTAATTCCCATGACAACAATAACTCAACTCTTGCTTCCAAACTTCAGTGCATAAAAAAATACTGGGGATTCTGGGATGCCTTTCTGTGCCCCGTCTTACCTGTTCCAGCATTCTTTGTCTGTTATTCATTTCTCAGCTTGTGGCACCTATTAACAACATCACTCGAAATTGCCAAAACAACAAGCGTATATGGTACCGCACACTGAGATTGATTTTTGTTTGCATGTGTCCCTTGATCCCTTTTTCAGCCCAACTTTTCCTCTGCACTGTCTTGTCTTAATTTAATGAAAAAACAGATTCTATTTGCCTTAAAAAAATCTTGTGATCAGGGGGCGATAGAGTGCCTATAGCAAGATACACCTTAGTGCAGCTCTCCCGACCGGGATGCACAATCCATACAGAATCCTGCCATCCAGCCGCTATTTAGCCCTAAATCCCAGGGCTGTGATCCTGAGGGGAGGAGGTGGACAGCGGGGCTCCAAAACACTGCCATCAGCCGATTGTAATTCGATAAAATTGACCAGTGATGGAGGCCGCATGGAAAAACCTCCAGCGGCAGATTGGCATCTCAGTTGTGGAGTGCGTTGGAGCTAGCCCGTGGGCTCCGAGGACAATGTGGAATTTGTGCCACTACTGGGGGCACCTGCCAAATATATGCTGGTGTTGGTTGTAGATGGTGAATGAAGAACGCCGCAGCGGAGGATGTGGCTGCGCGGGCCTGGATGTGGAGACCAAGGGGTCTGGCAACCAAAAACTGGAGCCACAGCAGGTGAAGCACCCGCCAGATGTACAAGTGCCTGCCATACTGCAGTTGAGACATCAAGGCCACTCTGTTATCCTTCAATAAAGGTCAGTGGGGAAGGCGAAACACCAAGGAACTGAGGGGGAGCATCGACCATATGTCCACAAGCTCAACAAACAGACGGCAGGCATCACAGCAGCAGAACAGCACATCTCAACTGCTGAGGACCATTTACAGTCAATGAGCGAGAAATGTTTGAACATGGAGAAGGTCCTGGAGGTAATACAAGCCAAGAATGAAGATCTAGAGGCACGCTTCCGCAGAAAGAATTTGCGCATCACTGGAGTCCCGGAGTCCACAAATACTGGGAAAATTGAGATTTATATAGAAACACTCCTCACAACTCTCTTTGGTCGTGAATAACTATCGCAACTAGTGGTGGTTAAAAGGGCTCATTGATCCCTTATGGCACCCCCACCTCCGGGAGTGCCCCCACACCCAATCATCATGAAACTGTTAAACTATCGAGGCAGAGGAACAGTACTAAGACTGGCACAGGAGATGAGAGATATTACTTATCAGGGCAATCATATTGCCTTCTTCCCTGATTTTGCAGTAGCTGTAAAAGCCGCCGAAGAGAGTTTTTACCCATCAAGAAACAGCTGCAGAATGCAGAAATCCCACACGCAATGCTCTACCCAGCATGACTGTGTATAGATTACCACGGCACACAGAAAATATTTGCAACTCTACGGGCAGCCAAAGACTCAAGACCATCACACAGAAGTGATGGGACCATACCACCGAAGATTCTACCAAAGAAGGCAATTGATTACAAACTCATGAACTGTCATTCGAGCATCTAAAAAAAATCAAGCTATAGGAGGTGCAACAGGTGTACTAAGATGGTGGAGGTCTTTGCCTCACTACGATGTACCGTGCCTCACCCTCTGATGCAATACCGATGGCTAGCACGCTGATGCTTTCCCATCCTGGCCACCTCCTGTCTTCTGGAGGAGAACTGAGACTCTGGCGGCCCCATACAGGGAACACCCCATCTTCTACCTTTGTGTCGTAACCTGCTGAATGAGATGTTTAGTGTTGATATGTTCTTGTACATTACTTTTCTTTCTACTGAGTGTGGGAATGTCTTTGGCATAATTGGGATACTAAAGTGGGAGGGGGCGGGCTGTTTGCTTGCTGTTTAAAGATCACACAGATGCAGACTCATAATATATTATCACTGTACATGAAATGCACTACACTGATGTGCAACATGTTAGACACAAGAGTTGACCTGAGTTGACCTGATACACACCCTAGGGACAGGTAACCTTTCTGACCTGGAAAGTCCGTGGGCTAAACAATCCTCACAAAACTTCACAGGTCCTCTCTTAACTCAATAGACACCACGTACAGCTTGCATTCTTGCAGCAAATGCACCTTAGCAGGCACACAGAGCTAGCAGTGGGGTCCCGATGGGCAGTGTATAAGCTGGCATTGTCATACTCAAGTGGAGTCATGATCCTGATAACAAAAAAAAGGGTACCCTTTACAGAAGCGCATTCTGTAGTAGATGACCAGGGTTGATATGTTATAGCACAGGGCAGTCTTTGCGGGACACAGTTCACTTTTTTTTAAACATATGGCCCTAACGTAGATGACCCTGACTTATATATGACAATCTGGCGCCATATACATGCACTCCCTCCAATGACAGTTACATGGGGGGGAGACCTGAATACATACTTAGACCTCGACCAGGACCATTCAGCTGCAGTGGATTGGCATGGCAGACAGGCTGCTAAGGTTGTTAGAGATGGTATGGTAGGTAGATATATGGAGGCTCCGAAACCCGACCCACCACGAGGGCATATTCATATGGTCTGTTCACAGATCGTGGTATCGTCTAGATTATTGGCTAGTCACTTGCAAGGTGAGTGCCTGGGCAACAAACGTTCTCTAAGTCCCTAAGACTTTATATGGTCATGCACCAGTTAAACTCATGCTCTCAATACCTACCCATACCCCGCCCCAGTTTATGTGATGGCACTCCTGGATCCTGGATCGTTGTTTTCTTGAGGGGCTCCGCTCCGCAATTGTAGAGTACTTCGATAAAAATGTGGGCTCTGTGGATGGCGTAAATATGCTGTGGAAAGCCTTTACAGTCACGATTAGGTGGGTGTGGAAAAGCACCCAGGCCAGGGTGCTGCGGGTGATCCGTGACCAAATACAGAAAGTTGAGGGACGACTGCAGTCCCTAGAGAGAGAATACGAGTGCAACCCCAGCCTGGCCACTCTGGCTGCTGTTAGGGACCATGTCACCAACTTTCATGAACTGGCAGCCCAGGAACTACACTTCTTGACTAAAAGCCCCAAGGCTCAAACATATGGAGAGGGAGGACGGCTGGGCAGGAGTTTAGCTACAATGCTGGGATCGCCAAGAGGACATGCACATGTAGTGTGGATCACCGCTCCGAGGGGCATTGATCACTATGACACCCCATCCATACTTAAAGATTTCACAGACTTCTATGCCTGTGTTTACAGGTCTCGCCACTGTGCTTTGGAGACTGAACTAGGGAGCTATCTTGATGACATATCACTGGCATGGTTGTCCTTGGGACAGTGGGAATTTCTGGCACAACCTATTACACCTGAAGAAATTAAAGTTGCCATAAACTCACTCCCAAATGGTAAGGCCCCTGGCCTGGATGGCTTAACGGGTAAATTCTAAAAGGAATTTGCAGAGTTGCTGGTGTCACATCTTCACGTCATATATGAAGAGGTGTATACCAGGCAGAAGCTACCCTCCTCACTGTGGGAGGCTCTAGTTGCTGCATTAATGAAACTGGACAAAGCTCCGGAGAACTGGGACTCATACCCACCATTATCACTAATAAACATTGATGCTAAGACCCAGGCCAAGATGTTGGCATCCCGGTTGCAACCGCTGCTTCCCAACTTGGTATTGCCAGACCAGTCTGGCTTTGTACCAGCCCGATCCACCACACACAACCTGTGTATCATATTCGCCCTATTACATCAATAAAATCCGCCTCTGCAGGCTGCAGTGATGCTACTGGACGTAGCCAAAGCCTTCAACTCAATAGAATGGGGTTACATGTTCATGATAATGGCCCATATGGAGATGCCCACTGCTTTCCTGTGCTGGATTTGATTTGATTACTATATACCAAACCAATGGCCCTCGTACATATAGATGGTAACACATCTGAGGGGTTCCCGGTACACAGGGGCACATGACATGAGTGCCCTCTGTCACCATTACTATTTGCTATTGCACTTGAACCCCTGTGTGATCCGACAAAGAAATGCCACTTCCACACTACATTTTCGTCTGCGGCCACTGGGTATCTCATTGTATACAGACATCATGGGGTTATATATCAGGAACCCCATGAGGCACTTGGCACCAGTAATCTGTGAATATAGAAGATTCAAGCATTATTGGGGTCTGAGCATTAATTGGTTGAAATCAGTATTACTCCCTTGACAACAAACACCTAGGCCTGCACACTAGACTTTCCTTTGCAAATGGAGTATGGATCCGGTCAAATTCTTAGGTACCTGGAGACACAGGGACCCTGAACTGATGATACATACAACTATGGCAGAGCCATCTTGCAATTGGCAGATCAAATACAGTGATGGCCCAGACTGCCTCTCTCTTTAGCAGACAGAATATCTATTATCAAAATGATTGTACTGCCTAAGTTTTTATATCTCAATACGAATATCTCAGTAGAATTGCCACAATATATTTTCAACACACTACATGTGCATATGATAACACTGGCATGGGCAGTGAAACAACCACGTATATGATGGAATGTTCTCACCTTGCCATATGCAATGGGAGGTATCAATGCACCGGACCTGCACTTACACTACCTTTGTGAACAGGCTGACTTTGCATTTTACAGGTATGCTCAACATGAATATGAATATCATCCCGCTACCGTTGGTCATGCAGAAGGTCTTTCCCAATGACTGGAAACGCGCAGAAGCCAAACCCCTGCTCAAGAAGCCCTCAGCAGATCCCACAGACCTCAAGAACTACCGACCCATCTCCCTCCTCCCCTTCGCAGCCAAAGTCACCGAGAAGACCGTCAATACACAACTAACCAAATTCCTTGAAGAAAACTCCATCCTCGACCCCTCCCAATCCAGATTCCGCAGCAACCACAGCACCGAGACCGCTCTACTCGCTGCCACAGACGACATCCGCACCCTCCTCGACCAAGGTCACACCGCGGCCCTCATCCTACTCGAACTCTTGGCAGCGTTCGACACCGTCTCCCACCGCACACTCACAGCCAGACTCCACGGCGCCGGAATACAAGGCACAGCCCTCGACTGGATCCGCTCGTTCCTCACCAGCAGAACCCAAAGAATCAGACTGCCACCCTTCCTCTCCGAACCCACGGAAATCAACTGCAGAGTACCCCAAGGAGGATCACTGACAAAATATCGACGGACCGAATATCGAGGTACCAAAATATCGACGCAAAAATATCGAAGTCAAGAATATCGACATCCTATCTACATCATGGTAAGTACAAAAATATAGAAAAAAAATATCGAGTGTCAAAAATATCGTTGTAAAAAATATCGGTTTTTTTAAATGTTAAAAAAATAATGTAAAATAAAGTAAATAATACATATAATTAAAAGAAACATAGTTAAAAATATTAAAACATGTTTAAAAATAATAACTAATACATATAATGTTAAAATAAATTAAACATATACATATAAAAAATAATATATATACTTACTCCACAGAGTGCAACAGTAGGGAAAGTGTTGGATAGCGTAGAGGTAAAAATTACTATTCCCACTCCAGAGAGTGCAACAGTAGGGAAAGTGTTTGATAGCGTAGGGGTAAAAATTACTATTCCCACTCCAGTGAGTGCAACAGTAGGGAAAGTGTTGGATAGCGTAGGGGTAAAAATTACTATTCCCACTCCAGTGAGTGCAACAGTAGGGAAAGTGTTGGATAGCGTAGAGGTTAAAATTACTATTCCCACTCCAAAGAGTGCAACAGTAGGGAAAGTGTTGGATAGCGTAGGGGTAAAAATTACTATTCCCACTCCAGTGAGTGCAACAGTAGGAAAAGTGTTGGATAGCGTAGGGGTAAAAATTACTATTCCCACTCCAGTGAGTGCAACAGTAGGGAAAGTGTTGGATAGCGTAGAGGTAAAAATTACTATTCCCACTCCAGAGAGTGCAACTGGAGGGAAAGTCTTGGATAGCGAAGGGGTTATAATTACTATTCCAACTCCAGAAAGTGCAACAGTAAGTAAAGTGTTGGATAGAGTAGGGGTAAAAATTACTATTCCAACTCCAGAGAGTGCAACAGTAGGGAAAGTGTTGGATAGAGTAGGGGTAAAAATTACTATTCCCACTCCAGTGAGTGCAACAGTAGGAAAAGTGTTGGATAGCGTAGGGGTAAAAATTACTATTCCCACTCCAGTGAGTGCAACAGTAGGGAAAGTGTTGGATAGCGTAGAGGTAAAAATTACTATTCCCACTCCAGAGAGTGCAACAGTAGGGAAAGTCTTGGATAGCGTAGGGGTAAAAATTACTATTCCCACTCCCAAAGAGTGCAACAGTAAGGAAAGTGTTGAATAGAGTAGGGGTAAAAATTACTATTCCAACTTCAGAGAGTGCAACAGTAGGGAAAGTGTTGGATAGCGTAGGGGTTAAAATTACTATTCCCACTCCAGTAAGTGCAACAGTAGGGAAAGTTAATTATCAATACCAATAAATAATAGTTAATAAAAATTAATTACCAATTAATAATTAAGTAACAATAAATTAATTATCAATACCAATAAATAATAATTAATCAAAAATTAATTATCAATTAATAATTAATTAACAATAAATTAATTATCAATACCCAAAAATAAAAATTAATAATTACTTAATTACAATTAAATTACTTCCCACCCTATTCCCCTATAAACCCACAACCCGCTCAAATATAAATTAATACAATTAATATAATTATCAATTAATCAATCAATAAAAATTAATTACCAATTAATAATTAATTAACAATAAATTAATTGTCAATACCAATAAATAAAAATTAATAATTACTTAATTACAATTAAATTACTTCCCACCCTATTCCCCTATAAACCCACAACCCGCTCCAATAATAAATTAATACAATTAATATAATTATCAATTAATCAATTAAAAAAATGATTACCAATTAATAATTAATTAACATTAAATTAATTATCAATACCAATAAATAAAAATAAAAAATTACTTAATTACAATTAAATTACTTCTTGCCCTACTCCCCTATAAACCCACAACCCGGTACAGAACTAAAACGCAAAATTTAATTAAAAATAATTAATAATTCCTAAAAATTATTATTTAATTTACTATAATTAAATTACTTCCCACCGTATTCCCCTATAAACCCACAACCCGCTACGGTACTAAAACGCACAATTTACTTTAAAAAAAATTACTAACTTCTAAAAAATGTATACATATATTTAAAAAAACAGTACAATACTTAAAAAATATAGAACACATACATATAAAATACATACTAAAATACATAACACTAATATAAACATCGATATTATTAACATCGATATTTTTGCTATCGATATTACTAACTTCGATATTAACAAAAACGATATTTCTTACCTTCAGGTCGATATTCTGGTCGTCGATATTCTTGATGTCGATATTCTGTCCCTACGATATTTAAAACTCGATATTAATGTAGGTCGATATAAAAAACTCGATATTATGTCTGTGCACCCCCCAAGGATCGTCGCTCAGCCCCACGCTTTTCAACATCTACATGGCCCCTCACCGCCATTGTCAGACAGCACGGACTCAGCATAGGATCCTACGCCGATGACACCTAGCTCATCCTCTCCCTCACCAAGGACCCTGTCACCACCAGACTCAACTTCCAGGAAGGAATGAAGGACATTGCATCCTGGATGAGCAGCAGCTGCCTGAAGCTCAACTCAGAGAAGACAGAGGTCCTCATCCTCGGACCCTCCCCCTCTACATGGGACAACACCTGGTGGCCATCCTCCCTCGGCTGCCCCCCCACCCCCACGGACCACGCCCAAAACCTCAGCATCATACTAGACTTCTCCCTCTCCATGACCCGACAGGTCAACGCCGTCACCTCCAGCTGTTTCAACACCATCCGCATCCTCTGAAAGACCTTCAAATGGATCCCCCCGAATCAAGGAAGGCAGTTACCCACACACTCATAACCAGCTGACTAGACTACGGAAACGCCCTCTACGCCGGGATCAACAAGTCTCTGCCCCGCAAACTCCAGACCATAGAGAACACCGCAGCCAGACTCGTCCTCGGCATCCCTCGACACCAACACATCACCCTACATCTGCGGAACCTACACTGGCTCCCCGTCGAGAAGAGAATCACTTTCAAGATACTCACCCATGCCTACAAATGCCTCCACAACACTGGCCCGCAATACCTCAACGAGAGAATCTCATTCCACGTACCCAAGAGAAACCTCCGATCCGCCGACCTCGCCCTCGCCGAAACCCCTCGCATCCGCAGAGCCAGGACAGGCAGAAGAACCTTCATCTACATTGCGGCCAAGACCTGGAACGAGCTCCCGATTGACATCAGGCGCTCCCCCTCCCTGAACATCTTCAGGAAGACGCTCAAGACCTGGCTCTTCGACTGAACGGAGCTGCCCAACAACCCTCCCCTCCCCCAGCGCCTTGGGACCCTCACGGGTGAGTAGAGCGCTTTCAATCCCCCTGATTGATTGATTGATTGATTGATTGAAGGCCAAGGCATTGGCACTGCTAAGTCGGGCAGGGCTGCAGACGGTGGGTGACCCATACCCAAATGGCAAGTTTATATCCTTAGCAGATGTCTCAAGGACACAGCGGCACACTCCGTTAATGACTTTCACATACTATTGCCTCAGATCTGCCTTGCACAAATACTATCCTCAATTTCCTGAAGCGCCTCCAGCACTTAGTGCATTGTGGACATTGCTGACTAGTGACACCAGCTGGAACCTGATCAGTAAATTATACAACACGGCTCAGGCGGACAGACCGGCAACCCCGGATCAGGCATTGGTGAGGTGGAATGAGGTGCTGGACCGCAAGCTAGAGCCAGCAGACTGGGACTTCTGCTGTGTGCAGCTGAGTATGCTCACCTCAAATTGCAATTTGCATATAACGCACTTTAAGTACCTACACCAAATGTACTACACACCAGTAAAATTGCACAGATATGGTTTAAAGGTGGATGCAAAATCTGTGCGTTGTGGGGTGCTGGATGCAGATTTCTTGCATCTCGCCCAAGTGTGCCTTCTGGTCCAGAACTTCTGGAATCAGGTTACAATAGCCTTAACTATTTTAGCATCGGAAACTGTGGCATACACCCTAGGGATGTGCATGCTGGGCTTGGTCGAAGACTTGCAACCGGCCAATAGATGATTTGCTGCGGTGGCCCTACTGCTGGCAAAACTGAGAGTTTCTATACACTGGGGCACACATGCTGCACCCACCAGGAAACAGCCTTTACAATGAGGTTTTTACCACGTTGTGACTTTACCACGCATTTTTAAGCATGCATGTTTTTATAGCATGAATGTTATTGCAGCGGATGCTTTTACCACACATTTAAGGTAAGCTGGGGTTTGTGGGGGGTCTCCCCACACAAATACATTGTTTTTATATATATAAACAATGCATGGTAATGGCATATGTTGTAAAAGCATATGCATTGTAAAAAAGAATGCAGGGTAAAAAATGTGTTGTTAAGGCATGCAAAGTATTTCCCTGCGTTGTTCCATTGTACAACCGCACCAACCAAATGGTGGTGATTGTGTGACCAGGCATACTGCAAGGAACAATTAGAAATGTATACAGAAGAACTGCCAAAGCCATCGCGGCCAAAAGACATATGGACCACCTTCACGGCTTATCTGCATTCAAACCCGGGGAGACAGTAGAGGGCAGGCGCGCAACGCCCATTGGGCTCAAAGGGCTTCAGCCCCCCTCATCGTGTGTCAGCCCGGGCTGAGACAGCTTCCCGGCCACACACACAGCCGCACCCGAGTACTTCACAGGTCTTTAAAAGACCATTTACTTGCTAACGAGGCTTTGTTGTGTTTTCACCCCTTCTTAGAGCCCCTGCACCTCCACTCTGCATACTGCTGGAAGAATCAGCCCCCCGAAATTTTTGGTAGCCCCCCTCGAAATTTGGCTCTAGTTGCGCCTCTGGTAGGGGGAGAATATACCGAGGTGGTAGTCTTTATGATCTGTACATGCATTTTTTTGCTTTTTAGCTTCCATGACATCAAGCCTTGCAACTGGGTAAGAACTGCTGTACAGTGAAAACAACCATTTATGATTGGTAACGGTGCTGATAGTCAGGTTGTTGTCAGTCTGTAAGTTTTGAAAAAGCACATAAAAAATTAAAAAAGCTTGTGACATTTCTCTATCTTAGATTTAGGGTTACATTTTTATCTAATGAAACAGTACCTTCAAGATCCAGCAGGTGGCTGCGTTGCCTACAAAATAAAACATAAATCACAAATTTCGCGCCTTCTCCGTCCGTCCTTCGAATTGCAAACAATGATACTTTTCGTCCAATCCAAAAGAACCGGACTGTCAAAGCTGGGCATCAAGTAAACAAAATAAACACTGCTGGGAGAAAACCCACACATTGCAGGAAAAGTATTAGAACACTTGTTTGCCTGTGACACCATCCGAGACTTAAAATGCCAGATCACATAAAGAGCGACAGCGCCCAGCAAATCAACACTGTTCCCACTCATACTTTTTAGTCGATTCAGGTAATTAATTTTGCCCTAGTCATGAACAGACATTTGCACCGAGCTAATGGTATTAAAGCTAATCGTTATATGACTTACTTTGTGCAAATATTGATGTTGAAAGGGTAATTAAAGCACACTAAAACTGCCGATAATTATGCAAAATTAATGTTTAGGCGAGAGGGTGCAGAACAGACCACTGAAACGTATTAGTGTGTAAAAGGCCGCTTTTAATGAAGCAGGTGCACATTTTCACATTACGCATTCCTAGGCAACAATGCCTTACAAACCTAACATTGTCTCATTATACAGTGGATAATTAACTATTTCTCTTCTACCCCCCACCCCAACGTCCTGTCCCCCCAAAAAAAAGCCCCCAATTCATGCCTCATTCCTTACATCCGAAAAACTTATCAAACTACTATCCCCGTAATCCAACTTCTTGTCCTCTGCAAAAAAATTCAACTTGCCCCACCTGCCCCCCTACCCCCCGCTTTTAAACTGTTTCCCTTCCTTCTGTCAATGCAACCATTTTAACCCTGCAAACCTGCCTGTCGAACAGCCACAGAGACTCTCGCAGCTGTAAGAGATATAAATCCATCACCAGTATTGACAGATGAACTCCGTCCCCTCTGAAAAAAGTTATTTCCTCATATTTTAACTCTCCATGTACTATTCCCCCTACCCCTTTTTCATGCAAATTTTTCTGATCTCTCTGATGACCTTTCTCCAAGCCTTGTCAATCGCCGCCGGCCTCTCGGCACCCCGCCAAACGCTCCTGGGGATGAGCTCTGTCCACACTATAAAGGTACCCCTCCGCTGCAACTGCATCTCCTGAAAATCCAACTTTATTGCCTTCCTCAAAGCCAAACCTTTCAATCGTACCAGGTCATTTTCCCCCAAGTGAATCAGGAGGATGTCCGGGCAGCCTTCCGAGCTCAACAGCATATTCATCCAGGGAAGCTGCTCTTTCCATACCATAACTCCTTTACCAAACCATTTCATCTGAAAGCGCACCTCGTCTAAATAGAATTGAGTTCCATGTCTTCTGGCCTCTGCCTCCTTGTGAGCTTAATCCACATAGATAATTCTCCCTTGTCGTGACCCGGAACAACAACTGAAGCGAACCAACAACAATGAGTGTTAACCCATCCTCCTCAATGCATCTCATCATCCAACCTCACGTACCGTTTGTAACAGCGTGATGACCATCATCCCAGTCGCATTATCTGACTCACCATCCTCGCTTTTCTATTTGCTTCTGTCACTGTGCCTATCCGTAAAGAATGTGTCCCATACTCACCAGCATTCAGGCCCGGATGTGCCATGGCCTTACGCATCACGAACAGTAATTGAAAAGCTGTCGCCTTAGTGCCATCGCTGTGCTGGAATGCTTGCCCTGCATCTCCCCCTTCAAACCCATCTGATAACTATCCCACCATGCTACTGGACAACAATATGTCTCCCCGGATCCCAGGCTTTCCACCCAACTATCTCTCAACCTTTGATCAGTCTTGGAACTCTGCAAATGAATCACCACACCCCTATTAATCTTATCAATGCTCCCCTTCCCCTAACACAACTCGCCATTTCCCCCCAAAGCTCCGTAACTCAAAATGACCCATGGCACATACACAACATGACAGTTGAAAACAGTTTCATCTCCCAATCATCCCTGCACACACCAGGAAGGGTGCCAATAACCCTGTGCAGCAACCCTGCAGTTAGCAGTTTCCTTATTCTACCCCGTTTTCCTTGTTCTCTAGCCCAACATTCTACTCCCCAGCTCCCCTGCTGATGGCCTGTATCCCCAGACCAGTTTTCCCACAATGTCAATGCCTGTCAATTTTCCGGTCATGCTAACTCTGGACCATCTTCTTTCAATCATGCCCAAAAATAAAGTGCACAACATCCTCCCTCCTCCTCCACACTTCTTCCGGCCCTCTCCTACGCGCCCCTGAAGCCAAGAACTCCCGCCAGTCTAGTGCATACGCCTTCTCTGTCGCTTGTGCCAAGGGGCCCAGCACCAACTCAATCACCCTCATCTTCCTACAACCTCTACAATTTAATTGGCATCGGGATTCTCTCATCTTCTGCTCCTGCAGCAAGCCCACGAAATCTCAGACACTGCAAATGAGATAAAGCACCCGCAATGTTGCTGTCAATTTCAGGAACATGCCTTGCTCTGAATCTACTATTAAGCTTTAAACAGCGAATCTTGAACTCTCATAGCAAACTCAGCACTCTGACAACCCATGCAGAATTTCTGTTTACAATGTTAACCACCATTTTGTTACCTATATTGAACATTACCTTCTTGTTGTAGAAGCATTTGCCGCACAGTTCCGCGGCAACCACCAATGGGAAAAATTCCAAAAAAGCAATACTCCTGCCCCTCTCCTCTATGCTGCTAGCCACTCTTCCGCACACCACTTGCCCTGACAGTACAGGCAAAAACCAACTCCTCCTGCTGCATCAGAAAAATGCTGCACATTACATTCCGTCTCCTTTCCCAAGCCTCTCAGCGAAATGCCATTAAAACCCACCAAAAACATCCGCCATATCCGCAAATCCTCTTTCACTCCAGCTGTCAGCCTCACCTTGTGATGGAGCAGTGTCAAATCTGACAATGCCAAACCCAACTGCCTACAAAAGGTCATACTTGCCCTAATAACCCAGCAAGCAAAATTCAAATGCTCTAACAATACCTGCATCTCCTTCACCAAGACCTTCTTCATCACCAACATCCCTTCAATCAACTCAATCATGCACTCCTTCTTGTCAGCAGGCAGTTTTGCCTCCATGCGTACCAAATCAATTTCAGTGCCTAAGAATGTCAACTCCGTCACAGGCCCCATTATCTTGTCTTCTGCTAAAGGGACTCTCAGATCGGCCATTAGCTCCATAAAACTAACCAGTATCCTCCGGCAGTCTGTAGAGCCAGCCACCCAACACAAAAGAAGTCATCCAGATAGTGCATCACTGACCTTGCCCCTGCCACAAACATAAATAGCCACTTCAGGAAGGAAGTGAATTTTTCAAATAATACACATGAAAAGGAACAGCCTATCAGCAGAGTTTTGTCCATGTACCACTGACCCCCAAAATGCATCTACAACATTTAAAGTACACTGGATGCACCTCGTGCAGTCTAAAGGCAGATTGCATATCACTCTTTGCCTTTTCTGTCCAATACCCACCTGCCTCACAATGTCGATGACCATATCCACAGAGAAGTATGCAACAATAGTTGTCTCTTCTGGAATATAATCATTCACTGATCTCTCCTCGAGCCAAGATAGATGTTGAATCAACTGAAACTGTCCTTTCTCTTTCTTAGGGACCACCCCAATGGGAGACACTATCAGACTGTCCAAAGAACACTCGTCATAAGGCCCTACCATTCGCCCTTCTCAAACTTCCTTCATCAATTTCTCCCTCACCATCTGAAGATGTTCCTTAACTGACTTCAGGTTATCTGCCCATCTCCGTTTGTGCGGAGTGGTGTAACCCAACTGAAACCAAATTTAAACCCCAGCAGTAACTCTTGTGCTACATCCTGCTTGTCATACCACTGCAACCAGAACTCTTACCTGTCTGCCTAAACCGGTGTAGGAGCCCTTACCTGCAAGTCCTTGTGCTGCCTGACCACCTCCATGCTGCCATTGCTGCTGCCAATTCCCCCCTTGCGCTCCACGCTAAGTGCATGTTTACCAGCACAGCGGGAGCATTAATGCCTGTACTTACAAGATCCCCTATTGCAGAAACCCCTGTTAAATGTGTAGCATGCATCCCATTGTACCCTTTGGCCCCTCCCCATGCCTCCACCCCTAGGGTGGGACTGTCTCGAAAGGACCGGCAGAAAACTGGGAGACCACTAACTGTGAAAAACCGTGAGGCTGGCCCCGCCAGGCCCATGGTATGTAGCCACAAATCATTATCCAGTTCCCCCCATTTTCCCTCAGCAACCTCAGTCAACCTTGCCCGAAATTCTTCATCATACCGCACCCATGCATACCCCCCAAACATAATCTGTGCCTTCCTAATAATGTCCATGTACTTTAACAAGGCCACAGACTGCTCAGGGTACTTTTCGCAATACACACTGACGTATATCAAAAAAATGGCTGTCCAATTCTCAATGTTGATTGGAACTCCGGGCCTCCTGGCCAATTTGTATTTCTCTTCCTTTGACCCCTCTTTTGCCCTGATCTCCCTGTTCAATAATTTAAAAACTTCGATGTATTCACCCTTCCAGATTCTCTCCGTAGTGGATGCCATTAAGTGCGCCCCTATTGGTTTTGTAATGCCCATATATGGCACCTACTTTATCGTCAACGCCTTACTCTCTTTTTTGGCAGACCCCTTACCCCCACTATTCTTTGCGCCCCTGTCTTGGTTCCTTTTGAGCCTTCATCGTCTGTGCCTTCCTTGCTCTTCCCCCCAGCCGCGCTGCTCCCCACCTGTTGCGCCTCAACATGTGTACTCACCTTACCACAGTCTCGGGCCGCATCCGTCGCTGTCCCCTTGTCCAAAATGCACTTACCATTCCGCAACCTCACAGCGGACTCGAGGCACGTGTCCTCTATCTCATTACCTCTACGTCCTTATGTCCCCGTCCCTTTTATTACTCATGAGGGGAATCCACCTCCTGAAACAGAAGTAGGAAATGCTTGAAAAAAGTGTCTCTCCCCTAGAGGCCATAGCCTATAAGGGTACACTTTACCCAGCATACCTCCGGCTCCCACCAGACGGGGGTCGGCATGTTTACAACCAAGACTCACCCGTTGGTAGCCTCTTCCTGGATTAGGCACCAAGGGTGGGGAATTCAGGATTACAGTGTCTTGGGAGGCCTCTTAGGGCAGTCGGCTGTTGTGGAGCATTCTGCCTCACCGGGCATTTATGGAACATCGCGGTGGACATGGAAGAAGACAAGCTACTTCCAGGTAACTCTCTACGCATGAGCAGGCCCTGGAGTGAGCGCACATGCATGTTGGAAGTGGCCGCTCACTCAGAAATTGGGGAAGAGAGTAGAGACTATTTCAAGCCACGGTCAAAGGTATGTCTGCATAACGGTTTTGCAATTTATGCTAAGCGGTGATTGATGTTGGTGGATTCTTCACCAGGTTATTCATTAGACAATCCTGACTTGTTTGAAATGGGTAAACATTCCCACAAGAGAAGACATGTGGAGTCCTCCCCCGAAGCGGCCTGCAATGGAGCGGGAGGGCGAGCGTCTCATGAGATCTATTAAAGGAACTCTGGCTGGAATTAAAAGTGGCAAAGGTGCCTGCAAGACCATTTTTTGGGGGATGTTCGGCTGATGGGTCCTCTTTTTCTGACGCGGAGCAACCTGCTGTTGTGGATGAGCAAAAGAAGAAGTATATCAGCAAGTACTTGCTCCCCGAGCTGCTGGCGCATGTAAAACCAAATATGGGTTTTCAGGGGGAGGAGACCGCTGAGCCTTCTTCTTCAGGTTGTGGCCTTTGCGGAAGTTTCAGCAATCAGCCCAAGTGGATTTCCCTGTACATCCTGAAATCATGGGGGGTTTGCACAGAGAATGGAAGGACCTGGATAGTATTCTCATGCCGAGATTCATGGCTACATTGTATCCTATTACAGATATGCTGAGGGTCTTGCCTGATTCAATTCCTATTAACTCTTTTGTTGCCAGTCTGGTGGGGCGCACTTCACTGACAGAGGACTCTGTTATTCGTGATCAGACAGATAAGAAGGTTGATTCCTTCCCGAAAAAGGTATACTCTGGAGCCCATCTGGCATTGAGAGCTGGCATCCATGGCACGTATGTGCCGCAGTCCTTGATCTCTAATTTCAAGCAACTATTTATGGCAGTGGAAGAGGGGGCAGAATGTTCTTCCTTGCTGGAAGGCATTGAACGACAGGTGGAATTCATGTCGGACATTCCTTTTGGTGCTGTCAGGGCCATTGCTCTTTCAGCAGGAGCTTCAGTTGCTGCTCGCCGCAACTTGGTTCTTAAAGATTGGCACATTGATTCGGGCCAAACGTCTGCTGCGCTGCGCCTTCCTTTTGAGGTTTCCCACCTGTTTGGAGCAGAATTAGAACCCAAGTTGCACAAGCTCTTTAAGGAGAAAAACACTCTTCTTCTCTCAAGCAGCTTTCATTCCCTCCTCCTGCTAAGGTTTTTTCTGTCCATTGACCCTCTTGTCGCCAGTATCAGGGCCAAAAGGAGACGTTTCGCCCTAGGAAGGAGCAGGAAGAAAGCCTAAGTCACCGAAGAAGCAGCACTCCTGACTATCTAGGGGATGGCCTGCCCTTTGGGGTCAGAGGCAGGCTACGCTTTTTCCTGAGGGCTTAGAGTGGATCTACTTCAGAATCTTGGGTGCTCCAAATAATTTGCGCAGGATACAGGATAGAGTTTGTGACCCTTTCACCAGAGTCAGGAGTGAGACCAACCCCTTAGCCATCTCAATTGGAAAAGAGGCTCGTAATTCATCAGGGGTTGCAACTCAGTTCCAGAAGGAGGCAATTTCGGAAGTTCCCCTGATGTCCAGAGGTCAGGGTTTCTATTCCATTATTTTTCTGGTTCAAAAAGCCACAGGGGTTTCCGGTTGGTCTTAGACCAAAAGTATCTGAACAAATTTGTACAGACTATTCCATTCGAGGTGGAAACTCTGCAGAGGTTTATTCCATTGGTATGTAGGGATCACTGGATGGTCACCTTGGATCACCAGAACTCCTACTTCCATGTGCCTATCCACCCGGTTCACCAGCAGTATCTGCGCTTTTGTATCAAACAACCTTCATTACCAATTGAATGTGCTACCATTCGGTATGAAGTCGGCTCCTCAGTTGTTCACCAAGGTACTGGCTCCTCTTGCGGCATCTCTCAATCTCCAGGGTATCTGCCTGTATCCCTATCTAGACAACTGGCTTCTCCATGCACCCACAGAACAACAACGTCTGCAGATCTTAAAGATGGTGTTGGTGCAGGTTCAGGAGCATGGGTTCCTGCTCAATAAGGACAAGTGTCAGCTACAGCCTGCGCAGGAGAGGATCTTCATAGGGGCCTGTTTCTGGACGGACTTGAACAAGGTTTTTCTTCCAGAATCATTGTCCAGGATTCTGAGAAACTTGGTGTCTAAGGTGATGGAAAGTCAGTCTCTATCTGTTCACCACTGGCTGTAGGGTCATATGGCAGCAACTGTCTTTATAGTCCCTTGGGCCAGGTACCATCCTTTACCCCTTTGGACTCACCTTTATGTCTTCTAGGTTCCTTCTTCAGGAGACTTCGACATGATGGTCCCTCTGACTCCCAAGACCAGGGAGGCTCTGTCTTGGGGCTTCTGCCCGAGTCATTGTGCAGGGGGTTGGAGCTGCAACCAGATCCTCCACAGGTTCTGTTGACAAATGCCAGCGCTTGGAGGTGGGGAGCAACTCTGGAGATGTCCTCCACGCAGGCCTGTTGGTCACTCATGGAGAGCAGGCAGTCCTCCAACTGCAGGTAATTGATGGCAGTCACAGGGTCTCTGTTGCATTTCCAGGCTGTCCTTTAAGAGCTGCCCTGGAACCATTGTCACAATTCGTTGACTTTTTTCTCAGACCACTGGTGTGCAACATGCCCACATACCTGAAGGACACTACGGATGTGTTACGCCTTTTGGACGATATACATTTTGATCCACTCACTGACTATCTCGTTTCGTTTGATGTGGAATCATTGTACACCTGTATCCCTCAGGACCAGACTTTGGACACGGTTGAACAACTACTGACACAACATCCACCAGAGACTATCACACCAATCTCCTTCATTATGAAGTGCGCCAAATTGGCAATGAAAGAAAACTTTTTCCAATTTGAGACACAACTGTACCTCCAAATCTCAGGAACTTCCATGGGCAGCACCTTCGCGCCCAGTCTAGCGAACCTTTACATGCGCCCCTTTACATGCACGTGTTCGAAGAAGGTGTTGTCCTTGGGAGGGACAATCCATTCCTCACACAAATAATCTTATGGAAGAGGTACATAGACGATATCCTCGTCATTTGGCGAGGAGATGACGCTTCCATCAAACTCTTCCACAATTGGCTAAACAACAGGAACGACCACTTACGATTCACATGTGATTACAGTAAGGAGGGACTGGCCTTCTTGGATCTGTGGATCTACGCATCGGGAGGAACTCTTGAAACCGAACTTTACCAGAAACCAATGGCCCGCAATGCTCTACTTCAATATGAGAGTTATCATCTGAAAGCATTGCGGGATAACCTGCCCTATGGGCAGTTTCTGAGACTCCGTCGGAACTGTTCCAGCATTGAGAAGTATAACATGCATGCCTCAAGGTTACAAAACGACCTACTGGATAGACACTACCCAGCTAACCTGATTAAGAAATGCTCGAAACGTGCCCTTAACAACAATAGGGAAGCCCTACTAGAACAGACAATTGACAAAGAAAGCTCATCCAAATTGGTATGCGTTAACACCTACAGCACTCTCTCGAATGTAGTCAAAAAATCCATATTACACAATTGGAACATTCTTAATAAAGGACAATTGACTCTTGAGAAACCTCTCTTTGCATACAAAAGGGGCCGTAATTTGAAGGATACCTTGATCCACACTAGACCCCTACCCACAAATACACCAACATTCAATACTTTATGGAACCAACCCAACGTCCAAGGCCACTATCCATGCGGATCTTGTGCTGCTTGCGCACAAACGAAAGTGACTAAAAGCATAGACATAGGAACATCTAGACCATGGGTATTGCAACAACACACAAATTGCAACAGTGAACGTGTCGTCTACCTTATCACCTGTACCTGTGGTTTGAGGTACGTGGGGAGGACCACTAGAAAGGTACGCACCAGATTCCTGGAACACAAGAGCACGATTAGGTGTGCCAAACAAATAACGAAACTAACTAAACATTTCTTTGACCTGCAGCATGGAGCAGACACGCTTAGCTGGACTATCCTTGACAAACCAAATCTGAACGCAACCACACCTGGTCTGGCAACGAAATTACTCAGGTTAGAGCAGAGGTGGGTGTACAGGCTGGGCACCGCGAGTGTGGGACTCAATGATGACATTCCCTGGCTGACACTGGCATGATTACCCTCTTCCTCTCTGTCACCACTAATAGCGAGAGCGCAGCCATCTTTTGGCTGGCACTGGCATGATCATCCCCCACCCCACTGCTAGCCCTACAGCGAGAGCGCAGCCGCTATCCCTTCTATCCATCGGTTAGCGCTGCAATACGAGCAGCGTCCCCCACAAGACACCCCACATGGGATCTCCTCCCATATGGCTGTCCGGGCTAGCCCACTATCTGGTCTCCTACCAGTAGCGCTACGCCCTGCATTCTACAGCCCCGTTTATCCGCCCTTCGTTCGGCTCTTTAGGGCTTAGTACTTTCCATATGTGCCCAACACATACTTGCTGCAGCATCGCGCAGCACACACACGGTGCTATGACACTGCCATTGGAACCACTGATCCTACTTGGCACGAACAAGATCGCAACAAGAACATAAAAGATCGCACCCTGCCTCTCTGTTACCCCCATTGCGAGAGCGCAGCCGTTATCCCTTCCCACCGGTTAGCGCTGCAACAGTAGCGCAGCCGCCATCCCTTCCCTACAGCTGTCAGCGCTACCACACTAATAGCGCCCCGCACAGGCTGCCTCCCTTTTTGCCCCTCTGGGCTAGCTCACCAACTTGTTTCCTACTAGTTCAGCACTTTCACACCAGCAGCGCTATGCCCGTTAGTTCCGCCCCACGTTCGGCTTTTCGAAGCCAAGCATTTACTACAGTCCGACTCACACTCGCTGCAATAGCGCGCAGCGTGTATACGTTGCCATGACAACCGCCATTGGAACTACCGTTCCCAGCCCGCAATAGCTTCCGGCGGACATCCGGCTGCATTTTTGCTCGCAGGTGTTTTCATTTCGCCCATCATTCTGCCTACTTAAACTGAACGTCCGTTAGCTTTCCTTCTCCTGTCCCTGGACGAGTGCCGTTTCACGGAGTACTGCACATTCGGCGGTAAGATTTTAAAGATTTTAACATTTCCTTAGCTATGGTCCCGCCTTGCCCATGTTTTAGGCACCTGTCCCCCACCACACCACGGCCCGTTTTGACAAACCGGTGACGTAACCCCGGCGGTTTACTGTCAGCACCGGCCCCCTCCATAGTAGACCGTCCTGCCCTTTCAATTTTAACAGTTGCTTAGGCACCACCCTGTTACATATGAGGGGCATCTGGCATACTGCAAATACCCAGGTACACATCTTTGCTCCACCCAGGTACACTGGCATACATCCTTGTTCCTCCGCCCGCTTTTTGAGTCGGGATCTCACTACTTTTCGAGTACGGTGACTTTGGCCACTTCGCCGTCCCGGTCTGTCACTTTGTGATCCCCTTTCTACGGCCCATGTCCTGCGCGCCTCTATGCTTCTGCTCCTGGAGTAATCGAGCTTGCCTTAACGTCAACTAAATGGCTAATAACACTCTGTGTCTGCATACTCTCAGATACTTCTCATAAATCCTGACATAGCGTTCTACTTTCTTACTTCCCCCCCCCCCCGGGGGCTTTCTGGTTTTAAATGTTACGACCCTTCCTCTACAGGTTGTGGCGCACGTACCATATGGCTAAGAAGCCGGGACAGATGTGGTGAACTCCGTATACCCAGAGTGGTGAGTCACGCATCCTAGTGTATCATACATTGTTCTAATATGGGAATGTTTCTGAATGTATGAGTTAATGGAGGATCTAATTGTGTACCCGTGTTATATCCGTGTATATAAATATGACATGTTGTTATTTGTCTCCATCATAGGGTATACGTTGAACATACTGAACAGCGAAAAATCTCTGGTTCAGTATTGTACCATTTATTTATCACGTGTTTTTTCATGTTTTTTCACGCACTACTCACTTATTTATTGCAGTAGCTCCATTACCGACCCTGAAGAAAGCCTTGACACTATTCTAGGTCTGTTAGGCTGAAACATGTTGGTCTTGTATTAACACAGAGGCCTGGAATTCTGGCACCTGCGTTACGAGCTATTTTCTGTTTTTAATCCTGACACCGGGCAGCCGAATAAAAGTTGCATCATAGCTGACCCTGTAGCCAGTTTTAACCACTTATATCATAGCACTGCACTTCCCCCCCCCCTTTTTTTGTTTTTGTTTTATCACACCAAGCTCTCATAGGGTTTTAGTACACCCTTCCTCCCTATCAAAACATCCCTAAACTCCTCCCTCGCAGCGAGGGGGTTGTAGCCCGCGTGAGGACTAGGTCTCTCACGCGAGGAGGTACCCCTATGATGAAGCATGACACCTCTGGTGTGTGAGGGGAATTGTCCTTAAAAGGGAAATCCCCTGTTATGAACTAGGGCACATCGAGTCACATGATAGACCTCCCTTTCACTACGGACCCGGGGCTTCTTTTGTGACGTGAATACATGAGTGGGGAGTTGGCTCCCGCAGGTCCTAAAACCTCCTCTAGCCCCCTTTTGCGATTACTGTCCTTTAAGAGCATCATGTGATGATCAGGCAGAAAAAACAGTGACAGTGTTTTATGTCAACAACCAGGGAGGCACCAGGTCAAAATCCCTGAATTTAGTGGCCAGGCAATTGATGGGCTGGGAACAAGTCTATCTTCTTTCCCTTTGACAATGTGATTGCAGACTCACTCGGGTGGATCCCCCCCACCCCTCGCAGGAGATGTTGCTTGCAGTGTCTATATTCAAGGAAATTTGTCGGAGATTTGGGGTTCCTTTTGTGGCTCTAATTGCCACCAGAATCAGCACACAACTTCGGAGGTTTTGTGCAAGGGCCTCACAGGAGGGAGCATGGGGGTGGATGCCCTACTAGTTTCATGGCCAAACAATCTGCTCTATGCAATCCCTCCTTTTCCCCTAATTCCCAGGATCTATCCAGACTCCAGAGGGAAGACAGGGTGATAATTCTAGTTGTCCCGTTTTGGCCTAGGAGGACTTGGTTTCTGATTCTCCGGTCCTTGGCCCTTCAAAATCCTTGGTTGCTTCCTCTTCATCCTTCCCCTCTCAGGTTTTTGGCCAGAGTTCTCTCCCAGAGGCGGCAACTGGCATTTTGGAAGCTGAGAGGAGGGGCTGGCAGCAGAAGGGATTGGCAAATCACCTAGCAGTGGCGGTTCAGAATTCCCATCGTCCTTCCACATTGCACTCATATGGGCACTATTTGACGAATTTCAAGTTCTGGTGTGGGGAACATTCAGTCTCTTCAGTTGCTTGTTCCCTTCCAGAAGTATTGTAATTCCTTTAGGAAGGTTATGATAAACAGTTATTGGTTTCTACATTGCAAGTCCAGTGGGCTACTTCAAGGACTTTCGGGCTCCTTGGGGCAATTTAGGGGATTCTGATGATTTGGTCTCCCGATTGCTGAAGGGTTTTTGTTGGTCTAGGCTGATGGCTGAGCCCTTGTTTCTCCTGTGGGATTTTCTGGATGTTAAAAGGGTGATGCAGGTGTGTTAAGCCAGGACTGCTTTTTTCTGTAGATCTGACTCCCTTTTTGGTTCCTTTGGCTCTTCGCGCAAGGGTGAGAAGTCTTCCTTGGTTTCCATTATTAGAAGGTTCGAGCAGGCCATTTTCCTGACTTACTCAGTGGCTGAAGTTCTCCCCCAGGTTGCATTCAGGGGCATTCTACTAGACGCCTTTCTGCCTCCAAAGCTAAAGCTCGGGGTGTGCCCATTGCTGGAATTTGTAGAGTAGCTACTTGGGCAGGTACAAATACTTTTGTTAAACATTATTGCCTTCAAAATGTTTCGCATGTTCATAAAAAGTTTGGGCTTAGGGTTTTAGGCTCTGCCTTGCCTTAATTTTCTTCTTATGGTTGCATTTGTTCATTACAAATTTTTGTGTTAGCAGCATATTGGTTTGGTCGTGTCCAGTGTTTCTTGGGCTGCGAAAGTCTGAAGGTCTTGTGGGGACCGCTTTGGTATTCCTCATGAGTAATGAGTGGGACGGGGACATAAGGACGTAGAGGTAATGGTTCAATTACTTACCAGTAATCTTCATTACTCCTAGTTCTGTTTGTCCCCATCCCATTAATTACGTCCCTCCCACCCTCCTGGGTATCGAGACCTTAAGACGTTTGAGGGAGCTTGGTATTCCAGGAGGAATGCTGGATAAAGTGTACCCTTATAGGCTTTTGCCTAACAGGAGGGACACTTTTTTCAAGCATTTCCTGTTCTCTTTTCTGTCTCAGGAGGTGGATTCACCTCCTGAGTAATGAATGGGATGGGGACAAACAGGACTAGGAGCAATGATTACTGGTCAGTAATCGAACCATCCCCCATGCCTATGGGTACCATACTGACTGCAGCCCTTTTTGGCTTACCTAACTTCAATGTTGGGGCCGAAGCTTGCCAATCTCGGTTGGCCACCACCCACCTTGCGCCCTTCTGACAGCTGACCTCTCTCCATCACCAGTACCTGCTGACCTCTCTCCGGCACCTGTAAGACACCAATTTCCACCTGTTTCTCACTCCTTCCCCACATGATCCTTGCAATTCCTGCACCCCCAGGGTGTCCTCGTCTCCCCCTCCTTCTAACTCCCACAAATCCCCATCCTCCAAATCGTCTTCCTCATAATCCAGCACCAGCTGACCACCCCAATTTCCCTCCCCGAAGTGCAAGCCACTCGGACCTGTCACTCACCCATCATCCACCACACTATTGAATCACTCATATCCAGAATGCCATTCACCACGGCTGCTCGAGGGCTCACCAGAACCTGCCTCCACCAAAACTGAGGAGGCCACCCCAGACCTGTCCCAGTTCGCTCCTTCGCCGTCCCATGCCGATGTCAGGCGGCCGCACTGGACCCTACCATCCCTTTGCTTTGGGGTGTGCGAGCCATACTGCACTCTCCCAAGCCTGCTCCAGTCTTGTCTGCTCAAGGTTGAACTTGAAAGCCCAGTGGGCTGGCCCCTAATCCTGTCCCAGACTGCTCATCCTGGGCAACCCAAACCCATCTGCTCCCTTTTCGTTCTCCTGGGGGGGGGGTCCTCTTCTTTCCCTCACATGCTGTTCTTGTCCAGCTCCCCACTCCCACCTTCCCACTGCTGTTCTCCCTAACCTGGCCCCCTGTAATTCCTCCTTGTCTTTTCCATTGATATATTATTTTGTATATTGTTTGGCAATCCTGCTTGCCAAACAGTCCTGCAATTCTCTGTCGCTGTGCTCGCTCCCACCCCTGTTCCCGCCCTCCTTGTCGCTCCATTCTAACCTGGCGTAGTCCAATGCAGAGGTCGGCCTGGCCTCCGGGCCTGTTGAAACACTTCTCTGTGCCGCCCCACGTGACACAGAGGCTAAGCCCCACCCCTATGCTCCGCCGACTTCCTCAGAGGCTGTGTGCCCACCCTCTTTCTTCCCGGTGGGCATCTCTGCCTAAACTAGACCCATCCCGCACCGACCTGACTACTCCTCACCTCATTAACTTCATGGCCCTAGCCCCTCTACCTACAACTCCACTAGGAACCACTCAAAGCTGTCCCTGCCTACCTGACCAATCATTGTGCTGTTTAAAAAGAAAATCGGTGGCTGACTGTTCCCCTTGCAACTGCTAGGAATGGCCCAGAAATCCCGCCCCTGCCTACTCCCTACCAATCCTCACCGTTCACTCTGTCTGGACTGCACCATCTGCCCAAATCACCCAGGAACCAGAACTCCCCTGTCTTCTGCCCCCCAAGCAGGGCCGGACTGGCTTTAGTATGCATCAGGCATTTCCCCGGGAGGCTGGAATGGTGGGGGATGGTTTTGTAGTGGTGGGGGCCAGCTTTGTTACTGGGGGCCGATTTTGCAGAATTGCTGCAATATCGACTCCCACAACAAAAGCAGCAGTGCTTCACACTTGCAACCCCTCACCTTACCCGTGCCTCTGGGGAGCTGGTCTGAAAAAATTGCCAGGGCTTCTTTGGGTTTCCAGTCCAGCCATGCCCCCAAGTCCCTATTCTGGTGTGCGCTTTAGATTGCTAACACAAACCGAGAGAATATATGTTTAATTTCAAAGTAAATAAAAGGAAGGTAGAGTTTAAAAAGTGAGATTCAAACTTGGGATTCAAACGGGTGCTAAGCAATTGACATTGATATCAAATAAACAGGATGTTTTAGTAGACTAAGAGCCAGATTTACGACCATTCCACAAATGACCTACCTCATCAATATTTATGAGGCAGGTTGCAGTTTGTGACCCATTGGGAATGGGCTACAATCGCAGGGATGGTGGCCTGCTGGGGACAGCAGACCTCCTTGTCTGTGTTTGCTTTTTAAATAAAGCAATTTTTGTTTCAAGGAAAATGGGATAGTTTAAAAGAAAAAAAATGAAAAGTTTTCTTTACATTTTTTAGGGCACCACTGCCTGCTCTTAAAAAGTATTTTCGAATACATTCACAAAGGGGAAGGAGACCCTTGGGGACCGATTCCCATTTGCAACTGGCTTACCACCAACTTGAAGCAGGTAATAAACTGTGATTGTTTTGCAACCACATTTGTGGTCGCAAAACAATCGTGCATCCCCCTGAGACTCGCTATTAGGAAGGGACCCCCTTCCTAATAGTGACTCGCAATCCCTATTTTGCGTGTCGGTAATAGGTTAACAACTCGCAAAATCGGGTTTGTACATGCTACAACCCTTTTTAGCGGTGGCAAGCGGCCCAATTTTCCATTTACGACAGCCTAAAACGGTCGTACATCTGGCCCTATAAGTTTGGTATAGTAATCCCAACTGCAGAATCTGCGCTTTGCTGATGAAAAAGAAAAGAGATTGTCTCTAACAGACATTTCCGGTATGTCTTTACCATTTTCTCTTGCATGTTCATTTTGTGAGAGCAAACTGGCAACAGCTAACAAGCACATGCATCAGTTGTAGAGTTAGTTTTATAACTTGGAGGTCACAGGTTGGAATCCCAGCAGATCAACTCATTATTTCATCTTACACTGTCTAAAACATGGCTATCAAGTTTGATGGATGATAACAAGCTTTCCACAAGCTCTGGAAAAGCCAATCGATCTGGCTTTGGTTGCCAGCCTTTTGGCTTTGTCAATTCTGTTTTTTTGTAAAAAAAAAATTGTTGGTGTAGCTGCCGCAACAAGGAAGGGGATAACAAGATATGGATTTGAGCCTTGCTGATGTAAAATATGTGCTAGCTTGCAGGACTGGCATATGCTCAGAGAGTGCCCCGGGCGAAACAAAATTTGGCACTACTCCCACTCATCCTGTTTAATTGTCTATGTATCGAAAATTTGGGAGGAGTAGGAGGAAGGTTTAGGTGGGCAAGATTAAATGAGTACCATGAAAAGAAAAACAAACAAAAAGCAGACAAGGGCGCCAACAGCCTTCAGAAAAAGTGTTTAAACACACTTTTCTTTGGACCTAAGTCATAGGAAGACTGCTGCAAGGAACTCCAGTGCCCCTCTGGAGGTCGGCGCCCTGAGCGTGGGCCCAACTCACACATGTTAAAGGCCAGCACTACTCACTTGTCTGCTGCAGAACAACAGTGCATGAGCAATAGTAATGCAATAGTAATGCAATAGGTCTTGCATTACTGAAAGTTTGACCTATTGGCGTTGAAATAATAATAATGCAACGCCAATAGCTCAAACTTTCAGTAATGCGAGAACTATTGCATTGCAAATGCTTGTTCTCACTTTCTTTTACAGGCACACAATGATTATCGATCAAAGCAACGATGTCTATCCAGGAATCATTCGTAAAAAATAGTAAACCATTCAACGATTAAAGGGACAAAAAAAATGATAAAGAATGCGTTCAGTGTGAAAAAATAAACACACAGTACTGGTGAACAAAATAACAGTCCGAATGTGATCAGCATAAAATGGTGGCAAACTATATGTTGAGTAGTACCTCCGGGATCCCATGACTTTCTTCAACAGCAGGCCAGTGACCTGTAGAAAAGGACCTAAATGTTCCCTCCTCCAGAAAACGACATGGATGGGCACTGCATCGGAGGGTGAGGGGAGAGCTCACAAGTCAAGAAATGTCCAGAGCTGGCCGACCAAAAGAATCAATTGGTGATGTCCACTGGGAGGGAACGAAGCACCCAAAGGTGGGACAGACGCACAATATTAACCAACCAGAGAAAAGGAATTTTAAAAAGCAGGTGAAATAACTAACCAATAGTGGTAGGCGTGTCGAAAGTCCCCGAAAGCCCATATACCAAATACAGCATGCCTCGCAGAGCAGCGCATGCGTTGGCCAGCCTCAACCTAAAAATATTACTATGGTGGTGGTTGCTTGTATTTGTTTCTTCCACCTTGGTGGAGGAGTTTTGTTAACAGGGGGTTGCATGGAGCCAGAGTTGGTTCACTGGCAGTGATAGAAGGACAAGGAAGAGGGGAACTGTGGCAATGTAGGCTTATCAAGGCCTCATGTATGGCATCCCACCAGAGCAGAGGCAAATGGCCACCTACCACTGGGTAAGTCAACCACCTTTACTCTTTTTTAACTTGATGAGACTTCAAAAAGGACTGTGGTCAGTTCTTTAAGTGGCAAGGGAACGTCAGGACTGAGCCCTGGACACGCAAAGCAAGCAAAAACAAAGCCAAAAGGTCTGGCCTTCCCAAGCGGTGTGATGGTTAATTTTTAAAACTATTTTTTTTGCAAGCACGTCTCAAGAAAAATAAATATTCTGTCAAATAAATGCAGCCATCTTATGCTTGCAATAAAAACATTTTAATTATAAAAAAATATATTGATGTAGCTCTTTAACAGAAGATGTTTTTTAAACAACAAGCCTTTTAGTTGCACCATGAATTTTATTATTGCTGTTTGTGTAGGTGACAAGAACAAATCTATGCCTAAGGTACACTCAAATCCCAGGCATCTACAGTGTTGCAATGTCACTAAAACACTTTATAACATAAACTTTTAAAAGGAGTACCAGCAAAATGAAAAGCTGGTATTGAAATATAATATAACAAATAAATAAAATAAAACACACTTCAAATCGGCTTTGCAATTGAAAATAAAGGAACTATTTTAGGCGTATGTGAACAACATGCACACTCTTTCTGTGGACTGCCTTCTGCAAACTTCGTGCAGTCACTCAAAGTGAAGGAAGCCAATGGATAAAAGGGATAATCCACTGCCTCATGCTATATGCTGTGATGGGTGGTGGCAAATTGTGAATGACAATTTAACAGACCAGTGGGTGATGTCCACTGGCCAAAAGCTCCTCTATGTATGTATATTATATAAAAGGCTTTGGCAAAAGCAATAGTCTGACGGGACACCTAAAGCTGTATCAAAGATCACACCTAAACAAAGGCACTGTGGAGCCTTCTATGTACCCTCTTTGCCTGTTGAAGAAAAGAAAAAGCATTGGCAATTGGCACCTTTAGGTGTCTCACCAGATTATTGTTTTTGTCTTATAAATGAAAGCACTTCTGGCTTATAAAGTATGTCTTCAGACATTGGTTAGTTTAGTAGGCAAATAACTCAACATACATGCACTCTGTCACTCATCTTTTCACTCATACATCCATTCATCCACCTACTGGCACATTCTTGAAATCACCAACTCACCCATTCCCCATTAAACAGACACACAAACTCACCAAGCATATGCAAGATATTTTAAAAGAATAAAATTAGAAATAAAGGAAAAACGTGTGGACACATATACCTGCAATTAAAATAAGTAAACAATTTAACATAGTAGCACACTATATGCATACATCCATGATGGTCACTCAGTAAACACCATACTGGACAGATATTTTGGATTTGAAATTATGTCATATGCTGATGATACTCAGCTTATTATCTCCTTTGATAAAGACTTGGGTGCAATCAAGGACCAGTTCTCCAGTGGCATGAAAGCGATTGCAGAGTGGATGGTAACAAACTGCTTGCATCTAAATGCCGAAACAACAGAGATCATGTTCTTTGATAAGGCCCAGCAACTTTGAACTTCTGAGTGGTGGCCTATTGAACTAGGTCCTGCTCCTACACCCAACAGGTAGTTAAGAATCTTGGCCTTAAAATACATCAGTCTTTGTCTATGAAAGACCATGTTGTAGCCATTAGTGGTAGCTGCTTGAACATGATGGATCTGCTGTAGAAAGCTTTTGCTTATACCCCACTTTCTGTCAGGAAAACCCGTGTTCAGGCTCTGATTAGCAAATTAGACTATGGCAATGCTTTACTTGCGTCAGCAACTGAAACGCTAATGTCCAAAATGCAAGTGATCCAAAATACAGCTCCGCAGCTTGTTTGCAATCTCCCTGCTGGTTCCACTTCTGAATCTTTGCTGAGAGCCCTGCCAATCAAGAAAAGGACAATCTTTAAAATTTGCTGTCTTAAACCTAAATTACTAATGGACAACGGTCCCAGCTACTTACATCAGAAACTCAAATTCTAATGTCCAACCAGAGATTTACTTATCAAGGATTAAGCTTTGCTTATGGTTCCTCACGTTCGACTGACAAGATGCGGCAGCAGTTATTTCACTAACTTGGCCCAGTTCTACTGGAATAATTTGCCTTATCATATCCGCATCTGGTCTGATTATGTTAAATTCAGAAAACTGCTTAAGACACTTTTATTTTAATCTCAGCATTCTGTCTTGCCTGTGTCTATCATCATGCGCTATAGTAAGCTGTATTAACATGACATCACAAAGGCATTGTGCATAGTGTCTCATTGTTGTAATGATCCAGGATGTCAAACATATTTGTTCTAAATGTGAAGGTCATCTTGGAAAAGTAAAACAATGATATACCATAGATAATACAATTCCAAGGTGGCTGTCTGATTTTAAAGCAGTGACCACGTAGAATGTGGCACACTGAAGATGAAATGAGTGGCAAGTGAGCGGCATGGATGTACTCTCAGGGTAAATGCACAGCACTTTAAAAAGAATCAATCGCAGAGAAAAGAAGGTGGAACGAAATTAAAGTTGACTTTTAAAAGGAGAAATTGGAAAACTAAAGGAGTGGCCCACCAGTCCTGGAAATGAAGTACATTTATTTTCACATGGATGCGTACATACGATCAGGCAAAATGCCATCTCTCACATGTTAATCCCTTGTGTGCTGCGCACATTCCCCCGCTGTGAGGGCGAATTAATAAGTGGGCGAGATTCGGACGGCCCCCGGCCGTCCTCCGCACACGCCCACCGTGACGTCGGACGGCCGGGGGCCGTCCTAAGCATGCAAGGGGTTAAGAGAGCCAGTGGATAACATTTACTGACTCACCGGCCTATGCACAATTGTCTACACCAGGATTTGTCAAAGAGAGTAACTAGAACCAAAACCCTTTCATACTATGGTAACAAAATACCTGCCTAGAGGTTTTAATGCAATGTAGTAACAGTGCACTATCAAAGTCTATTGACTTTAATATATGCTTTTCAAACTAAATAAATCAGGCCTAGTATATATGCCATAACTTTCAATAATAGACAGATCAGACCCATGGCATCTTTCTTCAAAGAACGAAAAAGGTCTATAATCTTTATCAATGGCTGGTCACTATAACCAACCCAATCCTACTGCATTGAACATAAGCTTTCCCACAAGACATTCTTCAGACCTACGGTCATAAATTACAAGTATGCAAAAAATTGCATTTGGCAAAACAATATACAGCTTCTTCTATGTCAGCCTTTCAAGGAATACCACACTGAAAATACTCTACCCCACTGTGTTTCTCTGAGGTAGGAACCCACTTCAAACCTTTGCTTATTACTGGTAATATTTGAGATTTCATGTAATTCTTTACAGGTTTTAACAAAGTGTAATTAGAATCAACTCTTAAAAACCTTTTGACTTTGACGTATGCTTTTCACAATAAATAAATTTTCTTCACACTCTTTATTTCGGTAAATTACCATAAAAGAGATAGATATAAATATGAAAAACATAAAATGATAAAATCTTAGGGGAAAATGAATAAATAAATAAAACCATGCACAGTCTAAAACATTTCTAAAAAAGTACATAATTTGGAGAAAAGAAGAAATACCACTTCTTGATTCAAGAACAATAAGCTACCAATTAATAAGATTTAAGAAGATATGAGTTTTATATCATAAAAGGTCTCAGCTATTGTTATCCGTTAAAATTTGAATTGCAGCATGTCGTTTCCTTATCAGGCAAGTAAACAATAAATATCTAGAAACAGCAAAAAGCATGTGGCGTGCCGCATCTGTTTGCAATAACCTACATGACACCTCGTTTTTTGCAGTGCCAAGGTTCCTGCAAATGGGGATCAGCCATTTTGTTCTTGCCCTTCTATAAGCCGGGCAAAAAAACAGAAAGTTGGATACTGTTTCCGTCTCATATCCACATAAAGGACAGCCCAGCTCAATTAAGTTTGGGAATCCGGGGGGAGTGGCCAGGCTGCCGACCAAGATGGTCGCGCAGCGCTGAAGCTCCGCCAGCGAACCCGACATCCTTGCCCTATCCTGCCTACATCCTGAGCCATCCTTCCCGCAGACGGCCGAATCGGGCACAGAGATGTGCACTGTCATGGTGAGATTGACCAGGGTGGCTGTGGCGCGGTGAAAACCTGGGATTGTGACCCGCGGAGCACGAGATTGCGGCGCCGGAGGCCTGAATGGTGATCGATTTGGGGCGCGGCCGCCTTGCGCGCTCCGATAAGACTCTCGCCGCGCTCACCTCACTTCTCGGAAGAGCGTTGGTGCCTGGAGACCCGCCTGAGGACTGGGGTGCATAAAACAAAGCCGGACATCCTTGGGCTGGGCCCATGACTCCTCGCCCCACAGGTAGGCCGGCCCGTGCCGCTCCTGGAGGCCGTGTGGCATGAGGGCCCACGGGTGAGCCTGGGGGCCAGCCACCCGGCTGGTTGGGCCAGTTGAGGGGGCGTTGGGGGGAGTGTTGCCTAGCCGCTGAGGGTTGGAGCGCCACCGGGCTCCGAGAGGTGCCAAAGGCGGCGGAGTGAATTACGCGCGGCTCTGGCCTGAACTGCACTGAAAGGTGCTTGATTGCTGGGGCTGCTGTTCACTCGCTGCCTTGCCTTTGACGGTGTACATCGTTGAGACCTACCCGGGGGTGCACTTGTGACTGGTCCGTGCCCCGACGGCAATAAACTGGAGCCTCGGTGGGGGGGGGCCGGGGGGCACTGAGTTCTTGATCTGTCTGGGTCTGCCTGCTGTGGGGGCCTCTAAGTAAAATACATCGCCATGTTTTGAGCGGGCCCCACGATATTGACCCTGATCAAGCCATATTTGGGGGACGAGGCATTGAATCCTTCATCCATAGCTGCGACACAACTCGGTGTCCCCCTAGACAGCCGCCCACTGGCCCCTGGTCCGCAGGGAGCGTCATGGGACGTAAGCACCCTAAACAAAGATTACTACAATTCAGTCGTCCGAGTGATACGTCTGCGGAGTCTGTCACCAACATGGCTGAAGGGGGAGCGATGGGGGCCAGTTCAACCAATACCCCGCCGGGTCAGACGCACTGATGCAGGAGCTGGGAGCGGGGTTCAAGGCCTTAGATGGGCGTTTCGATGTCTTAGAAAAACGTCTGGATACCATGGGGGCCAAACTCAATGCACATGAGAAGCGTCTGGACAATGCAGAAGGCAGGGTGTCCGATCTGGAGGATGAGCCGCACAATCCACCAAATGTCTGGACCGAATGGAGAAGATCCTTAAAAATGTAGCCATGAAAAACGAGGACCTAGAAGCACGTAGTAGGCACAATAACGTATGCATCCTAGATGTGCCGGAGTCCGCAAACATAGGGCACATGGACTTATTTGTCGAGACCTTGCTCACGGACCTCTTTGGTAAGGAGGTCATTACCGCCACTTTCCTAGTGGAGCGAGCGACTGCTCCCTTGGCCCTCGTCCCAATCCGGGCTGCCCTCCCAGACCCATTATAGCCCGTCTCCTAAATTTCCGGGACAGGGATACGGTGTTACGACTGTCAAGAGAAAATTGCACTACATCCTGGCAAGGTTCGACAAAAGCGCTATTCCCTGACTTTGCTGCCATGGTCCAGGAGGCGAGAAGGAAATACACAGGTGTGAAGGCCATGCTCCGCAATTTGGGACTCAGATATGGCATGATCTACCCGGCCCGCCTTTGGGTTGATGTCGAGGGGAGGTCCAGAGTTTTTGATACCCCCACTGCAGTTCAGGAGTTTTGCAAACACTATAAAGGGAGCTCCGGTGCCAAGAATAAAGTCTTTTCTAGAGTTTCTCCACCTCACAGTGGCTCGGTGGCAAGCGTGGAACTTTTCTCCTCCGAATGATCTAAGCTGCTGAAATCCATGCGCAAAGATTAATTAATCTGTAATCTTTCGTTCTAGGGCAAGATATGTGTTTTCAATTCTTATGCAAAGTTGGGTAGCTGGCGAGGCCTTGCCTCGCCCCAAGTGTATATACCTTCAAATCTGCTATAATGGTTGGAATGTATTTGGATTTGTTTTTTCTTTATTATTCATGATGTTCCCATGATATATTCCATTGGTTTGTTATTGGGGATTTTCCCTGCGAATGGGTGTGCAGAGATGGGTGGGGGGTGGGGCTGTTTGTTCTCACTGGGTACCATTGCTTCTAGATCTGAATGCTCACTGTGACAGGCTATGTGTTAAATGCAACTCACACACACAGTCATTTTAAATCACATATATGTCTTTGTGGGGTAAACTGTCCACCTTTTCGGACCTGGCACTGATCACTTGGAATGTGAGGGGCCTAAATAACGCGAGGAAGGGGAAACAGGTGTTGCACTATTTACAGAGACATCAAGTTGATGTCGCATTCCTACAAGAGACACACTTGCCTAAGTCAACTTACACCAGTTTTGCTTCATCTTGGGGCCCCCATCGCTATTTTGTGAACTATAGCACATATACCCGGGGAACAGCCGTGCTAATCCATAGACGCCTGCCCTTCCAATTAGCCAGGGTCCGCAACGATAGTGAGGGTCGCTATATGATGGTAGCTGGGCACTTGATGGGATATCGAATGGCTTGTGTTTATGCGCCTAATATTGACAACCCAGAATTCTTTCACGACCTCCATACGCAGCTCATGCAGTTGGATGTAGACTATATTTGCATGGGTGGCGATTTTAACCTTCTATTGGACCCAGCGCTGGACAGTATGTCTGGCTCCCTGGACTCCAAGCCACGGACGCGCCATGCGTTATTGGAGCTGTGCGACTCGGTTGGTCTTGTAGATGTGTGGCGACTTTGCCGACCGGGGGAATCCGCATATACTCACTACTCTCCGCAGTACGATACCTGGACTCGATTGGATTTCTGGCTTGTAACCCCAAACTTGGCAGCTTGGTATAAGGCATCTCAACATCTTCCTAGCACGTTCTCTGATCATTCCCCTGTGGTTTTAACGGTCAGGGCCCCCAGACCTGATGGATGTGAGAGACAGTGGAGGTTCCCCGGTCAGGCGCTGATGGGCGAGGTGTTCAGTGCAGAACTTCGTGATGCTATTGTGGAATATTTTGACTTAAATAAAGGTTCGGTGCAATCGTGGGCCACTCTTTAGGAGGCTTTTAAAGCTTACATGTGGGGGGTCTGTATCTCTAAGCATGCTGGGGTACTGAAAGATCTGAGGAGTACATTAGCTCGCATTGAGCAGCAGCTAGAATCGCTTGACAGGGAACAAGTTGAGCAGTCGGACCCGACTAAACACGGCCGACGAGTGACACTCTTGACAGAATTCAGGGAAGCTGCTGAGCGTCAAACACATTTCTTAAGTAAATATGCCACTGCACGACGCTATAGGGAGGGAGACAGACCTGGCCTCACTTTAGCACATCTTCTGAGACCCTCGTCCGGACAATCTTACATTGCCTGTATCCGTTCCTCAAGTGGACAGACGCTGACGGGTCCCCTAGATATACGGGATGAATTTCTGGATTACTACTCTTATCTGTAGTCGACGCGCGTAACGCATAGCGCAGAGGTTCGCAATGAATACTTAGTGGAAATTGCGCTGGTTTGGCTTGATAAAGTGATGCAACAATTTGTGGCTGAGCCATTCTCTGCCGAGGAAATCATTAGTGCTATTGATGCCATGAATGGTACGACTGTCCCTGGATTGGACGGGTTCACTGGCAATTTTTATATAAAGCCTACAAGAACCTCTTGGCACCTTACCTACTCGAGGTCTATAATGAAGCGCTCGAACGTAAGGAACTGCCCCCACGCTGCGTGAGGCAGTAATAATCCTTCTCCCCCAAGGCCGGGAAGGACCCACTCCTGTGTGGTTCATATAGACCATTGTCACTTTTAAATCTTGATTATAAAATCCTAGCTAAAATGATTGCATTGAGACTTGCCCTGCTGCTAGATCGTATCATCTCCCCGACTCAGTCGGGATTTGTCCCTCACAGATCGACAGCGCTAAACCTGCGTACATTATTTGCGGTTATACACAGAATCTCACTGGAGGTCCCGGCGGCTGCCGTATTACTTGACACCGAAAAGGCCTTCAACTCTTTGGGGTGGCCCTTTTTCCTGGCAGTTATGAGGAAGATGGGAATGCCTAAGGGGTTCATTGAACTCACTGCACTACTTTATACTTCGCCTACAGCTAGACTTCAGCTAAACGGAACCCTGTCCTCTCAGTTTGCTCTTACCCGTGGCACTAGGCAGGGCTGTCCGCTTTCACCGTTGCTTTTCATTATTGCGCTGGACCCACTGGTCTGTCAATTGCAGGAGCGACATCTACATAGGGGTCTTCAGTTCAAGACAGGTCCTCTTTTAATCTCGCTTTACGCCGATGACATTATTCTTTATGTACGTCATCCTAAGGAGAATTTGGAGCCACTAATCAGAGAGATCATCCGATTTGGTGGGTTCTCTGGTTTGGGCATAAACTGGGGTAAGTCGGAAATTTTGCCTCCAGCCCCAAGTGCCATCAAGTGGGACTGTGGGTTCCCCCTGAAGTGGTGCGATGAGTCAGCTAGATATTTGGGAATCCAGATACATAGAGAAACTGAACAGATCATTTTGCTCAACTATGGCCCAGCACTGCATAAGCTAGAGCAACAGGTGGAACGTTGGTTGAAGCTCCCTCTTACTTTGGCTGGTCGAGTCGCAATCATAAAAATAGTGGTCCTTCCCAAATTCTAATATCTGTTTCACAATATTCCCATTCCGCTCCCCAATAGCTTTTTCAGAACTATCCATTCCCACCTCATCAGGCTTGTTTGGGGAGGTGGCAGAGCCAGAGTTGGTTGGGACACATTGACCTTACCGAATGAAAGAGGAGGATTTAGGGTTCCTAATTTTCAGGTATATTACCTAGTTGCGCAGTGCAGCTTTGCGCACTCCTGGTACCACCCAGTTGCACGGATCCAATATACTAGGCCTGAGGCTGACCTAGTACTTCCAGCCCCACTGAGAACGGTACTACCACGGGGATTTCCCCGTGACCCCCGAGATATCGAAACAGTTTCAACCACTAGTTGGGCCTGGCAGAAGCTAGCACGCGTGACAGGTGGGTGCGCCTTAAACTCCTCTGAGATCCCAATTAACAATAACCCATGGCCCCCTATCACTGAGGAGAAGCTGGTCCAACGCACACTTACTTCATATTCTTTAGATAAGATCGGGGACCTGTTCCCGGAGGGTCATGTATTTTCTAGCACAGAGGGCGGGAGGTTTAGCGAAGCTACTTTTATGGACCAATTCGTTTTATGTAGGATCCGGAGGGCGCTTAGAGCGCGGATTATTGAATTTCCATTGGAGCCTGAGTCCTTCCCACCGCTAACGCTAGTGATAACAAGCAGCGGGGGATCACCAAATCTCCAAATTATACAAATTATCCATGGCTTTAGTCATTAGCAAGGATGCCAAGATCCGAGAGGCATGGGAGCGAGACCTAGGAAACCCGATACAGGACTCACATTGGTCCTATTGTTGTACCCAGACCAAGGAGGTTTCCCTCAACAGTAGACATAAATTGATCCACTTTAAGTATCTATGGAGGGCATACATGTCGCCTGCGAAAATCAATTCTATTGACCCCGACCGGCCTCCCAGCTGCCATAAGTGTGGAGGGCCTCATGCCGATTTTGCACATATGACCTGGAATTGTGTAAAAATTGGAGATTATTGGAGAACCATTCACATAATTATATCGCGAATGACACAACTGGACATTGCCCCTACGCCCGAGTTGGCCTTGTTGGGATATGTACACGATTTCCCTAAGCAGATGCGCAAATTCCTTGCCATTGCCTGTTTACTTGCGAAGAGGGAAATAGCGCTTCAGTGGGGCAGTAGGGGTACCCCTACAACGAAAGCCTGGCTTACCAGCCACACATATTGTAATACAAATTGCAAACTGTATGCGATGACACAACCCCCCGCATCTAGACCCAAGGACATTTGGAATCCCCTAAAGAGTTATTTGCTTGAATTTAGCTCTACCCCTGCCTCACATCAGCCCGCAGGAATAGTCCCCACCAGGGTGGGGTAAACCTGCATTACTATGTTTTTCCTATCGACATAATCACTATGCTGGGAATGTGGGGTGGTGGGCCTGTAGGAGGGAGAATGTTGCCAGGTTGCTTAAACGTTGCCCAAAAAAAATATATAATGAAATAGGATGCCTCAATATAATTGTGTGTGATGTTTGAGAGCATATTCTCTCAGGGAAGATGTCTTGTATTTTTTCTTTGCCTTGTCGCAGTGTGCAGCCATGTTGTGCTTGTATTGCATTCACTTGAAAATGGTAAAAAAAAGTTTTAAAAAAAAGGTTTGGGAATCCCATCCATCCTGAAGTAAATGCACGGAGTGGCAACATTCCATATCTAAACTGAACGTACAGTGTTTTTTTGCCAAGTCAGGTTCAATTTCATCGAGAAAGGATTCTCCATGATAGGTGTCCTTGGCCATTAAAAAAGAAGTTGTTAAGGTGCCTTGTGCGTGAGTTGTTAAAAGAAAATTAAACTTGTAGGACTTTTACTGGTTGTTTAGTTCTTTTACACTTATACTTGATCAATATCCCCCGGGATCATACCACAGGTTGGCGAGGCCCATCTCCACAAATGATTCTCTTACAAATTTGATACAGGGGAATTTGGCAGTGAGGGGGTGTTTAAGTATTTCCTCCAAGCCACTGTGATAAAACGTTAATTTAGGTGTAGCCCACAAATGCCTCCAGAAAATCAGAGGTCGAAGTTCGATTTTTTCCGAGATCGGTCTGACCCCTGTATCCAACCTCAGCAGAATCAAAGGAGAGCTAACCGGTAGGCACAGTAGGTGCCTCATGAACCTGTTTTCAGCCAATGCCAGGGATTTTGAATTTGTGTGCCCCCAAATCTCAGCACCGTAGAGAGCTGACGCCAGTGCCTGTTAGGAATATAGCTGAAGGACTGGAGAAACAATTTTACATTGGGACCCCTTTTATAGCTTCTGAAGCCCCCCCGGCATGCTGTTCTAATTTGAGCCTCCGTTTTGCTATATGGTGAGCTCAGTCCAGATTCTCGTCTAGTGTAATAACCAAGAAGCCGAATAAATGGGCCTGGTCGAGTGGGATGCCCTCCAGAGTGGGACTTGGGCGTGTAGTGTGGCACGGGTTAAAAACCATGTACTTGCTTTCGCTTATATTCATTTCCAACCCTCTCCACACAGAATCTGCCAAAATGATCCAGTATTTTCTGTAGCCCCTCTGTGTTTTTGCTAAAAGAATGGTGTCATCAGCAAACATGAGGGCCAGAACGCTCATGTCTGCTAGTCTGGGGGCATCATTGTCACTGTCATTGAGAAAAGCAACTAGGTCATTTAAGTATAAGGTAAAAAGGGTGGGCGCTAGCACGCAGCCCTGCCTTACACCCCGTTTTACAGGGAAGGGTTCTGTTACTTCTCCAAGCTTCCCACACCGGACTTATGCAAAATTGTTTTTCATGCAGTCTCTCAATCATACTACACAAATATGCTGGAACACCCATCTCTACTATTGCTGTCCACAGAAGGGATCTTGGGACTACATCAAACGCTGCTCTAAGATCTACAAAGACAGCTTATAGCCTTCCCTTTTCAATATTAACAGTTTTCCAGTATATCATCTGGAGATTAAACACCTGGTCTGCTGTGGAGATGTTAGAGCAGAAGCCAGCTTGCAGGGGACAAAGAATAGCTTTCTCATCACGCCATTGCTGGAGCCTAGTAAGAATAAACCTGCTGAAAAGCTTTTGAGTAGTGTCTATCAGGCTACTGGGCCTATAATTGGCATGGTCCGAAGGACACCCCTTCTTATATATTGGAAAAATCTCTGCCTCTGCCCAGGATTTTGGAATACTTAGCCCATTTAAGATGTCATTGAAAACCACAGTGAAATAGGGACTCCAGATGTCAATTTCTGATAGAAATAAATCCCCAGGTATATTATCGATGCCTGGCGCTTTACGGGGTACAATCTTTCTGATGGCCTTTTCCACCTCAGAGCATGTTATTGGTTGGAAATTTCCATACTACCCTCCAGATTAAGATAGGAAGGGATCACTAATCTGTCTGGTGGTGTTTGCTCGCCAGGCATTATTTGGTCAAGATTGAAAAAATGCGCTATCCAAGCCTTGGCGGCAACATTATTGCCTATCTTAGTGATTCCCTCCCTATTCCCTGTTGCTAATATGTTTCAAAAGGGAGTTTGATCATTCCCCTCGCAGCTTCTAGCAACAGTCTCCAGTTCTTGTTGTCCCAGTCCGTTTTGGCCTTATTAAATGCAGATTTGTAAGCAGCTCTTCTAACTTGAATCCCACCCCTCACATTATTCTTAATGGAACTAATCAAAGCGCGTTTAGCCAAACTGCAATGTTGGTTGAACAAGGATGGTACACTTCTCCCTGGTCCTTGGCTCCTCACTTCTTTAGGAAATTCCTTTTTTGAACTCTCAAATAGGGAGCGATGCACTTCTCCAATCTTCAGTGAGACAATTTCCTGGCTATGGACCAGGTCATAATTACAAAACTCCCCCAGGCTCTGATCCACCTTATTATAAATAAATCTCAGTGACTCCTCGGATCGTGCACACCACGCCAGTGGATCCTACGCTTATTATGAGCTAACTGACACCTGCCATTCAACGACTGAGCATATATTCTCTGGCTTGGAGCCATAGGAAATACTAAGACCATCTCTAGTGCACTGTGGTCACTGCCGTGCCTAGGTGTCACAACCATGTCCGATAAAAGAATATAATCTATTAAGCTTGTGCTGTGAGTTCTGTTGAAGGTGTGCTTCCCGACTCTATCCAACTTTGTCCTCCCATAACAGGCATGAATACTGTGATTCAGTGTTAGAGTGTTTTGCTGGACCGCCAATGGATACCACTTCTTTTCACAATAAATAAATCAGGCCTACTGCCTTTGTCATACCTTTCTTTAAAAACACATCAGCCCTAACATAGCTTTCCCCAATGAACCAATGAGGGCTATAGCCCTGATCATTGGCTTGTCACCATAATCAACACAGACCTCTGCATCAAGACTAAGCTGTCCCAAAACAGAAAGTACAAACTATTTGTCAGTGGAAGCACCTAACATGTGTCCAATAAAAAACTTTTAGTGAGGAAGATCAATATGTGAGTGGCGGCAAAGCCCCTCTTTGTACTGCTTCTTAAAGCTCGTTTTTTGGTGATCACATAAGGTTTGGCAAGAGAAGCGTTCCCAAACCAGACCTAAAAATTCTACTTGCCACTTGTCACATGTCAGAGCTGCAATGCAATGTCAATGGATCTACCCTTTGTAATAAGAGGACTTAATGACACAGTGGTGTCTGGGGCCTAAGATAATACTTCATTGAAATGGGTAAGGGAATTTTTTTTTTTTAACTTACCTGCTCCTGCGCCTGTCGCCTTGGTACTCATCTTTTGACGCTGGACACGCTGCACAGGCTCCCAGGAAGCAATCACGGTGCTGCTTTCATGCTGGTAATTGGCCTGAGTGGGCTGACTTAATGCTTGCTTTGGCCCAGGGAGCCGGGGGCTTTTTTCCAACTCGGCTGTTGCAACACAGCTGGGTTGGAGAAACATGAGTGCGCATGTCTGCTTGGCCGGCCTGAGACGGCCGGCCAAGCAGACATGTAAACTTACAAGTGCCCAACACTCCTCCTGCAGCGTGACGCTCAGCAGGATGGCCCCTCCCCCCCCAACCTCGGCTGGGAGTAATGAAAAATAAAATGATAATAAAGTGGTTTTATTATCATTTTATTTTTCAGTGGAGCGACGCTCTTCCGCCATAACGGAGGAGCCGCCCCTGCTCCTTTGTGAAGGCACACATCGAGGAAAAGATTTGTGCTGCTTTGTTTGAGTACTGCCACCACCCATGTTTATCTTTATGCTACTCTAACCTTAAATTCTGTAATCTAACAAAACCTTCTTTAACAATCTAACTTACCCAAACAGCGTAGCATGGCATATCCTAAACTAATGTTACTTAATCTAAGTAAACTAAAATGGCCAAGTCACCCTTACTAAAGCAACCCAAATGTAAACTAGCCTAACCCAATATCCCTAACATTACCAAACCTAACCTAGCCTAAATTACGTTGATGGCAGAGCTTGACATAACCTGGCGTAATAAAACATAATATATCCTGATTTATTTTAATATAGCAGAATGGAACATAATATAAATAGAGCTCCATCATTTTACATAATGTAACCAGATAGGCATACGAGAGCATGGCGAAATATCTGTAAATTCATACATTTTGGATTGCCTTTTATATGTTGTACAGCTATAGATGTCATGTTTTTGGGTTTATATCAAGAATAAACTTTCTCAGTTTAACTTGTTGCCTCTAGTGAATGAATGACCATCGTGTACGTGTCTGGTGCCAGAGTATTGTTGTCAGAGTTCACACGACATCTATGGCATAAATATTGTGTCCTAAATATCGCGTACAAATATATCAATCCGCTTGAGTTAATAATGGAAAATCTAAACCCATATAACATTCTTACTTATAACCACATGTTTTTTCATAGACAAAATAGGCCACGGAAACAAGAACTGGGGGTTATACTAAAAGGTTGGCAGCATTCTCTTTGAGCACTGTGTAAAACGGAAACCAGGAGAGGGTTTGCATCGAACACTTCATCTACTTATGTATAATTTTTTGTAGCACAAAAGGCCTCATGAGCCTGTCACCAATATTAACACTGAGTCTAGGCCTCAGAACCATGAACCCCAAAGCCCTAGTGTTAACACTATCATAAGCTTCCAGGACTGGGCCACGGTACTAACAGAGCAAGAACTTGAGGCTCCTGTACCCGGACCCCAGAGCTAACACAGCCAGAGCCCCCTGCGTCTATGTGCCCACTACTAAAAAAATCACCTCAGACCCCAAAAAACTGCCCACTCCTTGGACTGTTGTACAGGGCCAGGCACACTGCCCCAAGAAGAGTTGGTGTACCCTGCTGTGCCCATCCACTGAACCACTCAGCACTAAAGGTGGCAGGCCTGTATTCTGCACCAGTCCCCTAAGTCACCCTTTCAGAGAGATATCAGGCTTGGTATCCTTGTGTCAATCCCCAAGCGGCCAACCCCTAGAGGTGCCAGGCTCTGTGTCTCTGTACCAGTCCCTGAGCCATCCTTCCCCAGAGGTGCCAGGCTCTGTGTCTCTGTGCCAGTCCCTGAGCCATCCTTCCCCAGAGGTGCCAGGCTCTGTGTCCCTGTGCCAGTCCCTGAGCCATCCTTCCCCAGAGGTGCCAGGCTCTGTGTCCCTGTGCCAGTCCCTGAGCCATCCTTCCCCAGAGGTGCCAGGCTCTGTGTCCCTGTGCCAGTCCCTGAGCCATCCTTCCCCAGAGGTGCCAGGCTCTGTGTCCCTGTGCCAGTCCCTTAGCCATCCTTCCCCAGAGGTGCCAGGCTCTGTGTCTCTGTGCCAGTCCCTGAGCCATCCTTCCCCTGAGGTGCCAGGCTCTGTGTCCCTGTGCCAGTCCCTGAGCCATCCTTCCCCAGAGGTGCCAGGCTCTGTGTCCCTGTGCCAGTCCCTGAGCCATCCTTCCCCAGAGGTGCCAGGCTCTGTGTCCCTGTGCCAGTCCCTGAGCCATCCTTCCCCACAGGTGCCAGGCTCTGTGTCTCTGTGCCAGTCCCTGAGCCATCCTTCCCCAGAGGTGCCAGGCTCTGTGTCTCTGTGCCAGTCCCTGAGCCATCCTTCCCCAGAGGTGCCAGGCTCTGTGTCCCTGTGCCAGTCCCTGAGCCATCCTTCCCCAGAGGTGCCAGGCTCTGTGTCCCTGTGCCAGTCCCTGAGCCATCCTTCCCCAGAGGTGCCAGGCTCTGTGTCCCTGTGCCAGTCCCTGAGCCATCCTTCCCCAGAGGTGCCAGGCTCTGTGTCTCTGTGCCAGTCCCTGAGCCATCCTTCCCCAGAGGTGCCAGGCTCTGTGTCCCTGTGCCAGTCCCTGAGCCATCCTTCCCCAGAGGTGCCAGGCTCTGTGTCTCTGTGCCAGTCCCTGAGCCATCCTTCCCCAGAGGTGCCAGGCTCTGTGTCTCTGTGCCAGTCCCTGAGCCATCCTTCCCCAGAGGTGCCAGGCTCTGTGTCCCTGTGCCAGTCCCTGAGCCATCCTTCCCCAGAGGTGCCAGGCTCTGTGTCCCTGTGCCAGTCCCTGAGCCATCCTTCCCCAGAGGTGCCAGGCTCTGTGTCCCTGTGCCAGTCCCTGAGCCATCCTTTCCCAGAGGTGCCAGGCTCTGTGTCCCTGTGCCAGTCCCTGAGCCATCCTTCCCCAGAGGTGCCAGGCTCTGTGTCTCTGTGCCAGTCCCTGAGCCATCCTTCCCCAGAGGTGCCAGGCTCTGTGTCCCTGTGCTTGCACACCATTTCCTAGAGGTGACAGGTTCATGAGCCATTCACTGTTGGAGCCGGAGGGTCAGTTCCCGTGGGCCTGTCCTGCAGGTTGCCATGTTGTAGAGTATTATAATTGTAATCCTCTCCCTCATGACCAGAGGCCCCGTGGTCTCAGAACATGAATCCTCTTACCCTCCCAGCCTGAAGCTCAACCCAGACCGCTCATGTGCTGCTCCTGAGCCGCCAGAGAATGTGGGACTGACCCCAGACAAGCCGAGACAGAGCCCGCCCGTGCTTTAACCCCATCTCGTCCAGCACTGGTCCCTGACTGACACTGAACCCTCTCCTGAACACATGCTGTTCTTCCAACCAGAGCCCACAAGAAAATAAAACAAGCATTGGCAACGCCAATAGATCTCTAATTACGAAACTATTGGCTTTGCCAATGCCTTTTTAATAATGCTGTATAAAATAATAGGAATAAAGCATATTTTGCGAATACTTTGCAGTGGCAGCCAAAAGATAACTATTTGATGTTATTTTGTAGGCGCACAAGTGGAAGATGCGTGTGCATATGTCACCAAGCATGGGTGTGCCTACGAAAGGAAGAGGGTGCTGTTTTTGTTTTTATTTATTTAAATATCTAAGATGGATCGGGAAATGAAAAAAATGACATTGGAGTGACACAAAATTGTTTTTTTCTTTTTGTAAGGGAATGGCCAGCAACAATTTGCAGCCTTGCCCTAAAAATTTTTTTTAAAAAGGACTGCAGGGGGTACGAAAGAGTAGGTGGGGAAGCACTAGGGAGTAGGCAAGGGAAGAATAAATAAATAAATAAAGATAGGTGGGGTGAAAAGGGACAAGCAGCACTCAAGGAGAGAGCAAAATGGGGGCGGGTGAAGACGCGCACTAGAGTGAGAGCAACACAGAGTGTGGGGGGCAGGAGGAGAAGCATACCAGACACACCAAGCAGCACACAAGGGAGAGAGCAACACAGAGGACTGCAGGAGGGTGCTTGGTGGGTGTGGGGAGCAAACAAGGGAGAGAGAAGGAAAACACATGTACTCTCATGGAGTGCGTAACTAAAAAGAAAAAAATAAGTTCCCTAAAAGTGAGCGGTGGAAGAATACAAGTCAGCCAATCAAAAAGATGATAAAGAGGCTATTCTCCAGGGTCGGGACGAACACAGGATCAACAAGATAGGGCAAAGAAAGCCATTAAAAAGAAGCAAGTAGGTAAGACTAACAATAAAGCCAAACAATGGTAATCAATGGGCAGGCTGTGAGCCCACTGTAAGCTCTTGGTAAACCCACAATAGGTCTTTCACAGCTAGATAGCTTGTGCAGTATGATAGGTGAGACCTAAAAATGACTATACCCATCACCTTCTTTAAATGGGAACCCCAGTTAAAATCATACTTGAGTGACTGAAGTTACCCGGGTCGGACTGGGACAGAAAATAGGTCCAGGCAACAAAATAAAAGTGCCCCCCCATTAGTGAATTAGAAAACTAAAAAAGTGGCCTACGTTTGCAAATTGGGGCAGTTTGAAACTTGTAAAGACAAGCTGTATAAGTGTTTTGCAAGCTATGGAGGAATACATGGTTTTGAGCTTGCTGCTGGCAATATTTTTTTTTTTTTTTTTTTAATTTCAAGTGTTTTTATTAAATTTTTATAAACAAGTACATTCGCATTTCCGTTACGGGGTACCAGCCAAACGTGGTTGTATTTGCCATAGTTACAGGTATTTGGTAAGCGTGTCTCGCTGAACCCCTTTCCAGTGATTTGCTAGGAAGTTAAGGACAGAATCAAGGAGAGATAGAGAATAGGAAAGAAAGGGTGTAGAAAGAGTGGAGATACAAGAAGTGTACTGTAGCAGTGTGTCTATTCTGGGTTTATGTCCTTGCGAGGTAAACTCGACCCCCCCCCCCAGTGCACTCACGGGGGCTCATAGGAGTCCAAGTATGTGTCGAGCGACTTCCACATCCCCCTCGTGGCAGGTCTCCAGGGTGAATTTTGTAGGGCCATGTTGTCTGCGCCTCTGAGGTACGTCACCCAGTTGACCCAGCCTTTGTATGATGTCTTAGTGGTGTCTTTCCAGTTGGTCAGGACCATTTTCACTGCTGCGGTCAGTAGGAGGTCTAGCAGGTCCCTGTCGTGTTGTGAGTCAAGACCTGTGGTCAAAAATGCGGTGGTGAGGGAAGAGAATTCTGGGCTTAGGGTGCAACCCAGCGCGTTTTTAATTAAATTAAAGATTTTCTCCCAGAATGTTTTAAGTTTTGGGCAGTAGAAGATGAGATGTGCTAGATCCCCCGTTTCGCTTCCGCAGTTCCAGCATAAATCATTTCTCTGAGGCCTAGTGAGGCTAAACGAGCAGGGGTCCAGTATGTCTTGTGCAGTAGCCAAAATGTTGTTTGTGATAGAACTGGGGAGATTTTATTACGTGAGGGGGAGGCCCAGAGCAGAGCTACTTCTTTCTCGTCTAGTGCGTTATTGCTTTGGTTTTTGGGCGTAGTAGTTTGTAGAGGTGCGATACTTGGTGCCCTGTTCTGTTGATTGTCGCCATATAGTGCATAATTGATGGTTTTGTTGTTGATAGTTTGGCTTTTGTTAGGGCCGTTTTGATTTTTAGGAAATTGTAAAATTCTATGTCTGTTAGGTTATGTCTATCTTTTAGTGTGGTGAACGTGATGGGGTGGCCCTCCTCCTCTAGTTGGGCAGGGAAATCAACAGTAAAAAATGGCTCATCAGACAATAAAACAGGCCCACAAGCAGCCCAAAAAATGGCACACACTCTCACCTGTCAAGCCAGCCCATCAGAACAGCCTGATTGCCCTATAGGCCAGTCCAACCCTGGTAGTTACTTACCCAAATCCCCAGCCACTGCCACTGTGGGTCTCTTCTGCATTGTATCTATCTAAGAACTGTCACTATCAGTTGTTATGTTAATTCATAAAGTGCTTGAATCCCACTTGGACAGCCAGGCGCTTTGTGCATGGCATCTTCCACCCTCTGGAGGTTGTTGGATTATTTTGGGTTGCTGAGAATCTTCTACTTCTTTCTGAAAGCTTAAAGGTTGTGGCTCTCTTCAGGGGACCTGTTTTGGTGGTCTTGTGAAAGAGTACTTGAAGAAATGAGGTACATGATATGAGAAAAGGATTATAGCAAAGCTTGTTTTTCCAGGTGTAAATAGAGATGCTGCCATCAGGCAACACAGCGCAAGCACAACAGACTCTTTCAAAAGGTGTGTAAAAGGCTGCCTCAATGAAAGCAGGCCATCCTTCAAACTGCACCTGGCATAATGCCTTGCAACTACGTGAAACCCTTCCTCACAAATACAACAGGCATTCCAAACCTGCACGCTTAAACCTCCCTCTTTTCCCCCATGTCACACTCTGTGTCAAAAATACAAATCACCCTCCAACTGTCTGCCCCGACCTTCCAGCGACCTCATCGCCTCACATTTTTCAGTCTCGTGGCTCAATACTGCCCCCCAACCAAAGCTGACCTACCATTCCCGGAACTAGCCCTCCCTTTTGTCCTCCATTATCATCCCCTAACCCCTTCAATCAGGAAAAACATTCAAAGTCATTTTCCTTCCCCACCACCCACACCCTCTCTTAACCCATCACAGAACTCCTAACCACCTTCATTTCCCTAATAACTTTGCTACCTTCTCTTTAAAACACAGGTACAGTCCATTCCAAATCTCAGACAGGTGAACTCCATCATTCCTTAACAAATCGTAGTCTTCGTACCTAATGCCTCCATGCGCTCCCATACACATTTCTCTATTTATCTTTCTGCTCGACCTCTATATAGCCATTGGTCACATTGCTATCTGCCATGCTCGCCTAGGAACTAGCCCAGTTGGCGAGGATGCAGCCCCGTTCCTGATCACTGCATCCTCATCTCTCTCCAGTCACACTTCACAAGATTCCAATACACTAGACAAGCAACTGCACTAGGTTATTTTTGTATCACAAGCACATCTAGACAACCCTTTCCTCTTTACAGCTCTCGCAGTGTCAGCACTAACTGCCCTCAACATATACCTGCCTTTCACCACCAACCTACCGTCACCCTCTTGATACTCAACCGCAACTTATTCCCACATGCTCTCTTGTCTGCCTGCCAAGTCACCTACTTACCTAACGAATGACCAAAGATCCACACCAACATTCTTCTATCTTGAGGTCCCCTCCCAGAACCTGTATGGCAGGAAAAAAACACATTGTGTTAAGACAACCATCGAGCATTACATGCAACCTGACTATTCTTAGGAGCCCCCCACTAACACATACCTTCTCATCTACGCCGATGTCCATCCCCTGATTTCACACTCTTCACCCTCCAAGCACTTTAAAATCTGCTGCAGCCAGAGCTGGTCCAATCCTGAATGAATGCATCCCAAAATCCTTGGCAACACCCTCAACAATTGAAAATACGCCAACAGTGCCCCATTCCCATGCTTCAATACCACTCCTTCCCCTCAACCAACAAGAGCATAAATGCCTTAAACCATTCTGGTGGACACCACTTCTTTACCCTGATTTACTCATAATCACCACCATCTTGGACCACTTTAGCCTGATAATAATGTTTGGCTTCCTCCATTTCACATCACTCTTTAATACAAGTGCCTGCCAGACTGTACTAGCAACCCAGAAACCCTAAAAGTCCCAACAAACATTCACACCATACACAAATCAAACAGCTCTTCTTCCCACTTGCTCACAAAAACCCAGCTCAAGACCCCCAACTCTGCAGTAGGTGGATGGTTATGGGCTTCCTTATCCTACTCTGTCCTCTTCTTTCCCTTGCCCACCCTTCCAACATCCTGAGACCCATCTCTACCACTGACAGCTCATAACCCCAAAAGAGCTTAGCTAAAAAGGGTGTCCCCGGACAATTTCCCCACAATTGTCACCAGTGACAATACTCTGTCCATCATGTGTAGCAGAGAACAAATAACATTTTCCTTTCTTCCTACATCTTCGCTCCCATCCTTACTTCTCAACACACGGCTCTACAGAAATTCCTTCCGATCTTGATTCTTCAATCAACTGCAGCATCCTCACTCCCACGGTTCTGCTGGCACTCTCATCCTCCTCTGCTCTGCCTCAGGGTCAATGCATAGAGCCTCTGATACTGCTTCTGCTAATGAGAACATGCATCTGATATTTCATTCTCCACCTCTAGGATGTGCCTCACTCTCAACACTATGTTATGTGTCAAACATACCTAAACAAACACCCTCAGCAACATCAGAACTCTCTTGTCCTTTGCCATATGCCCATTTAAGAAATGCACCACCGCCATAGTGTCACGTTAAAATTTGCTTTCTTGTTTAATAAAATCAAGCCCATTACACCAATGCCACTATCAATGGAAAGAATTCCAAAAACGCACTATTTCGCCCCAACTCCACCCCTTTCACCAGCCACCTTTTCATGCACTACCACCCCTGTCAATACAAACCAAAATCTACAGGCCCCGCCACATCTAAATATATCTGCACACTTCTTCCTCGTCGCCTGACTTATTGCAAGAATTCCATTAAAATGCCTCCGAAAAGCTCCCCAGATGCTTCCATTTGCACTAAGCCTCATTCTGTCCATAAATTTGCCAAACATGTGTCCGAACCTTCCACCTTTTCCAATGCCAAAGGCACTCCCAAATCCTCCAGGAACACCTGGAAAGCCGCCAGTGCGCCTAATATTGCGCTGCACCTACTCTCACAGAGAAAAAGAAATGGAAACAGATAATGAGTCACCTTTCCGAAGCTGCTTCTGCTGTGAAAATCCATTCCAAAAAGGTTCTGAAAATCTTAAACAAAGCATATGGCATGGAGCACTCCATCAGCAATGTTCAATCTAAATAGATCCTATCCTCAAATTGCATCCCCAGCAACTGATAATTCACCTGAAGCACCGGCAATAACCTGAATGCTAACTTAATGTTGCACTTCACCATCTCACCTCCTGTCCACACACAAGGACCAACTGTATACTGTGATCAAAACAATTATGAATGATCCGACATTCACTCAGCACCTTCTTCGGGACTATGCCCAGCAGTGATTTCATCACATGTTTTTGGAAGGCCATTCCAGAAAAGTGCCAGCCACCCTCTTTCCTTCACTTCCTTCCCCAGCTTCCGTCTAACTACTTCTAGCCGCCTCTATGCTGACCTTAAGTTCTCTACCCATCCGTCCATATTCACTCCCCTCTACCCTAATCTAAAATCTCATGCAAAATACTGATCTAAAATTCTGACTGCCTCTTCCTTTACTACAGGTAACCCCGCAAGCAAATGTTCTAACCTTTCCAGCCTAACCGGTGTAGGAGCTTTTCCCTGCAAAGGCATTACTAGCCCTGCCCTTTCCGGCTTGCCCCTGCACTCCCACACTGTACTACAGGGTACTTTGCTCAACATTTTGAGCATTTGTGCCTGAATCCACAAAAAGCTAGCGCAGACGGCTCTGTTAAAGGTCCAACATGCCCTCATTGAGACACTCCCTCTCTGGCTAACCCCCTCCCCTTCTGGGTGGGGCATCTCAGATAGGGTCTGTAAGATAGCGGAAGGCCACTGGCCATAGGGGCTGGTCTAGTCAGCAAATTCCATTGCACTGACAAGTCCTGATCAAGCTCTGTCCACATCCCATCCTCATCCTCTGCCTTTCTCACTCTGAAATCTTCTGAATTCCTCGTCATATCTTATCCACGCTAAATTTCCAAAAGTTCACATTGGTTTTCCTTATCACAACCTTATACTTAAACATCGTTCCAGGTGTTTGTACAATACGGACATCTGTAAATCAGAAAGGCAAAATTCAATTTTCTATGGTTACCAGCACCTTCTGCCTTCTCGCCAACTCTCACTCTTCTTCCTTGGAGCCCTGCTTTACCTTAACTTCCCTGTGTAGTAACTTAAAAACATCCTCACACTCTCTCTTCCATATTTTTTCTTTTGTTGATGCCGCTAAATATGCCCCTAAACGCTTCATTATGCCCATGTATGGTCACTTCTTACCCTTCTTCTCAACACCAGTTTTTTGTCTCCTATGCCACCATTTGCTGTTGTTGCCCCTGTCCATAGACCCCTCAAACTCTGCCTCTGTCCTTTTTGCATCAACTCTACTCTCTTTCTATGGCGCTATCTCTACCCCTATATCAACTTTCCCCTTGTCATCCACGTTTTCACTAACACTTCCCTCAATCACACTCATACTCCTTACTCCCGCATCTGGTGTTCTTTCAGCATAAGCATTCCACCAATTCTTCTTCCCTGTTGACGGTGAACTGTCCTTCCATCCCAAAGCTCGGTCCTCCTTCTCGTCCACTTTCTACCCTTCTACCGAGTCCATCGTGCTCCTGTTCCTCCCAGGGCTTCGAAAGACACCAATCTCCCACCTGTTAGACCCTTGTAGCCTTTCCGTCCAGCTCCTCCTCAGCCCACCATGCGACATGGACTCTCGAACTTCCCTGCCCTGCCTGTGTCGCGTTCCTGCTCCCTCACCTCCCGCTCCCCCATGTCCTCCTCACCCCTGTCCTTCTCCTCGCCTTCATCGTACCCTTTATTATAATTAAAACCCCTTTTTGCCTCCCCTTCACAAATCCCTGCTTTCTCCCCGATACCTGGTCCATCATATGGCACTCCATGAATTTGCCAGCATCAGGCAGGGCGTCCTGCACCTGTCCCTTTCTTCAGGTCGACATCACAGAGCTGTTCCAGATCCTGCCAGCTTCCCTCCTCCACTCCTTATATTTACCTGTTTTTCTCCCCCAGCAAGGGGCCTCACTGGGGCTCTGTGCTACTGCGCAACTGTAACCTGAAGGGTCACTCTGGGCCCTATGCCTTCATCTTCTTCCCACACTACTTCCCCCTCCAACCACACCCATCTACCCCCTCCTCTTCCCAAGGCCAGCTTTAGCACTGGTGACGCTCAGTGCGACAGTCCTACTAGGCGCCTCCCTACCCATGACCTCCTCCTCTGATTCCCTCACTACCACCTGGCAAAAGTGCCCATCTCCCCATAGCTCCACTCTCATTTGTTTTAAAGCGCTGGTAAAGGCTGACTTTACTATTCTATTCAGCTGTCCACATAAAATACAGCTCTGTTCTTTGCAGCAGGCACATTAACCCTCTTCGCTACTTTATGCCCAGTCAAAACTGCCCCTAGACAAAACTCGGATCTCTTTGTCTAGCAGGAACATTAATCACAAGAGTTATCTTAACATTTTTATTGCTGCCTGAAAGCTGTACACACAAGGAACTCTGCAGCATGTGATTTTAAATCGTAAGTTATTGCTAAACACAGCGCCCCCCTGACGTCAGTGCCTGCCCCCCTTCCAGGACAGCGCCCAGTGCGGCCACACTGGTCGCACCTCCCTAAAGCCGGCCCTGCCTCTTCCTCCTCTTTCTCCCTCCCTCTAAGCTCCTGTTATGTCTTGAATGTGTGTCCTGTGTCTCGTGATAACCGTCTTGTGATCGCCATGTAGATGTTGGTAAGTGTTTACGTAACAATGTTATATGTTCAAGGAGAGCTGCTTACCTTTGCCCAGAGAGCGAGTTCTGGACCTTTGGACACAGATGGATGACACCCGGGAAGTGGTGGACAGGAGGCATCTTGCAAGTCCAGAATGAAGAGAGTTGGACTCCACCAACTATGATCGCCGTCTTATTAAGTGGCGACAGGTGTTGTTTGTTTCGAATTAAATGACGCAATTTCTTAAACAGTGTAGCTTAAGGCAGTTGCAGTTTATGTCACCCCCAAGGAAATGCGCTGGTGGAAAGGGCCCATAGATTTGTGGGCACTTGCATACAAATACCTGTCAGGAACTATCTGAATATTTCTGACGGCAGGTGAAAAATGTTAGTAGCACGTTGCAATGCGCCACATTCACAAACCAAAGTCACACCTTTTTATCCTTTAGAAGGACGCAAATTGTTTTCAGAGATGATTCCTGCATGTATGTATTGCAAAGACGACAGGAGCGGATATTGGAACTGTTTTTCAAAGCAATTAAGAACAACCTTGTCAGAGTAAAGGAAAAAGTAAATTGCAGTATGATGAGAAGAAATGTGTGAAATAAATGGAAGTAGGTGTTGTTATAGTGAAGTTACGTGAATGGTTGAGAGTCAAGGCTGTTTCAAATTTCAGTGAGCCAAAACAAAAGTGGAAGAAGTCTAGGTGAGTTGTAGTATTAGAATCCAACAAGAGTTGTGAGGTGCAACTTAAAAGCAGAGATGAGGAGGTGACCTGTCAAGACAAAGACAAGGCATCAAGTGCACGAGGGGACATGAACTTGGAAGGAAACTTTGGAGGGAAAAAAGTGCACCATCAATTCTCACTAGAAAATGTCCCTTTTGCAAATCGCAAATGTAGTGGAAAAGGGGGGAATGTCTGGGTTACCTGCAATTGTAGTTCATATGTTGAAGTTCTGATTTCTTCTACTTTGTCTTTTATACATACAAGATATATGTATTATGTGTGAAGGGGAGGAGTTTTATTTCTTGAATGTGTGTCCTGTCTTGTGCTGAGAGTCTTGTGATCACCATGCTGTTGTTAGAGAAGTGTTTACTTACGAACGATTTATAATTCGATAAGCAGCCTCCCCCAATCCCACTCCTACCTCCTTACCACTACCCTCTCCGTGCAGTGGGGAACAAGCTATCACTGCCCTCTCCGCTCCCATTGCCGACTGCCTAACAGCCTACTTCGCCCTGCCTCCAAAATCTCCACCACCCTGAACACCAACAAGTCACCCTTCCCGGCTTTCCGCAGCACTTTAAGTGCTGCCATAAACGTCTCCTGTAGTGCCATGACCTGCCTAAGCTGCCAAGGCCACTAACATTTTTCTGCCTAGAAACACTGTCCCACAGGGTGCTCGGGGGAAGACAAGAAAAAGGCAGCCTTCTTCTGCAAACTCACCTAAAAAACCCTGCAACCTCCACCCCTTCTCTCCCTCAAGCCAATCAACCCTTGCCCCCCCTGCTGGCCCGTCCCAAGTCACCGGAAGAGGCTGGGGGGAGAACAGGACGAGCCCATCTGTCCCCAGCAGGGCCAGCTCTAGGGTGGTGTGACCGGTGCAACCGCACCCGGCGCTGGCTTCAGGTGGGGGCAGGCCCGGCTCCAGGAATTTTTATTTGGGTGGGCCAAGGGTGCATTCGGGTGGGCCACTGCGGGCCCGATTTGTCTCTTATATGTCTAGCCAGACCTGCTTCCGGGCCCTTCTTTATCTCTTCTTAGTCTTACAAGGCCCAGTAAAATGCCCTTTTTTCCAAATCTCTTTCTAAATGTTATCACTCTCAAAAAGTGTTTTTTTCCATAATATGTCCCTTTGATGGGAAGAGGAGGTTTCTGAGGTGGGAGTATCAGGCAAGTGACACTACTCGGGCTCCCTCTGTGCGAGCCTTCAGGGAGAATCCCTCTTCATTACTACCTCCACCTGACCCCTGTCTCTGCTGTGCACTCCCTAACAGGCTTGATTATCCACTTTTCTACCGCCCCTCTCCAGTGCACCTTATCTCATAGCTGGCCTTGGGCCCCAGCCCCATATCAGCCACCATCCGGTTCCACTTTCATTGTTCCCGGAAAAAAACATTAGTAAAATCACCTTCAAACTTGAAACATTGAATATAGCAGTAAATGTAAATAGCATGTACTTTAAAGTATGTTCCACAGTTGCCCTAATGACCCGACTGTTAATTAAATAACTAAAAACAGAAAGCCCATGACAGGTCCGGCTTTAGCGCTGGTGCGAAAGTCTTTTTTGGCACCCCACCAAAGACCTCTTTCTCCGTAGATACCTTTACTACCACCCTCCAACAGTGCCCTTCATCTCTCCGTAGCCCCTCCCCCTCATGACCTCCTCCTCGGATTCCCTCACTGCCACCCTCCAATAGTGCCCCTCATCTCTCTGTAGCCCCTCCCCCTATTGACCTCCTCCTCGGATTCCCTCACTGCCACCCTCCACCAGTTCCTCTCATCTCTCCGTAGCCCCTCCCCCTATTGACCTCCTCCTCGGATTCCCTCACTGCAACCCTCCACCAGTGCTCCTCATCTCTTGTAGACACTCTCTCATATGCATTTCATTTGTTGTATAGCGCTACTCATATCAGTGTAGGGTGTCACAGTACTTTACATCATGCACACATTATACAGAGACAATAAATCAGTCTACAGGGAATGTCACATAAATTAATGAGGATTACAAGGTGTAGGAATCACTTCATCTGTACTGGTGGGCAATATATTTTAAGAGGGTTTGGTCTGGAGAAGTACAAACTCGGGATTTAAAGAGTACTCCAGTGGTTGCGGGCAGGGCTGGCTTTAGCGCTGGTGGCGCCCTGTGCAACACTGTTTGTTGGTGCCCCCCCAACGACTATCTTTGCCATAGATTCCTTCACTGTAGGAGAGTAGGATCTGCCTCTTATGGTTACCCCCACTTTTTGCTGATGCTTCACTGTTTTTCGGCTTTAGTCTGGCTGGGGCCCTGCTATCCAGGACCCCAGCCTAGCTGCTTCCTCTCTAAATGGATTCCTAGTACCTTAGGTATACTCCAGGTTGGATTCTGGGGTGCCCTTATAAGTCCCTAGTATATGGTATACTATGTACCCAGGGCATAGGTACCCCAGAGGCCTACTAGGGGTTGAAGCATGTATTGTGCCACCCCTGGAAGGCCCTCCAAAATGACACCACAGGACTGCTACAGCAGCCTGAGTGAGGTGGTGCATGCACCCCTTACTGAGATATAGGTTCACTATATCTCACCTGTCACTGCACATAGAAACCTATCAGTCACCCCTATGGCAGGCCTTATCAATCCTGAAGGCAGGGTGCTTGGTTTTATGTGAGAGGGTGCCCCTGCATGAGCAGAGCCCCTCTGTAGCCTTCGGAATCTCCTCTCCGGGGTTGTCTGTGGTGCAGCCTGACCATATACTCTTAAGTGCATTATATCTTAAACGGTAAATGCTAACTTTGGGATGGCTGCACGGAAACATGTCGTGTTTGGTGTCAAACACCTTGGAATCATACCCCCACACCAGTAAATGGTGTGGGAGTATGATCCCACCCTTCTAGAGGGGGAGACATGACAGCACTGGTATACCCTGTACCAGCTAAACAGAGCCCTGGCATCACAAAATGGATGCTGCAGCCACAGACACGAATCTGACCTCCCACTGCTGACCGAAACTCCGGCAGGGGAGGCCTGGACAATAGGTTTCCTGTCGTAGGGAGGTGTTACCACCTCCCAGACAGGCTTTAGTGTATTGGGGCTGGGTGCACTCTCTGAGTGCTTTGAAATCTTGCACTGGGGGCACATTTGGTGTCCTCGTGCATACCCCAGTTCAAACCGGTTGCAGGGGCTGCCAGCCCCTGCTCTGGCGTGAAACTGGACAAAGGAAATGGGTGTAGCCACCCCTCTTTCCAAACCCTCCCATAGGTGGGTCCCCAGAGTTAGTCCAACCCCTTTCTTAGGTATAAGTAAGGAACCCCTGGCAACAGGACTTTAGATATCCCTGGACGAAACTCTGCAACTGAATCCTGGAACTTCGACGCTCTACTAAAGACTAGAGGACTGAAGAAATCTCCCTTGGGGTCAAGGAGTGACTCCCCTGCTTGGCAGGCACCAACAAAGCAGTTGCCGGTCTGCATCTCTGAAGCTCCCGCCGAACTCCAAAGTATCTGCAGCCCAGGAAGAGGATTTCCAGACTTCTCAGAGGCCGACCCCAGTCTCCAGCAAAGCTGAGACCCACAGCCCTCACGAGTGACGTGGAACTGGAACTCCTGGAAACCGTGCACATTTGCTAGTGCATTAACTTCTCGATGTCTCTTGAAGTCCTGCTTTGGGTTACTTGTAGCCCAGGCCCGGAGCACCATTTGCACTGAAGATTGTGAGCCTACACTCCACGAGTGTTCAGTGGGCCCACTTCTTGTATTTCCGCTTGAGGCACCTTTGCGATCCCTGGTCCGTCAACTGGTGGGTCCCTGTGAAGGCAACTCTGATTTTATTTGGGTTTTCCTGGTTGCTCCAGACGTGACCTGACTCCCCACCGAGTGGTGAGTCCCTCAGACCTTGCTGGTCTGCCCCGAAGCATCTTTCTCCTTCCTGCATGGGTTGCTGTTGCCAAGGCTTGTTGGGTTCACTCTGGACACCAATGCTGCAGCACTTGACATCCTTCGTGGGACAGCTCGAATCCAGCTCCTGGTCATCGTCGACGCCTCCGGGGCCTCGTGGCGGAAGAGTCAAGCTTCACCTCTTTCACCTGAAACACCTGACATCGGTGGGCATCCGCCTATCGTGCCCGTGGTCACTGGCAAGTGACCCAGACTCTGTCCCCTCTGCTTTCAGGTTCTTCTCATCTCCGATCCAGGCTTGGATCTCTTCGGACACTTCGCATCTTCCCGGCAGCAGCACTTCTTCGCAGGCTGCCATTGAAATCGACGACGCAACCCGACACCATTCGACACCTATGCACCCGGCTTCCCTGGGTGAGGTAACTCGAGTTCTCCGGTGCTCCCGAGGGTGGTAACCCTAGAACTGTCTAAGTCCAAGAGGGTTTTGTCCTAGTCCATTTCTAAGTGTCCTTAAACTCTAAAACTCTGACCGCGACTTTCCCATAGACTTTAACGGAGCTCGCGGCTGTGTTCACACACTGCACACAGCCCCGTGGGTCCCCTGTGTCACTACTTTGGGTGGTTCCTTGGGGTCCCAGCGATTCTACAGGCTCTAGGCCTTGTGTCTTCTTAAGTCGTGGTTCTTATACCACTTTCTTAATATATGGTTTGGTACGCCCCTAGGGCTAATCGTATATTGTGCTAATTTACTGTGCTATTTGACTTGTAACTTGTGTACTTTGACCTCTAGCCTCATAAAGAGACTAGTGGGTAGTGTTTAGTAATAAATACATATAATATATATATATACCTGGTGTGGTTCTCCTTTCATTTGGTCATTCATGAGATTATAGACTGGTAAAACAATTAGCTTTACACTCCTTCAAGACTTAGCCTGAAGGCTGCTCTCCATAGCTACCACTAGGATAGCTTTCAATAAAGGTTGTCTTTAAACCTATCATCAATAAAGGTCGTTTGGACTGGTGCAAGGTGCCCACTAGAACTAGTGGACAGCATATGCCAGGCCAACTTCTCACATTGGTGGCAGCGGTGGGATTCAAGCTTGTCTTTGTTTTACAAGATAATCTCAAGTGTTTGACTAACTGAAAACCACTAAAGGTACCAGAGGTACATATAAATTCAAGCTTAGCAATACAGTAAGTTCTACTGAACTTAGAGTTGTGTGTCAAGGACTTAGCACACCCTTTCTACAACTCAAGAGAGTTTAGTAGGCCACACTAGAGTAGGTAGTGCATACACCACACCTCACTAGTGATGTCTTCAAAGCCAGGAACCACTGAGTCCCTGCCAGAAGCCACTGGGCTTCCCCCATCCCAGTATGACAATCTCCAATTCTTGGAATTGAGAGCATTGTGCAATGCTAGGAAGATGAAGCCAGGAAAAACTGAAAACACCCAACTCCTCATAGAGATGCTAGTACTAGATGATCTCAGGCAGGCCTCAGGGTCTGAGGAGGTAGGCAGAGTGGGTGGTACAGCAACAGGGGAAGGGCCCAAGGGTGAAGAAACCCAGGACCTGACCTCTGAAACTGGCCAGGAAGATGACAATGATCTTACCCTGGAAAATCCAGCTCCTCCTGCAGATGAGGAGGAGGATCAGAATGACCTCCCCTTTGTCCCACCAGGAAGAGTTGTGAGGGTGCCTAGAAGGGCAAGATCTCCTTCAGAGGAGTCTAACCATTCTGACACCTCAATAGGGACCTCTGTTTCCTCTCATAGGAGGGAATCCTCTCATGAAAGGAAAGAGAGACTGCTCAAGTATGAGGAAGCTCAGCTGAGGATCAGAAAAGAGCAGTTGGCTATAGACAGGGAGTCCCTAGAGCTTCATAGAGAAAGAAAAAAGTTGGGACTAGAGTCCCATGGTGGCAGCAACTTCCCTAGGGATAGGGAAAGGTCTTATGACCATAGAAACCTGAGCAAGATTGTCCCTCCCTACCAGAGTGGGGATGACATCCACAAATGGATAACTGCACTGGAAAGGGCCTGTAAAGTTCAGAGGGTCCCCCAGGAGCAGTGGGCAGCAATCTTGTGGCTCTCCTTTGCAGACAAAGGTAGAGACAAGCTCCTCACTGTAAGAGAAGAGGATGCTGATGATTACCATGTCCTGAAGAGTGCACTGATAGATGGGTTTGGCCTAACCACTGAGCAATACAGGTTAAAGTTCAGAGATACCCAAAAGGCACAGACACAGGACTGGGTGGACTTTGTAGATTGTGCTACTAAGGCTCTGGAAGGTTGGTTACTGGGCAGTAAGGTGTGTGACTTCAAAGGATTGTATAATTTAATCATGAGGGAGCAGATTTTTAATAACTGTCAAAATCAGCTGTTGCATCAGCACCTGGTAGACTCTGATCTGACCTCTCCCCAAGAATTGGGAAAGAAGGCAGACAAATGGGTCAGAACCAGGGTGAAGCAGAAGGTACAGAACCAAGGTGGTGACCAGAAGAAGCAGGATACCAAAAACTCTGACAAGGGTGGGGAGAAGGGTAAAGACCAGAAGTCTTCTCAAGGTCCCCAAAAATCTGCATCTGGTGGGGAATCCCAATCTACTAAAGGAAAAGGCCAAAGGAAACCTTGGTGCAAAATCTGTAAGCAGAAAACTCACTGGACCAGTGACTGCACCAAGGCCAAAGACTCTAATCCAGCCACCATTGCCCCTAAGGCAACTGTTCCCCCTAGTCCAGCTACAAATGGTGGTGGAAGTACTCAGAATAAGGGTGTAGTAGGGTTGACCCTGGGTACTGAGATGGACTCTGGCCTAGTCAGAGTGCCAACTCAGGCTGTCCTAGTCTGTGATGGGGGCATGGATATGTCCCCCTTTGTGAGTCCCAATAACTTGGGCAAATACAGACAACAGCCTTTAATTAATGGAAGAGAGGCTTTGGCATTCAGGGACACAGGAGCAAGTGTCACAATGGTGACAAAAGATCTTGTGGATCCTGAGCAGATTATACTTGGTGAAATGTACCAAGTGACCAATGCTAGCAATGTCAGAACAGACCATTCTCTGGCAGTTGTTAACTTCTCCTGGGGAGGGGTAACTGGCCTTAAGAAGGTTGTGGTGAGTGCAGACCTACCAGTCGAATGCTTGCTTGGCAATGATCTTGAAACCTCAGCTTGGGCAGAGGTGGAGCTCAGGACACATGCAGAAATGCTAGGGATCCCTGCACATGTCTTTGCTGTGACTAGGTCACAGGCAAAAATGTCAAAAGCTGAACAGGCCCTGGATTCTGGAATAATGGACCAGGTGCCTTCCAAGAGGAGGAGCAGTAGGGTTAAGGCAGTGCCTTCCCCTTGGCTCAGGAGGAAGATCAGTCTTTTGAGGAAGATGATCTCAGGCCTGAAGAAGGAACTGTCCCAGAGGAGCTTGAACCTGATCAGGTTGAGTTCTTGGGGACAGGGGGCCCTTCCAGGGCAGATCTGAGCCAGGAGCAGCTGAACTGCCCCTCTCTTGAACCCCTCAGACAGCAAGCTGCTGCTGAGGCTGCTGGGAATGCTAGTGGCACCCATAAGGCACCCATAAGATATATTGGGATGATGGACTCCTGTACTCAGAGAGTAGAGACCCCAAGCCTGGAACAGCCAGGAGGTTGGTTATACCTCTGAAGTTCAGGGGCTTCCTATTGACACTAGCCCATGATATTCCTTTAGCAGGTCACCTGGGCCAGAACAAGACTTGGGACAGAATTGTCCCTCACTTTCACTGGCCCCACATGTCTGAAGACACCAAGGAGTTTTGTCGCTCCTGTGTAACCTGCCAAGCCAGTGGGAAGGCAGGTGGCACCACAAAGGCCCCCTGATACCACTACCTGTGGTGGGGGTTCCCTTTGAGAGGGTGGGGATTGACATAGTTGGTCCCATGGATCCCCAAACAGCATCTGGGCACAGATTTATCCTGGTGGTGGTGGACCATGCCACCAGGTACCCAGAAGCCATTCCCCTTAGGACCACTACAGCTCCTGTGGTGGCCAGGGCCCTCCTGGGAATTTTCTCAAGAGTGGGCTTTCCTAAGGAGGTAGTATCTGACAGAGATGCCAAACTTTATGTCCAGCTACTTGACTGCAATGTGGAAGGAGTGTGGAGTGAATTATAAATTCACCACACCCTATCACCCACAATGCAATGGTTTAGTTGAGAGATTCAACAAAACCTTAAAGGGCATGATTAAAGGGCTCCCAGAAAAGCTTAGGCGAAGATGGGACATACTCTTGCCCTGCCTTTTATTTGCATACAGGGAGGTGCCACAGAAGGGGTTGGCTACAGCCCTTTTGAACTTTTGTTTGGCCATCCTGTTAGGGGTCCATTGTGTCTGGTGAAGGAAGGTTGGGAGTTACCTCTCAAACCCCTAAACAGGACATAGTGGACTATGTACTTGGTCTCCGCTCCCGGATGGCTGAGTATATGAAAAAGGCAACCAAAAACCTTGAGGCTAGCCAGGAATTACAGAAAGCCTGGCATGACCAAAGGCTGTGCTGACTGTTTACCAGCCAGGGCAGAAGGTGTGGGTGCTGGAGCCAGTGGCCCCAGCAGCCCTCCAAGACAAGTGGAGTGGCCCCCATACCATTGTTGAACAGAAGGGAGAGGTTACCTATTTGGTAGACCTGGGAACTCCCAGGAGCCCCCATAGGGTGCTCCATGTCAACAGGCTGAAGCCATATGTGGACAGGGCTGACATGGGCTTGCTCATGGCAACTGATGAGGGACAGGAGGAAGAGAGTGATCCACTCCTGACCTGCTCTCACAGAACCCTGATGATGGGTCAGTAGATGGTGTAGCCTTGGCAGGCAGCCTCACTGCCCAGCAGCAAACTGATTGTAGACAGGTGCTCAATCAGTTCAGACACATGTTCTCTCTGACTCCAAGTCAGACCACCTGGTGCACTCATGAAGTGGACACTGGGGACAGTCTGCCTGTTAAAAGTAAGATTTACAGGCAACCTGACCAAGTCAGGGACTGTATCAGGACAGAAGTCCAGAAAATGTTGGAACTGGGAGTCATTGAGCCCTCAGATAGCCCTTGGGCTAGCCCAGTAGTCCTGGTGCCTAAACCTCACACCAAAGATGGTAAGAGAGAGATGAGGTTTTGTGTGGACTACAGAGGCCTCAATGCAGTCACTAGGACTGATGCCCATCCAATCCCCAGGGCAGATGAGCTAATAGACACTTTGGCCTCAGCCAAGTATCTAAGCACATTTGACCTGACAGCTGGCTACTGGCAGATCAGACTAGCTGATGATGCAAAGCCAAAAACTGCATTTTCTACCCCTGGTGGGCTTTACCAATTTGTGGTGATGCCCTTTGGTTTGAAGAATGCACCTGCCACTTTTCAGAGGTTGGTGAACACAGTCCTTACAGGTCTGGAAGCCTATAGTGCAGCATATCTAGATGATATTGCTGTCTTTAGCTCCACCTGGGAGGATCACCTGGTCCACCTCAGAAATGTTTTGGAGGCCCTGCAAAAGGCAGGCCTAACTATCAAGGCCACAAAGTGCCAGATAGGGCAGAGTCAGGTTGTGTACCTGGGCCACCTTGTGGGTGGAGGCCAGGTTCAACCATTGCAGAGCAAAATCCAGACCATCATGGACTGGGTTGCTCCAACTACCCAGACTCAGGTGAGAGCCTTCTTAGGCCTGACTGGGTATTACAGAAGATTTGTCAAGGGGTATGGATCAATAGTGACACCCCTGAATGACTTAACCTCTAAGAAAATGCCAAAAAGGTTCAGTGGACAGTTAGATGTCAAAAGGCATTTGATGACCTGAAGCAGGCCATGTGCACTGCTCCCATTCTGCAAAGTCATGATTACTCCAAAAGGTTCATTGTGCAGACAGATGCATCTGAGTTGGGGGTAGGGACTGTACTATCACAGTTGAATGATGAAGGTCAGGATCAGCCAGTAGCTTTTATTAGCAGAAGGCTGACCCCCAGAAAGAAACGTTGGTCAGCCATTGAGAGGGAGGCCTTTGCTGTGGATGGGCTCTGAAGAAGTTGAGGCCATACTTGTTTGGCACTCACTTCCTTGTTCAGAGAGACCATAAGCCCCTCTTATGGCTAAAACAGATGAAGGGTGAAAACCCCAAACTTTTGAGGAGGTCCATTTCCCTACAGGGGATGGACTATACAGTGGAACATAGACCTGGGAGTAGCCATGCCAATGCAGATGGACTCTCCAGATATTTCCACTTAGAACATGAAGACTCAACTGGTCAAGGTTAGTTTAATGTCCCTGCGTTTGGGGGGGGGGGGTTGTGTAGGAGAGTAGGATCTGCCTCTTATGGTTACCCCCACTTTTTGCTGATGCTTCACTGTTTTTCGGCTTTAGTCTGGCTGGGTCCTGCTATCCAGGACCCCAGCCTAGCTGCTTCCTCTCTAAATGGATTCCTAGTACCTTAGGTACACTCCAGATTGGATTCTGGGGTGCCCTTATAAGTCCCTAGTATATGGTATACTATGTACCCAGGGCATAGGTACCCCAGAGGCCTACCAGGGGTTGAAGCATGTATTGTGCCACCCCTGGAAGGCCCTCCAAAATGACACCACAGGACTGCTACAGCAGCCTGAGTGAGGTGGTGCATGCACCCTTTACTGAGATATAGGTTCACTATATCTCACCTGTCACTGCACATAGAAACCTATCAGTCACCCCTATGGCAGGCCTTATCAATCCTGAAGGCAGGGTGCTTGGTTTTATGTGAGAGGGTGCCCCTGCATGAGCAGAGCCCCTCTGCAGCCTTCAGAATCTCCTCTCCGGGGTTGTCTGTGGTGCAGCCTGACCATATACTCTTAAGTGCATTATATCTTAAACGGTAAATGCTAACTTTGGGATGGCTGCACGGAAACATGTCGTGTTTGGTGTCAAACACCTTGGAATCATACCCCCACACCAGTAACTGGTGTGGGAGTATGATCCCACCCTTCTAGAGGAGAGACATGACAGCACTGGTATACCCGGTACCAGCTAAACAGAGCCCTGGCATCACAAAATGGATGCTGCAGCCACAGACACGAATTTGACCTCCCACTGCTGACCGAAACTCCGGCAGGGGAGGCCTGGACAATAGGTTTCCTGTCGTAGGGAGGTGTTACCACCTCCCAGACAGACTTTAGTGTATTGGGGCTGGGTGGGTGCACTCTCTGAGTGCTTTGAAATCTTGCACTGGGGGCACATTTGGTGTCCTCGTGCATACCCCAGTTCAAACCGGTTGCAGGGGCTGCCAGCCCCTGCTCTGGCGTGAAACTGGACAAAGGAAATGGGTGTAGCCACCCCTCTTTCCAAACCCTCCCATAGGTGGGTCCCCAGAGTTAGTCCAACCCCTTTCTTAGGTATAAGTAAGGAACCCCTGGCAACAGGACTTTAGATATCCCTGGATGAAACTCTGCAACTGAATCCTGGAACTTCGACGCTCTACTAATGACTAGAGGACTGAAGAAATCTCCCTTGGGGCAAGGAGTGACTCCCCTGATTGGCAGGCACCAACGAAGCATTTGCTGGTCTGCATCTCCGAAGCTCCCGCCAGACTCCGAAGTACCTGCAGCCCAGGAAGAAAATTTCCAGACTTCTCAGAGGCTGACCCGAGTTCCCAGCAAAGCTGAGACCCACAGCCCTCACGAGTGTTGTGGAACCGGAACTCCTGGACACCGTGCACATTTGCTAGTGCATTGACTTCTCGATGTCTCTTGAAGTCCTGCTTTGGTTTACTTGTAGCCCAGGCCCTGAGCACCATTTGCACTGAAGATTGTGAGCCTACACTCCACGAGTGTTCAGTGGGCCCGCTTCTTGCATTTCCGCTTGAGGCACCTTTGCGATCCCTGGTCCGTCAACTGGTGGGTCCCTGTGAAGGCAACTCTGATTTTATTTGGGTTTTTCTGGTTTTTCCAGACGTGCCCTGACTCCCCACCGAGTGGTGAGTCCCTCAGACCTTGCTGGTCTGCCCCGAAGCATCTTTCTTTTTTCTGCGTGGGTTGCTGTTGCCAAGGCTTGTTGTGTTTACTCCGGACACCAATGCTGCAGCACTCGACATCCTTCATGGGACAGCTCGAATCCAGCTCCTGGTCATCGTCGACGCCTCCGGGGCCTTGTGGCTGAAGAGTCAAGCTTCACCTCTTTCACCTGAAACACCTGACATCGGTGGGCATCCGCCTATCGTGCCCGTGGTCACTGGCAAGTGACCCAGACTCTGTCCCCTCTGCTTTCAGGTTCTTCTCATCTCCGATCCAGGCTTGGGTCTCTTCGGACACTTCGCATCTTCCCGGCAGCAGCACTTCTTCGCAGGCTGCCATTGAAATCGACGACGCGACCCGACACCATTCGACACCTATGCACCCGGCTTCCCTGGGTGAGGTAACTCGAGTACTCCGGTGCTCCCGAGGGTGGTAATCCTAGAACTGTCTAAGTCCAAGAGAGTTTTGTCCTAGTCCATTTCTAAGTGTCCTTAAACTCTAAAACTCTGACCACGAATTTCCCATAGACTTTAACGGAGCTCGCGGCTGTGTTCACACACTGCACACAGCCCCCGTGGGTCCCCTATGTCACTACCTTGGGTGGTTCCTTGGGGTCCCAGCGATTCTACAGGCTCTAGGCCTTGTGTCTTCTTAAGTCGTGGTTCTTATACCACTTTCTTAATATATGGTTTGGTACGCCCCTAGGGCTAATCGTATATTGTGCTAATTTATTGTGCTATTTGACTTGTAACTTGTGTACTTTGACCTCTAGCCTCATAAAGAGACTAGTGGGTAGTGTTTAGTAATAAATACATATATTTTATATATATACCTGGTGTGGTTCTCCTTTCATTTGGTCATTCATGAGATTATAGACTGGTAAAACAATTAGCTTTACACTCCTTCAAGACTTAGCCTGAAGGCTGCTCTCCATAGCTACCACTAGGATAGCTTTCAATAAAGGTTGTCTTTAACCGCTTAACCGCGGCGGCAATTCCGCCGCGGTGCGGCGGTTTAGCGGAGTGGGCTGGGCCGCGTCGGCCAACGGACGTTCGCAGCACTACAGAGGTAGTGCTCGCGACGGCCGTTGGCCGACGGACGCACGCAACGGGTTAAACCTATCATCAATAAAGGTCGTTTGGACTGGTGCAAGGTGCCCACTAGAACTAGTGGACAGCATATGCCAGGCCAACTTCTCACATTCACTACCACCCTTTAACAGTGTCCCTCGTGTCTCCATAACCACTCACTCGCTGAGATGCATTTATTTAGGTTTATAGCGCCGCTGTAGGGTGTCAGAGCACTTTAAACCACACACACACATTACACAGAGATAATCAATCACACATGTGTAAATCAGTGTATAGGAATGTTACATAACACAGAGGAATACAAGGTGTAGGAGTCATATGTCATTCATACTGGTAGACAGTATAGTTTAAGAGTGCTTGGTGTGGAGAAGCACAAACTCAGAATTTAAAACATAACACCATAGTTGGGGGTTACATTTAAGAATTGATTTTTTTTTTCTTTTTTACAGAAATGAGCCTATTTTGCAAGGTTAGAATAATGTAGAGGCTGGGGGGAAAAAGCATAACGCTATAATAATAATATACCTTGCAGTTTGCATGCAGCTCTTTGATGTCAGTTATTAGCTCACTGTTCTATATTAGGATTTTAACTGATACACTGCAAGGAACAAAAGGATCGCTCTGACAAAAGTATGGCCTCCTTAGATTAAATGCACTTTGTGATCTGCACGGTACACGTACTTTGCATCAGGCATAATAACGCACTGTGCTACTTTTAATTGAGTCACAACTTCCACTAAACAAAACTCGATCTCACTCCAGGAAGAACGTTAATCACCGGAGTTATGTAGACATTTTTTATTGTATGAAAACTGCTGGACGCACGGAACGCGGCAGCAGGTGCTTTTAAAAGTATAACATAATTGTAAACACGGCGCTCCCAGAAGTCAGCACCCGGTGCAATGGCACCGGTCGCACCGCCTTAGAGCCGACCCTGGTTGTGGGTTGGCTTTACTGATAAAAATGTATATCTGCCCGAACAAACTCCTTTTAGCAACATTAGAATAATGAAAGACTGGGGAAGTTCTAACTATATCACAACACAAAAAAAGCTAAGTTTGTATGCAGCTCTTTGATGACAGTTCAGAGGTCACTGTCCTATCTTAGGATTGTAACTTCTGAACTGCAAGTAACACAAGGATCTCTGTGACAAAGGCAGTAACCCACTGAGCTATCCACATAAAATAGTTTATCTGCATTTAAAAACTACCAACAGACAAATGACTGCTCTCCAGCAGGATCATAAATCACCAGTTATCTGAACATTTTTTTATTGTTGTACATCAGTGGCAGATACACTGCGAGGGCCAAGGCTCATGTTTGGGTGGGCCAGGCTCATCTTTGGGTGGGCCTGGCCCACCCGGCCCACCCGCTAGAACCGGGCCTGGGTGGGGGCGCCGTGTTTGCAAGTATACTAAGGTTTTAAAAGCACCTGCTGCTGCGTTTCTTGTCTCCAGCAATTTCCGGGCAGCAATAAAAATGTCAAGATAACTCCAGTGATTAATGTGATTAATGTTCTTCCTGGAGAGAGATCAGGAGTTTGTCTAGTGGAAGTTTTGACTCAACCTAAAGCAGTGCAGAGGGTTAATATGCCTGCAGCAAACAAAGTGTACAATGCTGATCACAAAGTGCATATAATGTAACGAGGTCAGTGGGTTACTGCTTTTGTCAGCGAGAGTCTTTTGTTACTTACAGTTTGTAAATTACATTCATAGTATAGAACAGTGAGCTATTAACTGTCCTCAAAGAGCTGCTTGTAAACTGCAAGGTATAGATTAGAGCTTTATGATTTTGTCCCCAGCCTTTCAATATCCTAATGTTGCAAAAAGGGTTCATTTGGGTAGAAATCAATTATTTTTATTAAAGGGAACCCCCAACTATGGTGTTATATTTTAAATTCTGAGTTTGTACCTCTCCAAACCTGGCACTCTTTAACTATACTGCCTACCAATATGGATGACATGTGACTCCTGCACCCTGTAGTCCTCTGTCTGATGTAACATTTCCAGTACTCTGATTCACACACGTATGATTGTCTCTGTGTAATGTGTGTGATGTAATGTGCTCTGGCACCCCACAGTGGTATGAGTGGTGCTATAAAACTAATTAAATGCACCTGAGAGAGAGTGGTTATGGAGACTTGAGGGGCACTGTTAGAGGGTGGTAGTGAGGGAATCCGTGGCGGAGGTGGTCATTGGGGAGCGCCGACAAACACTGTCACACTGGCGCCACCAGCGCTGAAGCCGGCCCTGGTCTCCCATTAAAATATGGCAACCTATGAAAAGTACTGGTACCAGTACAGCCCCGTTTAAAATAAAGCAGACATAAAAGCGATAGGGCCTCCACATCAGCTCTGCTGCGAAGTATCATTATTGTGCCCTTAAAGGTAAAGATGCCTTTTTCAGGGGTGTCTGTACCCTCGCATTACAGTTAAAACAGTCCTGGTGAAAGGTATCTATGCTGTTACATTAGAAGTATTAGAATAACAAACCTACTGAGAGTTGTCTGCATTGCCTTGTTAAACGTATAGCAGCCCTATTTAAATGTGAGGGTGCTGTCACTTTAAAAGTAGTGCACCCACTCTGAGAGGTGTCTGTACTGTTGCATTAAAAGTACATAATGTCTGCTGCATTAAAAGTACAGCAGCCTTCGGGTGATGAAATGTTATGAATAAAGGCGGGAAAGAGAAGAAGGGCTAGTCCAATAGGTGGTAAGGGAAAACAGCCTTGTTCCAAGTTATGAAAGATAGGGCCATCGCTCTCAGGTGAGAACACCCTTCCTCTACATATCAACTGCAATGAGGGGAAAAAAGTACGAGGCGGTAATTGGACTCTGAGTGAGCAAATCTTTGTGCAGAATTCTGGACATAAAGCTGCTATTATAGAAGCCCTCCGTCTTCCCACTCCGAGGACCAACCACCCTCCTGCTAATGAACACCTCGCATGAGGAGAATGTAGAAAACAGATAAACTGCGTCAGCGCTTCGCTCTGCACTCCCATCCTCCCCTGGCTGTAAAGTGAAGGTGGTCAGGAGCAGATGCCTGAGGGAAAGAACCTGCTGAGGCCTTCGGAAGCTCGCATCACACACCTCACGCGCTGGCTGCAGAACCTGCCGGGGCCTTCAGAAGCTCCGCGTCACGCACTTGATCCAGCGGTATACCAACAACAGATACTCCACTACCATATACTCACCTGGGCCCATAAAACACACAATTGAGTAAACCGCTGGAGTGTCAAAGTTTTATATATTTTTCATAATATTCAGGATTAGTTATTTAATTTTCCTAACTAATCTTTCACTGATCAAAAAGTTCTTTCCTCTGGTCAATGGACCATTAGTTGAACTAGTTGATGGTGATAATTAACATAACCCTTAATTATTCTTTTATTTGATGTAAATGATCACAGACTCAGGAAGGTTTAAAATCTTTATCTAAATTAAATGCATGTGAACCATTTCAAAATACAATGCAGTCACCATCATTCTTAGGAGAGAAAATTCAATTGATTAAATAGCAAGCATATACTTCGGACTCATACAATAATTAATGCTCAGAAAGGGAGAGGACAGAGAGAAAAGAACATCTGCAAATAACGTGAAATTATAGTTACCAAGAATGGTGTGAAAGACCAACGCCCTGGCCAAAGGGCTGGTAAGGGTCCCCCAGGATAGGTCAGGAGACAAAGACTTCAGGACAAGATTCAGGACAGGATAGTTGACCTCTCTAGAATACCGACGATTTCACCGCACCCCTCTCTGACACTCTCTTCTTCCTCGAGATTCTTCCGCAATCTTCTGATCTAACCCAGTTAAGTTAGGATAGAAAGTTCTGCTTCAGGTTCTGCATTCGGTTCTTCATCAGCATCTCACAGCATCTCTTCCAGCAACAGCATCTCTGACTCACAGCATCTGGACCTCCTGAACTCCTTCACTCGCTAACTAACTAAAGCTAACTTAATTATACCTTCGTTTCTTCATGTTCCACCCACTAAAGTTTCAATATCGTAAAAATACGAAATATGATTGGTCAGGCAAGGGGGGAAGCTTCATCACACCATGCTTACATGTCATTAAAATCAGTTCAACTATTGTTCGCAAACCCATCCCCTTAATTTTTTTATTCATGTATTGAGTTCCCATACACATTCACATTTTACTTGAAACATTTTTATAACATTATGAATAAGAGTCCTCATCGCCGAACTTTTCACCCTCCATTCCCAGGGCATGTCACTGGTGTCCTTGGCTTCCATTCAACATCTAAGTCATCATTCCGGGTTAACTTTCAGTGGACATGCGCAGTCTTCGAATTACTCAGCTCAATTCAGTTATGCGTGAGAGGCCCAAATACGCACTAATAATAATGTCAGAAAGACAAATATTAATTTCACAAATAAATGGTCACACTGTATACCTCCCACTTCTACTCTATTCCCTTTTTCTTATTAATACTTTTCCCGCATTAGCATTAGTAAAATAGCTTGTTTTCGTTTCAGCTAAGCAGATGCCATGCACGCGAGACTTCAAGACTCCATTTTAGTGTCTTCTGCTCATGCGCTAGAATTCTCCTCCAAGCGTTACCTCGTCATACTACGTAGATGTAGTTGACGCATGCGCACAACAGTTTCCCCGTTTAAAAAGGTATTAGTCCGTCTTCATTGTTATCCGCATTAATACACACATAAGCAAGCTTCACTAACCTGCGTGTTCATGTGGTGCGTTTTAGTTATTCACAAACATGATTAATAACTTGTTAATGAGTTAAACGACTGGATTGCCTCCGAGCAAGTCTCTTTCTTACGAGACCTTGCTCCATCACTCCCCTCTCTGATGGCATTTTTGAGCCATTACAAAATTACCCATCCCTTCCCAGATGCCAACTTTAGCATATCTCAATTTTCTCCTTCTCCTCTCATCATTTCGTCAGTTACTTCTTTTCCTTCTAAATCTTTCATCTTTTTGTATAGCTTTCCTTTCATTTCCTCTAACTGAATTTCTTCATATTCCCTCTTTCGTTTCTTTCTCTTTCCTTCCCTCTCTGCATGTATCCTTCTCTTTTCCTTGCTTCTGCAACATTTACATGTGATCATTACTGTCATTACTATTATCATTATCACAACTACTGGTAATATTATTTGACCTAGAAAACTCTTTCCAAAATTAGTAAACCAATTCCCTATTGATGTTATACTCTTTGTTAATCTTCCCCATACACTGTCAACCTCCAGTTGGGTCAAGTCATTATGCATTCTTGTAATATTTCCAATATACCCTTTAATTTCCTTACTTTTGTCCGGAATATAAGTACAGCAATGTTGAATTTTCAACATACCACAGACTCCGCCCTCTTTTGCCAATAAAATATCAAGAGCAAGACGATTTTGTAAAACCATAGACCTTATTGCAACCATCTCTGTATTAATCATTAAGAATCCTCCGGCAGTATCTGTAGAAAGACGATCAACTATGGTTGACAATTTGCAAATTTTACGTGAATTTAGAATGACTCCAACTGAGGGTATCAATGCACTAAATATATCACCTACTATTTCAGAAAAACTAGCTCTTCTTCTCCGTGTTAGTCCATTAGATATTCCATTGATTCCATTGATTCTGTCCACATGGTAGATTTTTGGAAAAACTATTCCAAAATAACATCTCCCATACCATCTTGCAGGTAACCTATAATAAGCATTATTCCCGCATACATAATAAATTCCTGGAAATACAGGATCGGTTCCCCCTTTTAGTCCCCACCCTCCTAAAATTAGGAAGTTGTGTTCACATTCACTGGAACCAATGAAATTGTTATTAAAATCTGTCTTTAACCTATGGAGGCAGAATTTTTCCCTTTTCACAAAGTCTAGGGACATCGCAGCATGAGCTTCGCATAAATTCCCTCTTTCTCAGCCCATGGAGGTACATGGGATTTCTGTTCAGCAGCTTTCCTTGTTAAATCCTGTCTCCTTTCTTCTACTAAATTCAAAAACTCTTTTTCTTCTTCACGTAATATACATGTTAAGTTATCCTTGTGTGCTTGTGCTATATCTATTGAACTCATTGTTAAGAAGAATTCACCCATGAACTGTGCATCTTTACTACTAAATACTGGATTCATATTCTTTCTAATAGGCAATTCTGGAAACACTACATCTAAGTTTGAATAAAAATACTGAAGTTTCCCTGTTACGTAAAATAAACTTGATAAAACACTACATGATACACCATATGTTAAAGGTATATGGTGATAAGTCACCCCTTCTGACACTGATGAGGGTAACTTCATGCAAACATAACAATTACTAATCTCCATCGTATTAACATACTGAAATAACAATTTAGTAAACACATTTAAAGACGAATCATTGTCTGATTCATTATGATAGTTTATCTCATCTTCTACCCCTATTTCTATTTTAGTTCCCTTTATTCTATCTACTTTCTCATTAGTAATTGTATTATTCTTGTTACTTGTTTCCATTAACAAAGGTACACCTATTGTTAGAAATAACCATACTAATACTACTAATATAATACTACATAAGCAAAATCTTAAACATTTTCTTTTTAAACTTCGTTTCGGTCTTTCAGTATCTTCAACTTCTGCCATTTTAATCAGAGAAAATTTATTTTCTCTTTTACTTTCTTTATTTATAATTTTCTTAAAAATCCAGTCTTATATTTTAAGGAGGTCTTAATTTGTTTTCATCAATCTGTACAACATGAACTCTTTCTGATTCTTCACGTAAATCTAAGTTTTCAAATTCTTCTAGTATAACATAGGTCCACTCAGGGGCCTTGTATTTTCTGTTCAGAATTCTCAGTCTTGGGCTTCTTCGTGTAAGTTTTACTAAGGTTTGTTTAGATTGCGTCTGACTCGTAACTTCATTTACTTGCTCTGGTTTCTTTTCTGATTTTCTTAGATAATAACTTAGTCTCTTCACTCCTTCTGGCCAATTGTCTCCTTTTCTAACTCTTTTGACCTGGACTGCACTTTCACCTTCTCCGTCTTCTTCTAAAGTTCTTTTATTTTCACTTAATCTGGGCACAATCTGTTCTTGTTCTTCTTCCCTTTCTAATTGTCTTTGTTCTGTATTTTCTGTATTTGGATCTTCTTCTACTTGTACCTGTTCAGGTCTTATTATAGTTTGTTCTTCTTCAGCCTGAACTTGTTCTTCTAGATCTATCTGATCCTCTTCAGGTCTTATTTCAACTTGTTCTTCTTCTGCCTGAACTTGTTCTTCTAGATCTATCTTACCCTGCTCAGGTTTCTGAATAGCTTTGTTTATTTCTACCTGAGTGTGTTCTTCTTTCCCTGACTTTTCCTCTCTACCTTCCTGTCTCTTTAATTCAGTTGTTCTTCTTGTTTCGACAACAGCATCAGGTATTTCAATCACTGGTATCCACTCTTCTTGACTTGTACTTGGCTGTTCGTCATATAGTTGTCTTTCAGAATCTATTACTCTAGATTCTTCAGCTTCACAACTTTCAACTTCTGACGTCTCAGCTTGTTCAGTCAGTGGCTGCTCTTGTTGTTCAGATGGGCTCGGAACTCTTCTGGTATGACTAGCATGAATCCAATTGGGTAAACCTGCACACTTCACTGCTGTGATAGTGACTAGTATGACTTGACGTGGTTTATCCCACCTGGGTGCTAGACACGACTTCCTTGCGTGTTTCTTCACTAACACCCAATTTCCAGGATTCAAATCATGTGCTTGGTCTGGCTGCCTTTCAACTGCGTCTTCTCCAACCTGATGAGAGACAGAACGCACCATTTCAGCCAATCCTTTGCAATAGTCCAATACCAGATCATCAGTTATATTCATCAATTTATTTCCAGGAATAAATGCTTGTCTCATTGCCCTTCCCATGAGTACCTCATGTGGACTCAATCCTGTTTTTCTGTCAGGAATACTTCTGAGAACCATCAGTACAAGAGGCAATGCATCTGGCCATTTCAGCATTGTGGATGCACACACCTTCCCTAATCTTGATTTGATTGTGCCATTAAGCTGTTCAACTATTCCAGAAACCTCTGGACGATAAGCACAGTGCTGTTTTTGTTCAATGTTAAATGCAGCACAGATTAATCGAATTATCTCATTATTAAAATGAGGTCCTCTATCTGATTCCAAAGTGACTGGAAAACCGAAACGAGGTATCAACTCCCTCAATAGTAGTTTAGCAACTGTGAGACTGTCATTTCTTCTAGTGGGGTATGCCTCTACCCATCTCGAGAACAGGCACACTATGACAAGTACATACTTCAATCCATTGCAAGGAGGCAACTCAATGAAGTCTAACTGCAGTCTGGTGAAGGGTCCTTCTGCCTTTTCAATCTTTCCCCAACTAACCACTGTCTTCTTGCCTGGGTTCTGCTGCTGACAGATTAAGCATCTTTGGCAAAGGCTCTCTGCGACTACCCTAAACTCTGGATTGTACCAACTCTGTCTGAATAATCTGATCATCGAATCCCTGCCAATATGTGTTGTCCCATGATATACTCTTGCCATTTGAGAGAGTAGACAATCTGGCATGACTGGTCTGCCATCTAAGTACACCCACACTTCATCTTCTGTCCTTTTTGTACAACTTGATTTTATCCAGATCTCCTTTTCTTTTTCCTCAACTTCTTCCTGTAACTGTCTGACCTCATCCCATGTTTCTGGAACTGAGAAAACCATAAGTTGGCAGCTGGTTTCACCCGTTTCAATTTTTCTGTTAATTGACATTGTATTTCTTGCACAGTATCGAGCAATTTGGTCTGCATATCTATTACCGGCCGTCACATAGTCATTTCCTGACTGATGTGCAGTGCATTTAACAACTGCTACTTCTTTTGGCAATTGTAATGCTTCCAACAAATCTTTTACATTTTTACTATTTCTGATAGGAGATCCTGAAGAAGTCAGAAATCCCCTCTGCATCCAGAGTTGGCCAAAATCATGCACAACCCCGAAACCATATTGACTATCCGTAAATATGGTTATTCTCCAATTTTTCCCCTTTTTGCATGCCTTTGTTAAGACCACCAATTCGGCTACTTGTGCAGACTTGACTCCCGGAAAACAGGATGCTTCGATGACCCCTGTTATCTTGCATACAGCATATGCAGCACTTAACCCTCCTCCTTCTGTTCTTAGACATGACCCATCCACGAAAAATTCATGATCAGATTCCTTCAATGGTGTTTCCTTTATGTCTGGACGGGGCTTAGTACACAATTCAGTCACATCCAGACAATCATGATCAATCTCATCTTTCACTTCTTCACAACATGGATCTGGAAATAATGTGGCAGGATTCATTATTGTACATCTTATCACTGTCACATTTTCTGCTTCCAAAATCACTCTTTCATACTTAGACAGCCGACTGGGAGTGAGATGTTGTGTTCGTGTTCTTGTCAAAAGAATCTTAAATGAGTGTGGAACGTAGACTTTTACAGGATGTCCCATCACAATTGAGTCACTTTGCTCTAGACTCATACAGGTAGTAGCTACTGCTTTTAAGCAGCCAGGTAAGGCTGAGGCCACTGGATCCAAGGTGGCAGAGAAATATGCCACTGGACGTCGGCTCAATCCATGTCTCTGTGTTAAAACTGAAAGTGCACAATTTTCTCTCTAACAACAAAACAGTGCAAATTCTTTTGAATAATCAGGCATTCCCAAAGCAGGGGCCTCACATAGACAGTTTCGTAGTTTCACAAAGGCTTCCAAACATTCATCATCCAATCAATTGGATCTTTCGCTCTTTTCCGAGTTAATTGTATCAATGGCTTTGCTAGCATGGAGAAGCTATTTATCCACTGCCTACAGTACCCAACCACTCCCAGAAACATTCTCATCTCCTTCTGTGTCTGAGGTAGCTGCATTTCTTTGATTATTTTTATTCTTTCCGGTGTCACTTTTCTAACTCCTCTTTCTATTTTATGCCCTAAATATCTAACTTCTTGTTGACAGAACTGCAATTTTTCTGGAGACACCTTGTGTCCTCCTTCGGCCAAATGGTTCAGTAATGCAATTGTGTCGGTGACACAATCTTCTCGTGTTTTTGATGCCACCAATAGGTCATCAATGTACTGAACCAGAACTGATTTCCCGGGCATAACTAATGACTCCAGACACTTTTTCAGTATCTGATTGAAAATTGAGGGACTCTCTGTGTACCCTTGAGGAACTCGGCACCATGCCAAAATACGATCCTCAAACCGGAAGGCGAAGAGATACTGGCTGTCTGGGTGCAAAGGAATAGAAAAGAATGCTTGGCACAAATCAATTACTGTAAACCAGCCTGCATTCCAGGGTATCTGATAAAGGATCACTGCTGGATTTGGCACTACTGGGCAACAAGGCACTACAATTTTGTTGATCTTTCTCAAATCCTGCACTATCCTGTATTTTCCACTAGGCTTTTTAAGTCCCATTATTGGCGAATTACAAGGACTACCCATTATCTCTTTTAAAATGCCTTGTTTAATCATTCGGTCAATTTCTGGAGCAATTCCTGCTTTCACTTCTGGACTCATTTTGTACTGTCGTATGTTTGGATAAACTGCACCTTCTTTCACCGTCACTTTAACTGGATCTACATTTGACATCAGCCCAATATCTTTTCCTGTAAAATCCCACACTTCTGGATTCACTGTGGTTCTCAACTCTTCCGGCAATTCACTTTCAGTTATCAATGAAAACATCTCGTCTACTTCTGTACCTTGCTTAGCTAGCATCATTTTGTATATAACATCTTCATCAGGGGTTTGGAAAGCGACACCATCTGGTGTACAGTAGATCGTGCAGTTCATTTTGCACAATAGATCTCTTCCCAACAGATTTACTGGACTGGAATCGCAAACTACAAACCGATGCATATCTTTAAAATTTCCAATATGAACCTTTATTGGTTTTGTGATTGGGGTTCCAATCTGTTGATTCGACACTCCTACAACTTGGATAGATTCTCCCGAGAGGGGTAGATTTGGGATGTCTGCTGTTCTTACAATAGCACCGGGTAGCACCAGTATCCAATAGAAAAGTGATATCATTACCTTCCACTTTCCCATCAATAAATGGACCTGTCTGATCTACCGGCAAGGATGCGCCAAGCACGCACTCCTCTTCCTCCCCCCTCAGGCACCGTCATTGCACGTAGTCCGATTTATCTTCATCATTCTGCAAAAAATACTGTGTAACCACTCTGTTATTCTTACCACTTTCTCCGTGAAATCCGGTGTTCGCACTGTACTTTTGAGTGTTCACAAAGTTTGGCATAGGAGCTGGTGGCACCTGATACTGTGGAGTAACTACCTGCTGCGGCTGATTCATAAGTACTTCATTCTGCATCTGTGGAATTAAATTTTGGTTTGGCCCATTATTATTCTGAACATTCTTACACTCGTTCTTCCAATGTCCAAGCTTTCCGCACGCATGACAAGGAAACTTCTTCTTCGCTTCCTCTCTATTCATTCGTCCTCTTACTTTACCACCATTCGCCGCTTGATCATTCTGACTCTGCTCTTTTACCTGATTATCAGTCTGGGTATTTAATTTATTCTCCTGCTGTTCTGCCAATTTTACTTGTGCCCACATCATTTTCTCTTTTAGCTTTCTACGCCTTGCCTCAATGTCATCTCCACAATACTTGGCATATTTCAAAATTTCGTAGATCGTCTTACTCTGCCAGCACAACATGTGCTGCTGAATCATCTGACTAATCTCCGGTTTCAGACCATACACAAACCGATACAAAAAATGTCCCATATCCTTATCACCAATGTTCTCAAAACCACTATACTGCTTAAACACTTGCAGTAACCGCTCATAATATGCATGTATGGACTCATTTGGCTCTTGAGTTGTTCTATCTATTTTTACCCAATCTGTTTCTTTAGGAGGGATTTTCCCTTTCAGGAAAGTAATTACTTGGTGATATTTCTTCATCACCTCCTCTGAGGGTGCTCCCGTCTTCGAGTCTCTAGCATACTCCTCATTTGGCCAATCAACTGTGATCTTACACTCTGTCCATAAATCAGTAGGTACCACAATATCAAACAAACCATCCAGATCCTTCAACAAAACCTTTGAAACCTTCACAAATCTTTCCACCTGTTTATACCATTCAACTGGATTTTCTCTCAATCTGGGGAAATCATTCGTAAATGACAAAATGTCCTGTCTACTCCAAGGGACATGAACATATCCACCACCAGGAACTTCTCTCATTGGACACATTTTCTCAATCTTATCTGATTTTCTCACTGGAAATGCAGATGATGCTTCTCTCGCTTGTACTTCCTCTTTCTTTCTTATCCACCTAATTCTCCATTTGTCAATGACTCCCCATTTTCGCAAAATATTCATCAACTCTTTTATTTGTAGTCTCTTACCAGAAGCATTTACACTTTCTAAATCTTTATCAGTAAAATCCACTCGATATGGTCTCTGCAATAATTTCGATTTCCCTATATCTATTCCAATCTCTGAGGCAACTTCTGTTAATTTCTCATGAAATATTCTTGCTCTTCTGGTTATACTTTTACATAAGAACAACAACTCCTCATCATTATAAACGTTCAATCTTTCTATGCTCACATTGCCAGCTATCATTTCTTCCAAATCTACTTTCAATCTACTTTCAATCTAGAATCTTTGGTTGTGGGTTTCGATTTTCTATTTCCTGTGCCCATCTCTCTAAATCTTCAGGGGTAACTGCTGTTGAACCTCCAGTTCCTATAGGAACCAAAGATTTCTTTTCTCTCAAATTTGCAGGTATAACTCTCTTCGGAGTTTCTGTTAAATGTTCTACATTCGGGAGATCCATTAATGAAATAACTGATTCACTTTCACTGGCCTGATCATCCGTAATTATTACTTCTTTTCTGGGACTATTTAACGGAATTGTCGCAGTTTGAGGTTTCTGGCAAGTCTTTTTATCTCCATATAATGGGATTACAGGACCAATAGTCACTGGTACTGTCAAAGCTTCGGCATTTAAATTCAATTGGCTTACTTTCTGAACTAATTCTTCTCTGGTTTTATTTAAAGCTTCTCTCTCATTATCCTGCAACACCCTATTAAGTGACACATCATGTAAGATTTGTGGGATTAAAGGCATTCCTATCACTGGTGAACTTGGGGTGAGCTTACTAGGTTCTTCTTGGTACGGTGGAGGGTTTTTAATTAAAATATCCTCTAATAGCTCATCATCTGATTCGCCATATCCTGTCGTATTCATATGTTTCGTTTTTTCTTTACATTTTCCTCCTAACTGTTCTTCGGCCATTAATACTGGATATAAACCCTCGGTCACCACAGCTCTTCTCCAACGCTTCATTTGATCTCCACTTGATTCATGAGGATATCTAGGTAAAAGACCTCTAAATCTCCGACCACTTCTGAATTTTTCACGATCAAATGCCTCAATTTCCCATTCTTCCAAAGCTTCATACTGTGTCATTCTAGGATTTGGTTCTAACATATTCATTCTATCTCTCAAATTCTGAAGTATCTTTAAATTAAAAGTACCATGCTCCGGAAAAGCCAAAACACCATCACCTTTAGTATACTCCACCCAATTCTCCAACCATACACACGTGTGATATCCTTTCTCCATCATCATAAAGGAAGCAGGTGTTTTGGGTGGCGGTATATGAATTCCCTCTCTAGTCATTACAGGCTTGTCTTTCTTAAAGATATTTTTAATTTTCTTCATTAACGTCATTTTCTTTGGTCTTCCGAACATTTCAGACGGTCGATATAGGAAAGAATCTGCCGTATATCTTCTAGCTCTATTACCTACGTCGCGTCCTATATCAGCACGACTCACACCCGCAGTCAAATCAGGACTCAACATACAATTCTTTTTCGACCAATCCTAGCGCGGCTTTTATCTATCAACCAATCAGACTCAGGCTCACGCTTGTGGTCTGACCAATGCCAGCGCAGCCTTTTGTGACGTCAGTATTACTCCTCACTACTGACCCCTCCTTTACAATCTGCTTCTGTCTCACGCCCGCTGTTTCAACCAATCCCAGCGCGGCTCTCTGTGACGTCAGTATAACTCCGGCGACTGACGCTCCCTTCACAAGGTAATACAAAAACTTATTTCTTAATACTTTTCATTAAATTCTTCGTTAATAACAACATAAAAACATTCGCTACTCTGTCTGTTCCACTAAACAAAAGGATAGATTTCAACTTATTCTTGAGTTTCAGAATTACTCTTCTTCTACTGCGAGTAAAACCCCTGTTTACTCTTCATTCAGGCTCGGGAGAACCTGTTACTTCTTCAGTGTCACCCGTATTGGGAAATGAGACCAAAGTTTCACCAGCGAACCCCTTTTGCTATCATTCGCACTCTACTTTTATACGAAATAGTCCCTAGTTTAACACTGCCAGCCCTACGTAGCTTCTCAGTATTATTCCAACAGATGAGTAACCTCACTGCAGTGTGGCTTCTGTCACCACCCGCTATTCATTTTCCCGGGATTCTAGACACATAAAACCAGACACTAACTCTTTTGTTAAACATGAATCAATAATCAATAATCAATATTTATCACCAAACTAGTCAATAATAACCATAACTCTGCTACCAGAAAACGGATCCAGCGGTATACCAACAACAGATACTCCACTACCATATACTCACCTGGGCCCATAAAACACACAATTGAGTAAACCGCTGGAGTGTCAAAGTTTTATATATTTTTCATAATATTCAGGATTAGTTATTTAATTTTCCTAACTAATCTTTCACTGATCAAAAAGTTCTTTCCTCTGGTCAATGACCATTAGTTGAACTAGTTGATGGTGATAATTAACATAACCCTTAACTATCCTTTTATTTGATGTAAATGATCACAGACTCAGGAAGGTTTAAAATCTTTATCTAAATTAAATGCATGTGAACCATTTCAAAATACAATGCAGTCACCATCATTCTTAGGAGAGAAAATTCAATTGATTAAATAGCAAGCATATACTTCGGACTCATACAATAATTAATGCTCAGAAAGGGAGAGGACAGAGAGAAAAGAACATCTGCAAATAACGTGAAATTATAGTTACCAAGAATGGTGTGAAAGACCAACGCCCTGGCCAAAGGGCTGGTAAGGGTCCCCCAGGATAGGTCAGGAGACAAAGACTTCAGGACAAGATTCAGGACAGGATAGTTGACCTCTCTAGAATACCAACGATTTCGCTGCACCCCTCTCTGACACTCTCTTCTTCCTCGAGATTCTTCTGCAATCTTCTGATCTAACCCAGTTAAGTTAGGATAGAAAGTTCTGCTTCAGGTTCTGCATTCGGTTCTTCATCAGCATCTCACAGCATCTCTCCCAGCAACAGCATCTCCGACTCACAGCATCTGGACCTCCCGAACTCCTTCACTCGCTAACTAACTAAAGCTACCTTAATTATACCTGCGTTTCTTCATGTTCCACCCACTAAAGTTTCAATATCGTAAAAATACGAAATATGATTGGTCAGGCAAGGGGGGAAGCTCCATCACACCATGCTTACATGTCATTGAAATCAGTTCAACTATTGTTCGCAAACCCATCCCCTTAATTTTTTTATTCATGTATTGAGTTCCCATACACATTCACATTTTACTTGAAACATTTTTATAACATTATGAATAAGAGTCCTCATCGTCGAACTTTTCACCCTCCGTTCCCAGGGCATGTCACTGGTGTCCTTGGCTTCCGTTCAACATCTAAGTCATCATTCCGGGTTAACTTTCAGTGGACATGCGCAGTCTTCGAATTACTCAGCTCAATTCAGTTATGCGTGAGAGGCCCAAATAAGCACTAATAATAATGTCAGAATGACAAATATTAATTTCACAAATAAATGGTCACACTGTATACTTCCCACTTCTAGTCTATTCCATTTTTCTTATTAATACTTTTCCCTCATTAGCATTAGTAAAATAGCTTGTTTTCGTTTCAGCTAAGCAGATGCCATGCACGCGAGACTTCAAGACTCCATTTTAGTGTCTTCTGCTCATGCGCTAGAATTCCCCTCCAAGCGTTACCTCGTCATACTACGTAGATGTAGTTGACGCATGCGCACAACAGTTTCCCCGTTTAAAAAGGTATTAGTCCGTCTTCATTGTTATCCGCATTAATACACACATAAGCAAGCTTCACTAACCCGCGTGTTCATGTGGTGCGTATTAGTTATTCACAAACATGATTAATAACTTGTTAATGAGTTAAACGAGTGGATTGCCTCCGAGCAAGTCTTTCTTACGAGACCTTGCTCCATCACACTTCACGCGCTGGCTGCAGCACCTGCCGGGGCCTTCAGAAGCACCGCGTCACGCGCTGGCTGCAGAACCTGCCGGGGCCCTCAGAAGCTCGCATCACACACTTCACGCGCTGGCTGCAGAACCTGCAGCAGGGGCCTTTGGCAGCTCCGCGTCACGCACTTCACGCGCTGGCTGCAGCACCTGCAGCTGGGGCCTTCAGAAGCTCCACGTCATGCACTTCACGCGCTGGCTGCAGAACCTGCCGGGGCCTTCAGAAGCTCGCATCACATACCTCACGTGCTGGCTGCAGAACCTGCAGCAGGGGCCTTCGGAAGCTCCGCGTCACGCACTTCACGCGCTGGCTGCAGAACCTGCAGCAGGGGCCTTCGGAAGCTCCGCATCACGCACTTCACGCGCTGGCTGCAGAACCTGCTGCCAGGGCCTTCAGAAGCTCGCTTCACACACCTCACGCGCTGGCTGCAGAACCTGCAGCCGGGGCCTTCAGAAGCTCGGTATCACTCACTTCACGCGCTGGCTGCAGAACCTGCAGCATTCCCTCTAGTGAAGACTCCAGGGCAAATGGTTTCTACAGTCTCCAGTTGAGCATGGACTTAAGGGGACAGCACACAAAGGCTGGAGATGAATGTATGGAAAACACACCTCATACACTTCACACACGCACACTCACATAACCCAAACACGGACCTGCACTTATAACACTCATACAAATACACACGCCTCACTTACATCCCTGTACATACACACACTTTATACGCATCACACACGCAAACATGCTGTATAGGCTATACAAATATATTCTCACACTCGCAACACAAACACTCACTTCTCACCATCATACCAGGTGGACACCACAAGCACACACACACACCCTGCTGTCTCAATCAGACTTCTGAAATCAGTTCTAAGATGCAGCTTGAATAAACTGTAACTTTCTCCGTTGTAGCTCCCCTGATGTTCAAATACCCACATGACACAACAGAAGCCAGCAGCAACCAATAATAGCCAATGAATGTGAATTTCTTCCAGAGGGAGAAGGGATGACACTTTTCACAACATCTCCAGGAGCTGCCCCCTTGGACACATTGTGTGCTCTTATGCGGTTTTCCATTTGTTTTTAGCAGCCCAACTACATGAGATCACTTGAGCTTGGAGCAGTAAGGAGTTTAGAATCCGACCTTAGGATGAAGCTGCACTTGGTGTATGCAAGACTGGAGCAGAGCAGACCAGTCCAGAGTCACAGTGAGGAAAGGGAGCCAGCCCATTCCGAATCTGGCCAGGGGGCCACCAGAGAGGAGACAAGACAAGGCCTGTTTTTTAGGGGCACGTCCCCCTCCCTACTCTTTTTAGCATAGCAAGCACTTCTCATCCGTTGCCGGGGAAGGAAAAATACGAGGGAGCCTGGAAAACTCTATGTGAAACTGGACAATGCACATAAAAACAAAGAGGCTCCCTATAAAAGCACAGTTGCATACATTAATTGGTTCAACAATAATAGCACACCTCATCAGTGAACACAATGTAATTTTAAATGTAAAAGCTTATTCAATAACATTCTCTTTACATATCTTATCACATCACACGTCGCCAGGGTACATAAGGGCAGCACTGTTTGCTTTTTAGGTCTTGCTGGCAGACAGAGTAAGCTGCTTATTGTTGAAAGACCTCTTTTGAACAATAGCAATACGTCTTTGGGTGAGCCTATTGCTTATCACTAGTTGGCTTTCTTGTCATCCAAATTTTCTAGCTGCTTATGCGATGACTTTCTATCCTCTTTTGGGTCAAAGCCTATCAGACAGCACAGCTGTCTGGTTTTCTAAAAATGTCTTGGGGACATTCAGAAAGCTGACCTAGGAATGCATTCCACCCTTTGCTTACTATTGGCTTTGTGGTTTGTGACTCATATATTCTGGCTTTCTCTTTGCCGGCTTTATTTGTTTTAAGCTGTCCAGCTTGAGTTAGTCCCTCCCATTGCCCAAACCTTGTTTACTGTATTCTTTCACAAACTCGCTTTCTGTAAACAGGCCTTTAAATCTTGTTCTTGTCACATTTGCTGTGCATTCAGAGACAGAGGTCAGATGTCAAGCTCCTTCTCCCGAGGGAGCTTGCAGTTTACATTTCTTTCCCTGACTTCAAAGGGAGAGAATTTATGTGACAATCCTGCTGAGTATCCATGTAAGAGGAACGGTGTAGGATGTTCAGTTTTTTTTCTAGCACACAACAACAAAAAAGAGAACTGTGCTAATGTTTCAGAATATGTCACAATTAGTACAAATGAAGCATATTTTTTTAGATTTGTGAAGTGTGGTGGAAACAAATATTTGAATACAATCAAAACACATCAATACACTAGGTGATGACATTTGTACACATTATCATTTGTGTTCAGTAAAACTGTATTTCGATGCAAATGTAATGGTCATTTCCAAAGAAAATGTGTTGTCTGTTATGGCTGTACGCTACCAAACCATGCATACTCCACACTATGCCACTCCACCCCACTGTATGCCCTTCCACTCTATGCCACGCCACTCCATTCTAAGACACTCCACTCTAAGACCTGCCACTCCACTGTACACCCCTCCACTCTAAGACATTCTACAACATGCCACACCACTCAATTCCATGTCACTCTAATCTAAGCAACTCACTCCACAACACAACATGCCACTCCACTCTACACTCCTCCACTTCACACCACTTTCTCCACTCCACTCCACCTCACTCCAATCTACCCCACTCCACTCCGATCTATTCCACTCTACTCCAATGTACCCTAATCTACCCCACCCCACTCCACTCCACTCCACCCAATCTACCCCACTCCAATCTACCCCCTCCACTGCAATCTACCCCCACTCAATCTACCCCACCCATATTTACTGACCCAACTCTATCCCACCCCAATCTACCCCACCCCACTCCAATCTACCCCACTTCAATCTACCCCACTCCACTCAATCTAACCAAACCAATCCCACACTAATCTAATCTACCCCACTTCATCCCAATCTACCACACTCCACTCAAATCTATCCCACTCTGCTCCAATCTACCCAAGTCTACACCACTCCACTCCAATACACTCCAATCTACCCCAGCCTACCCCACTCCACTCCAATGCACTCCAATATACCCTACCATAATCCATCCAATCTATCCACCTCCAATTTACCCCTCTGCACTCTACCCCATTCCACCTTAATCTACCCCACTCCATGCAATCTACTCCACTCCACTCCAATCTACTCCACTCTACTCTACCCTAATATTTCCCACTCCAATCTACACCACTCCACTGCAATCTACCCTAATAAATCTCACTCCACTCTACCCCACTCCAATCTACCCCACTCCACTCCAATCTACCCCACTCCACCCCAATCTACTCCACTTCACCCCATCTATCCCAATTCAATCTATCCCACTCCCCCACTCCAATATGCCCCAATCTACTCCACTCCACTCCACTCTACCCCACTCTACCCCAATCTACCCGACCCCACTACAATCTATCCCACACCATTCCAATCTACCTCACTCCACTCCACTCCAATCTACCTGACTCCACTCCAGTCTACCCCACTCCACTCCACCCTACCCCAATCTAACCAAAACTACCCTTATCTACCCCACTCCATTCTATACTACCCTATTATTATCCCCTCAATCTACCCCACTCCAATTTACCCCACTCCACTCCATCTACCTCACTCCACTCCAATCTACCCAATGTATCCCACTCCACTCTACCCCAATCTACCCTACTTTTATCTACCCCACTCCAATCTACTCCACTCAAATCTACCTCACTCCACCCCATTCTACCCCACTCCACCCCAATCGACCCCAATTCAATCTACCCCACTCTAATCTTCCACGCTAATCTACCCAACTCCAATCTATGCCACTCCAATCTACCCCACTCTAATCTACCACAATCCACCCCACTCCATCTCACTCCAGTCTACCCTAATCTACCCCAATCCACACCACTCCATTCTACTCCACTCTACCCCCTCTCCACTCTTTGCCAATCTACCCTGCTCCACTCTACCCCAATCTACCCCACTCCAATCTACCCCACCCTACCCCACTCTACACCACTAACTTTTAGTCATGGTGAACAGCAGCCACACTGGTGTACATGATGGCTAAAACACATTGCCAAAGCCAATAGCTCTTGCATAGGCGAGACCTATTCGCTTTGCCAATGCTTGTTGTATTTGTCTCTCCACTGGAGCAAAGCTGTTATACAGTTTTTCTAACTGGGTGTGTTGTATCCTTGCACTGCTTACAATCAGGTAACTACTTCTTTCTTTTTCTTTCGGCACCTCATGGGAGTGTATGTGTTGCTCTCTCCCTTTGGTGCTTGTTTTATTTTAATTTTTGCCCCCTCTTTCAGCTTTGCATATTGTTTATCTCACTTCCTTTATTGCTCTCCTACCCCCTCGGTTTTTTCTTTTTTAGCACTCCATAATAGTGCATCTTTTTTATTGCTTTACTTCCTCGTTCTCCCTCAAACCCAGTCGTGTCTGCTCCCGCGAGTCATTAGTGGGGCAGGGAGGGTGGGGAGGGGGAAAGAGGGGGCAGGGCAGAGGGGCAGAAAAATAAATAAAACAAATCACTTACCTGCCAGCCGGCTGGCTGGCCACCGCCTCTCTCCCTGGCTTCTGTTGGAACAGGAAGCAGAAAGCAGGATAGGCTCCCCTAAGCCAATCACAATGTTTCAATGCAGCATTGTGATTGGTCTGAGTGCCGTGGTTCGGTGCTCAGATGGGGAAAGGGAGCCTGGGCATGTTCTCCACCCAGGTTGTAATGCAGCATGGGTGGAGAACATGCAAAGTGTGAATGAGGCCAAGACAGCCAACAAAACATTCATGCACACTTAGGAGGGTGCCACCACCCCTCCCCCCTGCACAGCCTAGCCCACCCCACAAACCTGCCCAGTACAGAAAAATATAATGATAACATCACGTTATTATAATTTTATTTTCCTGGTTTGCCGTGCTGAAAGGCTTTGGGGCAACGCTCCCCCGCATTAGTGGAGGAGCCGCCTCTGCAAGCCCATGATCTTCATAGGATACGCACTATATATCTTTGCTTCAGACAACAACCAAATCGACAACCCAAATTTAAGAGCAAGTAGTTTCCATTAGAGCCCTGATGAAGCAGAACAGCTGCAAATCCTGCACTTCAGTCTGCAATGCAACTACCTAGGTTGTTTGGAAGGGCACAAGATCCCACACATCTGAATGAAAACACTGCAGCACATGGCATGAGTTAGATGGAGGGCTATAACATATGCTCCCCCCCGACCCCCAAGCCTCAGAGAGCAACCCTCTGTCATACCTCTGTGCATTGTGCATGACAGAGGTGCAACCCGCCTCCGAAACTGCAAAACATGGCAGAGCATTGCTCAGTCAAGGCGCAATGGCAGGATGACAGGGTCGGGGCACCGAGACAAGGGCACGTACCGCATGGGAAATGTCTCCTGGTTCAGGCCAACACTTCAAGGTGACACTGAGGAGCACAGCTACAAGTCAAAATGCATTCATTCATGCAGTGCTTGGCAATTTAAGACATGTATCGGCTCCTCTCTTCCAGTCACTTCGCACCCACTGAGTTTCCCTTGGACATTTTTTGTGTTTCTCCATAAGTCCTTTAGTTCCTTGTGAATCTTGAACCAGATGTACGACGCTTTTTAGCGTGCGCAAACGGGTCTTAGACCCGTTTGCAGACGCTAAAAAGCATGGGCCCATGTACAAACAGTATTTTGCGACTCGCAAATAAATTGCGACTCGCAAAATACTGTTTTGCGACTCGCTATTAGGAAGGGGCAATTGCGGTCTCAAAACACTCGCAAATTACCACCTACTTCAAGTAGATGGTAATGCATTCGCAAATGGGAAGGGGTCCCCAGGGGACCCCTTCCCCTTTGCAAATGCATGCAATGTTATTTTTTAAGGGCAGGCAGTGGTCCTAGGGACCACTGCCTGCCCTTAAAAAATTAAACGAAAACGTTTCATTCTTTTTTTTTTTAAATGCATCCTGTTTTCCTTTAAGGAAAACGGACAACATTTAAAAAAAAAAAAGCTGCTTTATTTAAAATAAGTCCCAGATATGGTGGTCTGCTGAGCCCAGCAGGCCACCATCCCTGAGAGGGCCTGTCATTCCCAATGGGCACGCAAATTGCGAGAATCTCATTAATTTTCATGAGCCTCGCAATTTGCGACCCCATTGGGAATCGCAAACAGTGTTAAACACACTGTTGTACATGCCAAATAGTGCCTCGCAAATTGTGAGTCGCAAATGCGACGCAATTTGCGAGGCGCTATTTGGCAGGTCGTACATCTGGCCCTTTGTTCTTTTTAACCCCTGAGTGCCTATTCTGCGGTTTCTTCTCAGTTTCTCCTTCTGCAGAGTACTTCTGGCTACTTCCGTAACCTTGGCAGATTCTAGGTCTGTTGAAATGCTTGACTCAGCGTCCCTTCTAAAGAATCCAGTCAGAACAAAATCCTAAGCTATGGTATGTTTTTTGTTGACTACCGTGTATGAGACGTGTGGTCTCTGATGGAACAGGCTTGAACTCTGGAATACTGTAAAATGGTCCACTGTCCCCAAGAACATTCCACTTCCAACAAGGAACAAAAGGACTTCAAAAATGGTATTCCTTTCTCTCTGTTTTTTGACCCCTTCTATCTTTTCCTGGGTACTACTACTTGGGTTAGGTTAGAGGGTTACAAAGAGTGTCCCCCTCCCTAAAAAATGCCAATGCACCGAAATTCATCACCTTACAAATCACATCATCCATTACTTGGGCCATGGATAGGTTCTACTCAGCCCATTTCCCACAGAAACTCTCCGTCTAGACTCTGCCCAGGGGAATATAAAGCACCAAAAGGCCAAAGAATTACTACAATCTTGCTATTCAAAAGCCACCTAGCATTACATACGTGTATACACAGCCTGTTCGTGTTTCTAATCTTTTGCTGCATACCTGTTAGAGTGAAAGAACTATGAGTGGGCCACTGTCCCTTATCAACACTACACATTACAAGCCACAAATATAAACAGCACATATATTACATAATAAAATGAAAAAACCCACAAAACAAATAATAGGATATAACATTAACAAACGGTGAGACACAAACAAAATAAAATATAAATGGGTCTCTCTGTTTTATGCTATTTATTTCTTAACATTCTCATATGCTTTTATCCATATTTATATTTCTCATCTCATCATCAACCATGTATCCATATTAGTTTTGAATTCTAGGAAAAACGAAGTTAGAATTAGTATTTTTAGTATTTTGCCACAATCATGTCATACTTGGAAGCTTGTCATGTTATATAATCATAAAAGCAATGTCAGGAGGTGGGCTATTCATTTGACAAGAGGAAACCTTTACCAGCTTTATAAATACTCCCTGGCTGGGTCACAATACAAGCCTCAGTGAAACTCCTCTCAACCACTGGTAGCTAGGGCACAAGCAGTAGCCAATTTTCCAGAGAAATGAATGTCAAGCAGCACCAGTAATTTCAAATCAAGAAGAGAACAAATCAATTCAGAAACAGAGAGACATTTTTAATAAGCAGAAGGACACCAAAACAATTAAAATCGGATAAGGGCAATTGGAAATCATAATTTTTCATTTTTAATGCAAAAAAAACACCTACAAAAAATGCACCATTCAAAATATCAATACTGTCTACTTCCTCATGCCCCCTTCCTTTTGCAGCACTCCCCCTTCACTTTACTGTAAATTTACTCAGAATCCCTAAATCCAAAATGGCTAACCCCTATGTCCATTAAAAGGGGCTCTGGCTTTCCTAAACAACCTCCCTATTTAGATGAGGTCGCCGCCCTCTGTCCGTGTTAAGAGCTGTTTTTTTTTATCCCTGTTCAAAATTGAGCTCGGAGTCTAGGAGGGCACTGGGAATACCTGGGAGCAAATCATATGAGCCCCATTTAGAATCTCCAAGATAGAGTGAAGGTTGTCCTTTGTTCTGCCAGCAGCTCTTGTTCCTCTTCCATATGGATAATCGCTGTTGAGAGGCTAGTTGTTGTCAACACCACTGCCTTCCTGGGCCATGAGGCCAGGCTATGGTCCTCTGGAGAGCAGGGATGTTAACTGCAGCCAGGAATGTCTACTGGGCCTCTACATATAATGAGTGGCAAAACTTGTTCTAAGCCAATTTTGGCTCATGCAGCACAAAGTACATCTTTATAAAATTACTTTTCCACTAGAGGTATAAAAAAATCTACTTTCACTATGAAATAATTTTTTTAAAACAAAGTGTAAAAAAATAGGTTTCATTCATTTTACCTGTGTTTTTCCAGATGAAGATAGAAGTTAGGGGTTTTAGTTTTACCTAAACCTATTCATGGAGAATCCAGCTGAACCTCCACAGCGAAACCAGCTTTTGGACATCTAGTCACGGTGAGGGCACACTATTCCACATATCTAGTGTGATATATATATATATATATATATAACAGCTCCTAACTCCACCAGGCACTTGTAGAACTCTTTCTGGGCAGGTGCTCCATGAGAGGGTGGAACTCTCATATTTTTAAACGCTCCTACTTCCAAAAGAAAGTGTCAGCACTCACGGGGTTTCAGGATGATTTATTTCAAAGAGCTGATGCGTTTCGGCGATTGCCTTTCTCAATGCTCGTCCAAATACAAACAGGTTTTTTGCAGACTCTCTTTTCAAGGTGTTCAATCACCATGTCATTTCCTGTCTAGAGACGGGAGGGATGCTTGATTCACTGTGCTGTTGCGGGCACCATCTTAGGTATATCCTAATTGTTCCCTGAATGAGAGTCTCCTCGCAAACAGACAGCCCTGGATGGGCTATCTCCCCTTTCTTCGATCTGCAGCACCTCAATTCAATTCAATTCGTTACGTCCTTTGCCCCTCGCCCATACCGCAAGCCGCTTGCGGTATGGGCGAGGGGCACCTAATTTTTCTTGGCCTTAGGACTCTGTGCTCTTTACCGCTGCTAACCAGTGCTAAAGTGCTTGTGCTTACTCCCTAAATATGTGCTTACACCTGATTGGCATATTTAATTTATTTGTAAGTCCCTAGTAAAGTGGTATATCATATACAAAGGGCCTGTAAATTAAATGCTACTAGTGGCCCTGCAGCACTCACTGTGCCACTCACTTACGTAGTCCCTTACAACATGTCCCAGGTCTGCCAGTACAGCCTAAATGCAGTGGCCTGTCCTGATATACAGAGAAAGGCATCTCCTAACCACGTTCTATAGAATCCACCAAAGGCATTTTTTGTTTATTCTGAATGTAATATGCATCGATTTGGGACAAACAAAAGGAAAGTTTCAAGTATAATTCTGGCAAACTTTATACATTGTTCAGTTCATTAACTGCAATAGTACTTTAGTGGTTTATATGGTGATCTGCAATTGTTCAGTGGTCTATATTGACAGTACTAGAAGGGTGTTGTAGATTTAAATTCAGGAACACCATAGAGCTACTAAGAATAGGGATATACTTTTCCCTTTTGCACAACACATTAAGGACTGTCATCCAGATACATGTGATTTTAAATTTCATGAGTTGGAAAGAATTAATCCTAGTCCTCGGCGAGGTGATCCGGAGCTTACTCTTCGCGAGATGAATAAACAGATTGAGAACCCAGGAAAAGGGTCTGAATATAGAAAGTGAGTTACATTACAGTTTGTAATCATTGTAACAGTACATCACCGCAGGCAATTTACTCTTTGACTTGATGACAGAACTTTGTAAATATGATGTGTTTTATTGTGAGGACTTGTCACAAAAGGAAGTATGCACAGTGGTGGCTACTGTGAAGGCAAACAGGGAGGGCAGCGCAGGGGGCAGCTCAGGGGAGAAAAATAGGGGAAAGAAAATATTACTTACCTGCTGGCCTTCGCCTCGGTGGTATTCTGCTCGTCTGCTCCTGTCAACTCCCAGCAGCCAATGCACAGGTTACCAGACCCCCCATGGCCAATCCAGATGCTGCTTCCATGCTGGTTATGAGAGAGTTTTAAAAAGAAAAATGTCAACAAGTAAAAACATTAAATATATTGCAGAAGTTGGTGTGTGTGAGCGGGAGTGATAGTCTGCGGCACACCTGTGATTCACGACACTGACCGGCGGTACCGCTTTAAACTGAGGACACTGAGGAGGTCGGTGGGTTGGGGCTCGAAGTTCCTGTAAATGGTGGATATCTTGTTATGGAACTGATTCACTACAGTGTGGCAGAGTTCCTTGAGCAGGGTTCACACCTCACTCAACTAACAACCCAATTTCTTATAATTACCCATTAACATTTGAGCCCTGAAGAGATAAACTGATTCTTTCCCCGACACATTTTTTGGTTAAGAGCAAACCCGGGAAGCTAAAACCAGAATTAGAACTTCACAATTTAAAAAAAAAACTTGTTAGACCTATAGTTGGAGCTGATACTCATCAGGTAGCGTTTCTCTAAACTTTTTGCTTTTTCCACCTGGATTTTGCTGATTCTTTTGTGTGGCATCCGGGTTCTGGTCACTGTCCCACTAATGCAGTGTGAAAGTGTGCGCGCCCTTCCTACCCGTGTTGGGAAGTGGCGCTACTCGATGTTCTGAAACATGGGCCTGTCTGCCATCGCAGACCGGTGTGTGCGCACTGGCATTTATCATGATTAAATTCATGAGCAGCCTGCCATTGCAGGCCGCTGTGTGCGCGCACCCGCACCTATGGTGCCCGTGAGTGCGTGTGAAGCCTGCAATCGCAGGCCTGTGCATGTGCACTGACAACCGTATTAGTTGAACAAGTGTCCAGTCTGCCGCTGCTGACTTGGGTGGGCTTACTTGCACCCCTGGTGCTGGGGAATATGTGTCCAACCTGCCACTGCAGCTCTGTGTGCACACTAGTGCATGTGCGCCTAGGTAGTGAGGAATACCTGTATGTGTTTTCACTAACTATAAGGCTTGCTCTTCCCATAGGTTAACATGGAGAAGTGGTTGATATTACTTCGGGCTGCAATTCGTGGATTGAAGTGGAGCAGCCTCAAGATGTTTCCTATCAATTGATTCGCCATGATAAACCCTTTCCAGTGGTAAAGGTGGTTTTGGCATAACTCGCTTAGAAATGCCACTAATAGAATATGGACATTCTATGCTTGAAGAGTCTTGTGTAGCATTCAGCCTGGCTCCGGTGGACATTGGGATCGGGGCATACCACTAAACTTACAGACCTCTGCCATTTGAGGTCCTGATGGGATAGACGGAAGAGAGAGGTTTTGACACTTTGCCTCTAGGAGCCAGATCATTGCCCCACTAAAGATTAAGATCTACATTCCATGGCAGATAAGTCTACAATTTAGGGGAGACATCTGTGGTTCAAAGGGAAATCCCTTAAACCACCCCCAACTTCAGAGACACATAACAGTATAACTGCTGGTGCCATCCTTCAGCAGGGGAGATACACTTGTGAGGTTCGCGGGACTGGAGAACCCAGACTGCATGGTGCACACTGGCAGAGGACTCTGTTGTGCACATGGAGGATTACTGCCATTGAAGGGGACTGCGTGCCCTTTCTGAATAGTGGCTGGCCTGGGCTGAAGACCTGCTGAAGTGTGGTGCCCTGGAGTGTACTCCCCAAGGGCCCGTTGGCGGGCCTCCTGTTCTGCCAGAGATCTTAGGGAAATCAAAGATCTTCTGTGAGGGACCTACACCATCTATCTGTGATAACTGGAGAGCGGTGCTCACTCAAGTGCCCACATCAGCTGCTGAATCCCAACGGGTAGCGTGATGTGAGCGTGGAACTAAGACTTGTGCCTGGAGAGCAGATTGTCTAGTGTAGAGGCCCATAAATCTTGCCCGCATCTAAGGCATGTGGTTCCTGTACCACAGGGACCCTGACACTCATAAACGTCTTGTTGGTGGTGAGCGGATTCATCGGTTATGGGAACCCATGTGGCCCGTTTCATCGATCGTGCCCCATCTCTCTTGTGTGTCGCGCCGACTGCATGCTCATTGTGTGCGCTGTCCAATTCTCAGTGTGCGACCCATGGAGGTGTGGGTGTACCTGTAGTAGTGCCTCATTCGACCTCATGTGGCTCTGCTGAACTTGCACCTGTGTGTGTGACTTGACTGGTCTGGTGCAACCTGTATCATTGTGCACCGGACGTTGTGCCTCATTTCCAGGAAGGTACGGAATTTGCAACTCTTAGTGTTTGAGACCTGAAGTGTCTGGCGTGACCCATCCCAATGCGCACCAGACGCTGTGCCCGGATTGCTTGGGCACGACCCTGATCAATGTGTACCAGTCGGGGTGCTTCCTGCTACCGAGAGGCTCCCCTGTGTTACTCACCATTCATCAGTTGTTCCCTTTTGACCCTCATCGCGGCAGACCAACTGCCCTCTCCACACCTGGCCCCTCCCGATGACATCTTGGCACCAGGTAGTAGTGAGAGAGATTGACTGGGTAGAAGGAACGCTCCAGAGACAGACGGAAGCGGGTCAAGAGACTGTATGACTCCATTGTGTTTTGAGACATGTGGGTGAACTTCCCACGTGATTGCTAAACTCCCCTTGTTTACGTCTACCTCCTAATTAAAACTTGCTACATATCCCCACCTGCTTCTCGAGGTCTGAGACTAAATGTGACTTTGACCGCGTGAGGCCTAGTATCTGGGAGGGGCTAGTCATCTTTTATCCGGGGATATAGGACAGTCGGGGTGAACTAGAGCGTGGAGGGAGGCTGGGGCTATGGAGTCTGCTCAGTGTTATCCACTGACCTGCTGGGTACCAGTAGCACCGCATTAGGGTGCTGAGTGCATATGTATGCAGGAGCATTCCGTGTGGACTGGGCTGATACCTGTCGCACTGTGTAGCGGTGGTGAGTGTGTGTGAGCGGCAGTGATAGTCTGCGGCCCACCTGTGATTCACGACACTTACCGGTGGTGCCGCTTTAAACTTTGATTTCATTCCAACAGCACAATACATTTGACATTGGGCCCGTGTGGCTCTGGCCCACGGTGCTGCTAAAAAAGTGTTCACATTTCATATATGTAGATATCTTTGATATCGTTGTGACCTGGGGTGTACCCTATAACTGTGTGGGATTGTATTATAAGGATTGCTAGGGTGGGCCTGGTGTGGACAGCATGTCGCACCGCATAAGGATGCCCTCTCTGTGACGGGGTGGTTAAATTAGTAATTGTCCCCAATGTGCATATTATTAATATCATAACAATACGAGTGGGCCTAGTACTGCTAGTAATATTTCCAAATGTGTTTTATTCCCAAAAGTACATGAAGTTCATGTTATAATGATTGACTATGTGTGTTGAATACAAATGTTATTTACATACATCCTATGTGGTCTCTTTTGTGACATTCAGTGTATTAATCTCAAGTGACTGCTGTGCCTTTGTTTTACACATTGCTTCTGTGTTAACCCTGACTGCTCAGTGCCAAGCTATCCAAGGGTGAGCACAGGTTATACAGCGCGTGTAACCACACGCCCTTGACGGGAGCTATAGGTTCTGCCTGGCTGGAGGCATTCCTTCAGTCAACCAGAAAGTGCCGGTACCAACGCCAAAAAATTGTGAGGTTTTGTTTAAAAGAAAAAGAAGCAACGTTTTTCAGCTACCCTATACAACAGCAATACACCATTCCCACTGGTACAAAGGGTCACACAAGGTAGCATGTGGATTGCTGCCATTTGGGACATCCTGCTCCACAAAATCTGACATGCCTGTGTTAGAGTGAGTTATAGCTATGATCAGGCACAGTTCCAGAATAAGCCTGACTTTGTGGGTGTAGCTAAAATAACTCTACCCCATCTCCTACAATCAATTGTGGCGCAACCAGTTACCACTTACCTCAGAACTGAAACATTGGCAGCTCCACCAGAGTGATAAGAGGAAACACCCTGTGGGACTTGTATATTCACATCACTCTTGAATGCAGTCAGTATGTTCTGAAATTTAGATAGTGTGACACGCTTGTGCTAAGTGTACAGTACCTTAGTGACAAACTGACACTTGTGTTGGTAAGTAATCATGACACTGAAGGAATATTTCACCTAGTGTACAAATGTGATGCTATAGATTATAAAAGAGAGAGAGGATTTTTTTTTTAGATTTATCTACCGGCAAAATCTAATTAGCCAAATCTAATTTGTGTGATGTCCCTCGAACTCCTCCAATGAAGAAGCAGAGAGCTTAAAAAAGGAAATTGTTGACAAGTGTAAACGTTAATTATATTCCAGAAGTGTCTCAGGGTCTTCTCTGTCTAACAGCAAGAAACTGAAAAAAGTCCAGGTAAAAAAAAAAAACAATCAACAAACTACAGGTCTCAATAACCTTGATTATTGTAGATGGTGTAACATCTCAGAAAACGTCTCTGTGTTAGAAAATTGCAACATGCAAATCCTCCCAACTCAAATCTGCAACCTGGTGCAAAGGCATCATATTTTCTTCGCACTGAAAACAACAAAAGTGCAAATTCCACAGTATTTTTTTCAACATCTGAAGCAACACAGAGCAGTTCTATGACTCTTGCAGGCAGGCTCATGCTGAGTCCAGTGATTATTGTGGGCACAAAAACCCATAGTTTGAGATAACATTACCACACATTTGCGGTTTGATCCCAGGCGTTTTCTAGCGCCCCATTTTAAATTTGTACGGTCAGAATGCCTATTAATGTGTTGAAATACAGCATGCTATAAATACAAATTTTTCTCTTGCCAACCTGATTTCCCCAGGCAAATTTCTCCAGGTAATAGTTGGAAGGATTCACGCTGGGTTAATACCACGTGTCTGAGCACAAAATTCAATAAACTGAGAGCACAAAATCATGATTTTTCCCGGTTTTGGAGATGTGCAAGATTAGAATGAGCCCATTCATGAGATATTCGTATATAATTGTAGCAGCATCACACCGCCTTCTTTCATGGATGAAGTTCAAGGTTGAGATGACGCACTCCTTACTGTGCTTAATGCATTCAAAATTATCTGTTACTAACACTAGGAAAATCAGTACTTAATTCGAGCCGGTGGTTTACAGTGCTTGGCACCGGCCCTTAATTGTCAACACAACACTGCACTTAGGACAGTCTTCCACATGGTGGCACTGCTCATCTAATTTAGAGATGAGCAGAATGACGGTTATTTATTAATCCAATATACATTAAAACATTACTAATACCTGCCTCCACAGCCATTTCTTTAGCTTTGGGGACCTGGAATAAAATGTACTGTCTGTCGCACTTGCAGGCGAGAGAGATGGTTAGTAGTTGTTTTGGTACCGTTTGGCATCGATGACAAGGTCAATGGGTGGCACAACCTGCAGTGGTCTCCTAGTCAGGGCCCTGGCACTTATTATTTTACAAATAAAGCACTGAGGAAAATCGCATGTATATCTACACCAGAGCGCTAAATTAAAAGCATGCTTAAAACTTATCCACCACAAACCTCAAAACATGCTCTATTGGCCTCAGGGAAAACATTGTAAAATTGAAAGCATCATCCAATCTTCAGAATATAGAATATAATTAATCGTCCTTCAGAAGAGAAGACCTCTGAAGCTACAGATCCCCTAACAGAACGTGCTCCAAAAAAGACAAAGATACATACCAGCTCCCTGTGTCAAAGATCTCATCAATAAGGTCAATATTAGTATTGATACTAGATAGAAAGTCTGTAAATTAGATATAAGATCTTGATCAGCTCCTGCTATTTCATATGTTCCATTCCTTCTTTACTTTTTCAAGAACTGCACCACGCATAGCCTTGGGTGTCCAAGAGGAATGTCAACAATTTGATCGAAAAGGGGGTTGTTATTCTTGTGACAATATGAAAAGAAGTGTAAAGACCACAAGAAGGTAGTGGTGGTAATAGATGTCGCACCTCAAAGTTACTCAAAATGTAGGCTTTAAACAGTAGGAAAACAGTCATTACATAATGGAAAATCAGGTTGGTGCCACTCAGGGTGAAAACACCCCACTACCTAAGGCGTATATAGCGCAAGATACCACAGTATCTTGTCATACGTTTTCAAAGAACACCCTGGCATTCACAATATCACAAGTTTCATTAGAGACAGTAATCTGTCAATCTGACCCAAAGACCAATAGATGAGGATAGATTCCTCATAACACAGGAAACATAACAAGTACAATCATCTATTCCATTAATGATTTATTTTTTGTATATCAGCAACGTGTTATGTTAAATACAAAAATACATGGGCTAGGACATATGAATCATGCTTAGCACAATCCTAAGAAATTTCTTCCATGATGTCATGACGGTCCAGTCCTTGTCAAAAAACACACGAAAGACAGCCAACGTGCGTTTCGTTACCACCGTGACTTTCTCAAGGGTTTACGTTGTCCTGATTACTACAGAGAAGTTCAACAGCTCAAAAGACGTAATCCAAGTAATTCTTAAAATCAGCATTTAATGTTTAAAAGTAGCAGTGTCTCATTCATCTTCGGTCTCCGTTACCGCTGATGATAAAGTAAGCCAATGTCCATAAGGGTTCCTATTCATATGCTCAGTGAGAGAACATTGCTCCAATTGATTTCACAAATAGTAATTTGCGTCTTCAGGGGTACTATGATAGGTCCCTCATTTTAACGTCACTCCGAACGGAATAGTATCCTCCCGTGTCTGCCGAGCAATTTTCTCTCACTGAGCATATGAATAGGAACCCTTATGGACATTGGCTTACTTTATCATCAGCGGTAACGGAGACCGAAGATAAATGAGACACTGCTACTTTTAAACATTAAATGCTGATTTTAAGAATTACTTGGATTACGTCTTTTGAGCTGTTGAACTTCTCCGGAGTAATCAGGACAACGTAAAGCCTTGAGAAAGTCACGGTGGTGACGAAACGCGCGTTGGCTGTCTTTCGTGTGTTTTTTGACAAGGACTGGACCATCATGACATCATGGAAGAAATTTCTTAGGATTGTGCTAAGCATGATTCATATGTCCTAGCCCTTGTATTTTTGTATTTAACATAACACGTTGCTGATATACAAAAAATAAGTCATTAATGGAATAGATGATTGTACTTGTTATGTTTCCTGTGTTATGAGGAATCTCTCCTCATCTATTGGTCTTTGGGTCAGATTGACAGATTACTGTCTCTAATGAAACTTGTGATATTGTGAGTGCCAGGGTGTTCTTTGAAAATGAAAAGAAGTGTATTCTTGAGTTTAATATCCCCCTTAGATATCCAGTGTTCCAGTGCCTGACACCTAGTTAAATCAAATTAATCAAAAGAGCATTGGCATACCCCCAAAGAATTATGCTTTAATGTCTAAAATATATTAGAAGATTAGAATGTTGGGAGCTCCATTGAAGACAATGATGAGGCTCAGTGCGAAACATGGCTAGTGTAAGCCTCTCTGTTCCAACATCACTATGTTTGTCTTTAGCTTCTCCCTTTTTAATTTAGAACATTCTACCCTCAGTGGGTGGAATGTTCTAATAGCCTTACAGACCATCTGCCTTGGGCTATACCAGTCGTTAAAGGCCTTCTGCCTCGTTATAGGACCTTGCCTGAGGTTCGGGCCTATGATTCTGGTACAGAGACAGGTATATCCCTTGGCAGGGGGCTCTAAGGCCAGTTTGTTTGTCCAATCCATAACCACTGTCAACAACTTTATTCACATCATGTAAACTTGTGAACCTTGTTCTGGAGATCTCTACTACCCCAAAACTTCTTTTTCTCCTTCAGACTAGAGCAACTTTACCTTCAGAAGAGCATTCTATACATGCATAACTGGCAGAAGTCTCAGAATGAAATAAATTGATAATTCTGTGACTAGCCTGAGAACAACACAGCACTGAAGAAAGTGTGTGACCCCAGGGATACAATTTTGAATTGTTTACAATAAGGCTGGTAGTGTGTACATTGTGTACAGTGGTAGTGCATATTGAAGGCACAAGTCGTTAATTTCTTTCAGAATTCTAGGAAGGTAAGAGCCAAGCTGAAGTCAACTGGGATATTGTTCCAGATCCTGGGTGTGTGGATGGAGAAGGCCTGTCTTCTAATCTTTCCTAATTATCAACAAAAAAACAACACAAAGAAGCTTTGTATTTCTGTCTTACCCCCAGTGCCACAGACTGTCTGGCTAATTCTGCAACCTAGTTCAATGGCCCCTCAGGAAATACTCCAGAACAAGATCATAAAGGAACTGAAGGACCATCTCTTGAAGATTGCCCTCCAACTTTGCCAACGGCTTCATAACTTTGAAAGTTTGAACAAAAGATCTGCTGCTAACACCAGCACAGCAGACTCATGCATAACATCCAAGAGTACACAATAGACAGAACTTTGCTCACTGGTACAACGCAGCCTTGGCATACATGCAGTTGGGAAGGCAGCCGGGCTCCTCTTAGCGTCGTAAGTCCAATGCAGATTGCCTGTCACGCAAATGAGTCATAATCACCTATATATGTCCTACAGACAGAGGGGACTTGAGTACAGTGTGTAGATAAGACAATGGTTCCTCAGGAATATATTTGCAAAAATATTTTGTGCTGCATATCACTATGGTAGCCCCCTCTGTGCTACGTTGGCCAAGCATAGTATTAATCACCCCGACCCTGTGACTGAATGTATAGCTTACACTGATGGGCTATGGGTACACATGGGCAGCTTTCGCCTGTTTTTAAATCTAAATTCTGTTAAGTACTATTAACGACTTCTTGGCCCTGGGGAACGTTGAAAGGTCAACAGCACAGATACTGACTGATCGATCAATTCACAAACAACTATAATTCATCTCTATTAAATAATTATGGATTTTCATCTTCATTTCACTAAATACCACTCCTTTATCAGAACTGCACTTATTCACTCCGTCGTTGCACTGTTTATGTTTTACCACACTTGTACAAAACTAAAACCGAACTTCCTGTATGAGATATATGTCCAATTCATGTGTTCTGATTTTTTTACTACATTTCTGGAACATTTATGATTACATGATTAGGTGGAAGTTTCACCTCTTATTCATCAAATCACCACAAATCTTTTTTTTTAAATACTTCTAAGGGAACATTGTCTTTTCTAAACACAAACCAATTACACAAAATAAAACAAGCAATGCCAATAGGTCTGGCTTAAGGATATAAGTGCCTTTTGTGTCATTGATGGGTTTGGGACCTCAATAAGTCATTGTACATGCACTCTGTCACTCATTTTTGCACCAGGCATCCATTCATCCTTCCACTGACTCATTCTTACATTCACCCTCTTACACAACCACAAAAACACACACACAAACTCCATAACGTTTGCAAGATAAGTTAAAAGAACACAATTAGAAAAAGTAAAACATGCTGGTGTCTAAACACAGTAGGCATATTCTTGCAATAATGAAACTAAACATAGCAGCAGGTGTCCGCCTTGCAGAGGTATTGTAAATAGTGTATCGTTGTTTTAAAGTGCCACCATGGCTGGCGCATTTAGAATCGACGTGTTAGTCATCTTGGGAAGATAAAACAATGGTACACTATGGACACCAGTATTCAATTATGATCTCCTGGTTTAAAGGAAGTGGCCACATAAGATGCAGCACACCTCAGATAAAATGAGCAGCAAGCAAGTGACCGCTTGGCACTGCCTGTAGAGATGCAGTAACCGCCTAAGAAACATTAAGATAAAAAGAGGAGAAGCTAAGAAATGAAAGGGAAACTATAAAAGATAGAAATTGAAAATTAAAGGTCTGGCCAACCAGCCTAACACTGCAGAGCACTCATTTTCATGTGCATGTACACATGTCATCAGAAAATGCCGTCATTCACAGGGCAAAAGAGTCAATGACTGATGTGAACTGAACCATTACCCCATGAACTATACTGTCATCGATTGAAGCATAGTGCAAATTACAGTCAGATAGACTAATGGCAGAACAGAACTGACCTGAATGACCTCTATGAATTTATGTGGATATTTATTTATATATATGGATGTATGTATTATTTAATGATTTGTTCATTACAAGATCCTCTGAGATAGCTAAGTAGAAATTCTACCAAGAATTATTACAATGCAAATGTTCTCCCCTAGGGACTGTCAGAGGCAATATCAACACAACAGCAAAATACTCCACTACAAAGGTAATCTGTGACATTCCATATAACATAATACCCTTTATAGGCTTTGAAGCACAGTAATTATGTACGAAATGGGGGTCGAAGATAACATCATTTGCTTCTTAAGGCAGCTATACAATGTGGTAACAGCCAGCGTAAGTTATAGCCTAAGAGGTGAAACCAATGATCCATTTAAAATTTCGAAGGGAGTGAGGCAAGGCTGTATACTGGCCCCGTTTCTTTTTTCGCTATATATCAAGGAACTTAAAAAAACATTTGGTCAGTTTGAACCTGGATGTTCCACAAGTTGGGTCACGTCCAATACCAGCACTACTCTACGCAGATGATGCAGCGCTTATAGCTAGAACTCCACTTGGCCTTCAACAACTGTTGGACCAATTTTCATGGTTTATGGGTGACTTAAGTTTGTCTATAAGCCAGTTGAAAACCAATGTTATGGCATGTGAACCATACAGGACAAACCAAAGGACATTCACTGTGAATGATTCCAGGACTGAACCTATACCCACTTTCCCTCATTCGGGGTGAGAACGCATCGAACATGGACTCCTTCTTCCTGGCCCCCCTGTAATGTAAAGTTCCAGGTGCCTGAGGAATACAGGGAGTTAGGATCAACTACAATTTACCAAATTACAGTGTAATCAATTTGGTCACACAGTAAAGCTCAGAGTCGATTGATGGGATTAAGCATGTATTTATTATAATTTCAAAGCCAAGCTGATAGAAATCAGTCACAGAAACATAGTATAAACATATAGAAACACCAGAGAATAGCCGAAACAGCTGATAAAATTGATCCTTAATAACAGAAAGCAAATGAGGAATTTGGTAGCTATTACATAAAGAATAAAAAACAATGTCTGGTGAGTAGATTGAAAGTTTCCACCCTCTTGCCTTTACATTAGTTTGTCTAAGAGGACCTACTAACCCCTATTCTAGCTGGAAATCAGAGAAACCCTATTAATCAGGGAAGCAGAGAAAGGTGTCAGCACAGCAGAACTTCTGTAGAAGTTCTCAGAAGTAAAGTATATTGTATAGCATGAAGCCACACAACAAAGAGGTCGCAAAGAGGTCTGTACCTCTTAGAATCTAAAGGGAATTTGAATAAAGCCAAAGTGCAATGCCCAATTATACCCACCAAAGAACCTTCGCGAATCCCAGGTAATGTGTTCAATTAATTCTTATCTTTAAACAACTAATTTGGAGTTACACTCGAAATTTATTTCCTTTGGCAACACATTAAACATCCTTGGATCCCTCCTGTCGCCGTACTCCGCTCGGACAGTAGTCCTCACTTTCTCCGTTAATTTTCTTATCTTTGCCAAGAGATACTCCTTGGAACCTCACTATCTCTTTCATGCAATGTGCCTTTGTTTAACCATGAGATCATTCTTCTTAACCTGCAGAGGCGAGAAAAACATTACACCTAAAAGTAAGCATTCATGTTAAATTTAAACATTGCGAAATCCAAAAGCTTAAGGCCTTTGGTCAACTTTAGTTCAGCAAGTATTTCAATACACGTTTAAATGCATGATTACAAGTAAATATACAGTTACGAAATAAGTTTGGAGCACTATTTAAATGGATACATTTTCAGTTATAAAATAAATGGAGAGCATTATCTAAAGAAATACGTGAACATAAAAGAAATACAATGTTATTCAAACCACACATATATAGCTATATATGAGAACTGCAACTTGTTGTTACTGTAAAGAAAATGTTAATGTGCACGCTCATGTAAATGTCGAGATTGCACAGTAGATGCACTTTCTGTAACTGTTCAAATGCATTACGCTACATTATTAATGTTACATCACCAAAGTACATAAGGCCATTTGTAAACATATGTGCGGCCTAGTTAAAAGTGAAAGGGTGGAGCCAAAATGATGCTGCTCCAGGCGCATTTAGCTGGAGATCGTTGGAATGTGCTAGGTCCCCTGCATTTCCTGGGAGCATTGAGGCTTTATATAACTTTGCATCTAATTTGGGGATAAAACCATCCAAGGAATAGGTGGCGATATATAAAACAAAAAGTCTATCAATTGCCACCTACAGAGCAGGGCTCTGGAGAATACAGGACTATCCAGCCCTACAGAAAATCGAAAACTGGGTTTTGAGGAGACTGCTCACAGTGCCCTGCAGTGACTCGACATGTGTTTAGGGCTAGGTTACATGTGTTTAGGGCTAGGTTACATCCCTCATTTTATCAAGTTTGTGCTTTGGATATCGGTGTGGGTCAAGGAGGACACCGTTTTTAATCAACCAGTATTGGCTGACTGTATTAAATCAGACAGGGCTACTCAGATACCCTGCCTAAATTTTATCCAAAGGGTTTTCTCCAGTCTGGATATCAGCTGCAGCTCCTCCGCTATGGCGGAGGATCATCGCCCCCCCCCCCCAAAAACAGCAGGAAAGGAAAAATAAAACAACACTCATTTTATTTTCCTTTCCTGTCGTCTTGAGGGTGGGGCCTGGGGGGGTGACAACACTGAGGGGAGTGGTGTGTGCAGTCCCTTCACTGCACATGAAAATTTGGCCTGCCGTCTTAGGCCGGCCAAACCGTCATGTGCAGTGAAGCTCTCTCCAACCCCAGCTGGGGTTGGAGAGAGCAGGCACAGACTCCCAGTCTGTCCAGGAGCACTAATCGAGAGCGCTCAGGCCAATCCTGAAACTGCTCTCATGTGAGAGCAGCTGCAGGATTGGCCACAGGACAGGCTGGGAGCCTGTGCCTAAAGAAGAGGAAGGAGCAGAGGAGCGGGACGTGGCCGGCTGAAGGTAAGGTTTTTTTTTATTATTATTTTTTATTTCCTCCCCCGCCTCCTTTCACGACCCCTATGTCCTTCCTCACCCCCCCCCCCACGCCCGCCCCGCTACTCGTAGCAAACACCGGCAGCTACTGCTGAATATACCTGAGGTGTATAGCAAACCGGCTCTTTCTTCCTCTTGTAGGGACATTATAAAGGTTCGCTTTTATGCTTTGTGTAGAAACAGCAGAGATCGGAAGGAAAGTGCAAAACAGACAGTGAGGGAGCATCTGTTGATTAAGACTACACTAGGCACTGAACCTTATCTAATCTGGGTAACGGATATGGAACACAGATACTGGCTCATGTGCTTAAGGTTCCAAATAATACATTATCTGACTGCTTTCCCTGAACCAGGACAATTTTTTGACAACTTACTGCTTGTTCCTGCGATTCTCGCTCATCCCAGACAACCCTGCGTTTTATGTTTTTTGAAAATTTTATATAATCCTAGGAAACAATATTTGATCATTTTTAACAGTGTAGGCCTGCTCTATTATTTGTTCAACCAATATCCACCATCCCTCTATGTTTGGCAGTGGCAATGTACATATCGTGTGCGATCAAATTGAGGATAACACTTCTCAAATGATGTTATAGAATGTCAGTATTTATATGAATTATGCAACATGCTTCTAACTGTTTTATTACATTTGTGTATTACTGGTGGTACTTTTACAACTCGTTTTAATTGAGTATTGATTGATGCCTACTGATTGTCTTCCTTATGCATTTGATATGAATTGTGCAACTTGCACCAAATTGCATAATGTCATCTTTGCATCATTGGAATTAACCTAATGAATGTTTTATTCGAGTTATTATGGACGTTATACCGACTCGAATGTTTTGTGATAAAATTGTTGTACTGTATTGCATTCTTTTATTGAATCTTTTATGATTAGTTTGAACCGAATAAAGATAATTTGACTGAGTGACTACCATTATGAAAATTCTCTATCCCTGCGGTATTCTCGGGTGGGTCACCAACACCAAAATTCTTGCCTACTACCGTAATCTCTTTGAGATTCCATATAAAACATACCTGCCTACGTGCTTTAGTACTGTGTGATGAGAATCCACCCTTAAAAGCCTATTGCCTTTAACACTTTTTCACAATAAGTAAGTAAAGCCTACTTGCTTTCTCATAACTTTTCATTATAAACAGATCACACCTAAGGAATCTAACATAACTTTTCCCAGAGAACCAATAAGGCTTCTAGCATTTACAATGGCTTGACACTGCACACAACACAGGTGTCCTGAAGTGCGCATAAGCTGACAACCAACAGCCATACGTTTATAAAATTAGAAATATGTACACAATTACAGTTGGCAAATGTGAGGAAATGCAGTTTATTACATGGTGTGGTTGTGCAACCTCACCATGTATTAAATTCACAAACCTGTCTTGCATCCAGTCAGGCTTGTTTGTAAAACCTTAGCTCAACTCTGGGTAACTGTGGCTTCAAGCAGTCAGTCTTTAACAAAGGGAAAAGATGAAAGCATTTGGAAGTACCAGAACAACAGAATAAGAAAGAAATGTGACAAAAAGGAAATCGAACACCAAGCTAAACCATGTGTAATGTTTATGAATGTTTAAATACCAAAATGAACAAAATTCACTGGAGGAGTCCTGGAATATGAATTCTTAAGCAAATTGTAAATCACAGCTTTTTACTCAAAACTGTTTGATTATTCCAGTCCACTCTGGGCAACCAACTCTGTCAGAGAGCAACTCGGGGTGGCTAATAGGGCTACCTGGCAGTCAAAGAAGTCTCCAGTCCAGTTCCAAGCTCTATGGGCAAACCGCCATAGATATCAACTGAGTGGTCCTGATGAAAGGGATACAGGATGCTTAGGATGCTGAAGGGTGCTGAGAGTGCTGATCCAGTCGATGGGGTCTTCCTGGGGCCACCTCTCAGCCCACAAACAATGTGGGGTGACTTTGGCTACAGAGGTCAATGTCCCTCGAAGTCTTGGTAAAGTCCAGCCCAAAAGCAATTGCCACTGGTCAACTGGTCTCAGGCAACAGTGAAACCAGCGGTTCCCTTTAACTGTGGGTAGTGCCCTTCTTGGGGGCAACACTGCACTTTGATGGCTCTCCTGGGTCCAGCAGACTCTGATACAATTTTTGAGTGCCAGGGTTTGGTCTCCTGTGCTGCACTTCGGCGGTCAGTGCCGAAAAGGCAATTGTGGCTACCAACTTGGCCAAGGCGGCTCGTTCAGTTTTTTTGTGGCTCTGGAGCTGTAACAGGAGGTCAGCCAACTGCTCTTGGAGATTACCTAATCTGTCTGGGGCTTGGGGATGACTTTGCCTTGAGCAGGGCACCACATGCACAGTCTTCTCTTTGATAGCCTCAGAATAGCAGGTGCAGTCAAGTCTTAGGTGTGGCCTCCCTTTGTCAGATCCATGGAACAGCAGGGCAGTCCTTCTTCAGTTCTCTCTGCAGTACAGGTGTGATCTGAGGTCTGGGTGCCAGGGGTGCCACTTTTGTGACCTCAACTTGCCCTAAGGGGATGTGGTGGCTACTAGCCAATAGGCTACCATGTGCACTCCCGCCTGATGACTTCCTGCAATGTGTAGCATCTAGCTATCCCCGAGTGCACTATCCTGCCCATGGTCAAGTTGGCAGAATCCTTCTCTCTGTGTGCGGAGCTTGGTAGCCCACCTTAGAGGTGTTGCTACCTTAAGGCTACACGTTCATGGGAAAAACGGTTTGGCAACTGTTTCCCCTTATCTGTCTCCCACAGAAAACTGTCTACCAGAACTGTGGTACAAGAACAAAAGAGCAGTCCATCTTGTGTGTGTCCATCATTTGACCTTCAAGGGCAGCTTCCCCTTTTAAGTTCGCCTTAAGCTGGCCTACCGCATGGCTTCCTACCTGGGAGAGGTAACACCAATTCCAATGGTAAGCCTCTTGCGTACGTTATGCCTTTGGCGTAATACTACATGGTGTGCTTTTCCACCCATGACTGACACAGGAGAACTTGGTTCAGTGCACCAGCGACGAATGTGAAAGAAAAGTTTTTGTCGCCCCGCAAAACTCTATTCAATGTTTAATTTAGATAGAAGCATTGCCTTTGGGTTACTAACAATCCCATGAAGGGATCAGGGGCACTGTGAAACAGCAACAAACCTTATTTCTTTGTTCACAGTATCACAAACACTGCACTAAAAAGAATTAACACTTTTAAGTTAAAAGTATTTATTGCTACAGGAACAATCTGTTTCTCAGTACATCTAAAACAACTACACAGAATATTATAAAAACAGCAAGATGGCATGTTATAAATAACGAGAATAAAATGAACAATTCTAACATGTTTTAAAATGTTATCTAAAACCTAACACCCCATGCCTACTTCTATGCGCTACACTAAGAGAGCATGGAAGGCAGAGAAACTTGCAGTCTAGAGTTTCTTAGGTAGAAGAGACACATTGCATACCTTGTTGGCAGCAAATGCTGTCTTTATCAGCGGAGGCCTGAAGACAGTGTTTCCTGCAAAGGGCAAACACACGCTGTGATCTTCCTCCGGAGCTTGGCTTTATCGACTTCAGGTGAGATGTAGCATCTGCAAAGTGTGCTGGCAGTAGGTGAGACCCTCTCTGTCTGAATCTCGGGCGATAATCTGGGCAAAGGACCTCTCCTGACAAGTGGTCAAGTGGCCGTCCTTATATACTAAACCTTATCAGAAATTGGAATTTCTGACATAAGTTTAGAATTGTCTGACATAAATTATGTGCATCAAGGTGTGCATCCCAAACGTTTCCTAATGAGCATATAAGGCAAAAGGACATCAATTCAGACTACACTATTTTAGTTGTATGTCTGTATGTGTTCTTAATTAACCTTGACATGGTGGAAAGTAGACATTTGACCCAGACAAACGTCGCATTGATGGTTTTATCTGTGTCATCAATCGAATGGCTTGACGCTTTTGGAATTTTTAGAAAGATAAGGTCAGGCGACCTCTTCATCTACCAGCAGACATGCCAATAATTCTGCATAAATCAGGAAAAATGGTGACTTACATCGTTTGAGAGATGGAAGATGGTGTTGGGGCTTACATAAGATGGAGTCGGAACTTAGGGACTTTATGTCAGGCCGCTATTGTGTCCTTTCTTGGGAGTCGTTCACTCCTCTCCCCAGAAGGGCAGAAGGCTGTCTTGTGGCCAGCATCTGATTATGTCCACTAGAATACTTAGGCAACAGAGCGGCAACTTTCTAAACTTCCCTTTTATTCAAAAGTTACATTAAATTCGATTTGGTCATCAAGTCAGGTTTAACGTAACAATTCTTTTGATTCCTTGAAGTATTATCTTTAGAAGTCCCATTCAAATGTTAGCACACAGGAGTTGTCAGGATGTAACTCTGTACTTGCCAATGGGGCTACTTGCCTTTCCACAGTAAAAATCGCATTTTGGGGATTTTACTGTTAGAACATATAAAAATACATGCCCTGCCTTTTAACATACAGTACCCTGCCTTAGGACTCAATAGACCTACCTTAGGGTGACTTATATATATTAGAAAGGGAGGTCTGGACTTTGTCATTAGTTTAAATGGCAAAGTTGAGTTAGCAGTTTAAAACTGCTCTGCCAGTTTGCAGTGGCAAGTTAAGAGACATGTTTTACTTTGTCACACTCAGGGTGACACAATAAATGCTGCAGCCCATGAGGGACACTTTAACTTACAGGTCCTGGGTACCTCTGGTACCATATACTAAGAACTTATAAGCAAGTAAAATGTTGCCAATTGGATATAAGCCAATCAAACATACACTTTTGAGGGTCAGAGCAGTAGCACTGAGGTCTAGTTAGCAGGCCTCAATACACTCTCAAAGTTGAAAAACCAGCAGCATCACCCCAAAAATGTGGAGTGATCATGCAAAAAGAGGCATTTGATTACATGCCCCCCTACCCCCCTCCAGATGAAGAGTGATAAGCAGCTAACCTACACCCTGGTAGACTTCATCATCTAAGTGGAAGAACCTGGAAAGCACATCTACATTGGCATGGTTAGTCCCAGGTCTGTGTTCCACTGTGAAGTCCATACCCTGTAGGGAAATGGACCACCTCAACAATTTGGGGTTCTCTTCTCTGTTTTGCATAAGCCACCTGAGAGGTCTGTGGTCAGTTTGAACTCTGAAGGGAGTCCCAAACAGGAAGGGTCTCCGCTTCTTCAGGGACCAGACCACAGCAACGACTTCCACCCCAAAGGCACTCCAACGCTGCTCTCAGGGGAGGAGTTGCCTGTGAATAAATAACTGGTTGATCTTGGCCTTCCTCATTTACCTGTACCAACGCTGCCCCAAACCCATGTTCAGAAGCATCTGACTGGACAATGAACTCTTTACTGAAATTAAGTGCCTTAAGGACAGGTGCTGGACACAAAGCTTCCTTGAGGGTATCAAAGGCCTTTTGACACTGCTCAATCCAGATAACTTTTCTGTGTCGCTTCGTGGAAGCAAATTCTGTCAATGGTGCCACAATGGTATCATAACCTTTAACTAACCTCCTATCGCACCCAATCAGGTTTAAAAAGGCTCTGACCTGAGTCCGTGTCTTAGGAGCCTTGCAGGCCAAAATGGTCTGGATCTTACGCTTAAGAAATTGCATGTGGCCTCCACCTACTTGGTGGCCCGAAAACACAACAGAGCCTTGCCCTATCGGGCTCTTTTTGCCTTGATAGTCATCCCTGCCTGCTGCAGGGCCTGAAGAACTTCCCTTAGGTACACCAGGTGCTCCTCCCAGGTAGAACTAAGTATAGGAATATCATCCAGATATGCTGCATTGAAACTTTCCGAACCTGAACAAACTATTTTCACCAACCTCTGGAAGGGGGCAGATGCATTTCCAACCCAAAGGGCATCACTCTAAGGGGCATCATTGTGAACTGGAGGTGGCCTTCAGGAGTTGAAAATGCAGACCTCTCCTTGTCTCCTTATGTGAGGGCTATCTGCCACTATCCTGAAGTCAAATCAAATGTACGGAGGTACTTGGCAGCACCCAACTTGTCTATGAACTCATCAGCTCTGAGTGTGGCGTGAGCATCAGTCTTGGTGACTGCATTTAGGGCACTATAGTCCACACAGATCCTCATCTCAGGTTTACCCCCTTGGGGTTTGGCTTGGGCACCAGTACCCCTGGCCTGGCCCTTGGACTACTAGAGGACTCAATCACCCTCAACACTAGCATCTTAGCAACCTCGGCTTTGATGCTATCTGTGACCTGATCTGACGACCTATAAATCTAACTTTTGGCAAGCAAGCTGTCACCCGTGTCCATATCAAGGGTACACCAAGTTATCAGACATGGGGTCAATGAAAACAGACCAGCAAACTGTTGCAGGAGTCTGTTACACTCTTTTTGCTGCTTGTCTGTTAAAGTGGAGGAGGGGACTACTCCATCCACTGAACCATCTTTGACATTGCTTGACAGTAGGTCAGGGAGAGGTTCACCTCCCTCCTTATCCCCTCTATCTGTCACCATAAGTATAATCATGTCTACTTATCCAGTGCTAACAATAAAAATTCTTCTCCTATATGACTCAGTCATCCAGGTGCAAAATATCTCTCCAATACACCGATTATATCCATATGACGGTGGGGCCCATTGACACTGCATATATATTCACTTACTCATTTATTCCCTGGATTACCTCCGTCCTCAACCTAGGAGAAAACGATTCGCTGGAAGGAGACGGGATACCTCTTTTTAACACGACATAATGTTTCTCATTGCTTTTAAGGTATTCCGCTCATTGGTCGATGGACCAACTAGTAGGAATCAGTTGATGGTGATTAAGACCAGCTCAATCACAATAAACTCTTTAACATTTTACCTTAATTATTGAGCTAAAGAATCACTGAGTCATTTGTTTAAAGAATAATAAAGTTTATATAAAGTTTCGAAGCAAGAAATAAGTTTAAGCTTATTATTCAGATTATTACATTTATCATCATTATAAGAATACATTGAAATTGCAATGCATACCTATTAGACGGAAAAATAAGGTTATTACAGCAAGAACTCCAAAAGATCAATCTATCTGTCTTGGAAAATCTAATAGCTCTAAATGAAAAATCTATCAGGAGTAAAAAGGTTCTCCAAAAGCAGCATCTTATACTCAACTAGAAATATAAAAAACAGCAGCAGCATCAGCTCGTCAGCATCAGCAACCGCAACTTCACCCATCTACAGCATCTCTGTCAACAGCAACTAACCCCTCCCCACCAAGAGTAGGTCTTCTTATACCCTAATTCTAGCTTACTGAATAAAAATGTTGCATCTCTATGGCGTGATACTCTCTCATTGGTTCATTCAAGTCCATATACATTTTAATCAAACTTCCTTGTCTTAACCAGTTCTTTGTGGAATGTCCATGCTTGCATCGTTTCCCACAGTTCATGACATTACTCATCAGTTTCGATCAGTCCAATTTGTATCTTTTTCTGTTACTTTTAGATTCAATAGTTCCGTTTGTCCATTTATTCAGTTTGACTTCTCACGCTTCTTGCTGATCATCTTGGCACACATTTGCTCAGAAAGGTCACAATAGCCTTGACCATACTTCCATCTTAGGCTCTCAGCACGAACACGTGGTCATTCTTTTTCACAGCCTTTCTCCTCTACCACACGGCTTCTTGCTCATGCGTACTCGCATGCTCAACAGGCCTAAGCGCACTATTTTCAAAGATAAACAAAATATTGTTAAAATAAAGAATATAAACACTTTCGTTTCCCTCCCATCTTTCTACGTACCCCAATTAGGTATTACCTAGCAAAAAGCAACATATAAAGCCGTCTCTTACTTACCATCACTTTATTTTGCCACCACACGTTTTATTTTCAAAGCACAAATCATGCGTTTATTATTTTATTAGTACGCAAATATTACGTTTATGTTAGACACGTCAACAATTATAAGTTGATTAATTTGCACACAAAAATAGCGTGTTACCTTTAACCCTTTACATGTAACATACATTGTTGGTTATTTACTTAAACGAACATGTTTATTAATTATTTTACGAAAATTATTAGGGGGTTAAAATTTTTTCATTTATCCTGCTCCATCAACTCCCCCCTTTGGTGATTTTTAATATCACCACAAAACCCAAGTTATACAATTTTCTCAAACAGCATATTTCTTTTATCCGTTTGCTTTTGTTAGTTTACACAACTGTATCTCTTTCAACTTGTCTCTTCGTTTTCTTGTACATGTTCTCTTTTATCTCTTCTAGCTCTATTTCACCCATTTCTCTCTCTCTCTCTCCTTGTTTATCATGTTTTCTTTTTCTATTTTATTCTGTTTTCTTCTTTTCTTTATACATGTAATTACAAGCTTCAGCACTAAAATTATTATTATGGTTGCTATTATTATAACTCTCCCTATTATTAATCCACTCATTCTTGTTAACCAATTTATTACTGAAGAAAACCCTTTACCAAGTTTTCCCAATGCACTTTCAACCTCCAGTGGAACAAGTTCTTTGTGCAAACTTGTAATATTCGTTATATACTTTTGTATATTTTCACTTTTATCTGGAATGTAAGTGCAGCAATGTTGGACTTTCAGCATTCCACAAACTCCACCCTCTTTTGCCAAAAGAATGTCAAGGGCAAGTCGATTTTGCATCACCATAGCTCTCATGGCAACCATCTCGGTATTTACCATCAAGAACCCTCAAGCAGTATCTGTAGATAAACGATCTACCACTGTGGATAATTTCCGAATTTTAAATGCATTCAAAGATATTCCCACTGCTGGTATCAATGCACCAAAAATATCACCTACTATTTCTGAAAAACTTTCCCTTTTTCTACGTGTAAAGGTATTTATCATTTTGTGTGTTCCTTTTTCTTTTCTATCCATATGAAAAATCTTTGGAAAGACCAGGCCTAAATAACATGACCCATACCAATGGTCCGGCAACCTGTAACAAGCCCTATTACCGCAAACATAATAGATCCCTGGAAATATTGGATCTTTTCCCCCTTTGAATCCCCATCCGCCTAAAATTTGATAATTGTCATAGCAAATACTGGAACCCACAAAATAATTGTCATATCTTGTTTTATTTCTTCTAATGCACAACCTTCCCTGTTGGGGCCAATCCAGAGTCATAGCTGCATTTGTCTTTTTCTTGTCATGATTGTCTTCCACAAACGCCCAAAGAGGTGTTTTTGTCTCTTCTATCACTTTTCTTTGAAATTTCACTCTTCTTTCTTCAACCATCTCTAAAAATACTTTTTCTTCCTTCTTTAACTCACAGGTAAGGTTGTTTTTAACTATATTCTCTAATGTTAAAATCTTATCTTCTATAAAATATTCACCAAACATTTTTCCTTCTTTTTATTTTGTTTAGCTCGGGAACTACAGAAACTTTCGCAAAAATCTTATCTATGTCAGTGTAATAATATTCTAATCTACCTGTTTTATAAAATAAACTTGCTAAAACACTACATGTTATTCCATACGTCAAAGGAAGGTGATGATAAGTCACACCTTCTGCTACAGATGCAGGCAATTGCATACAAACATAGCAATCTCTTACATCCATTGTTTCTACATACTCATATAATAATTTAGTAAAAACATTCTTTGAAAAATCTGTTATTGATTTGTCTTTATGTAATTCTGCACTACTTTTTAATATAACTGGTTCTTGAGTGTTAGCTCCTTTTTCTTTCTCTGTGTTATTAGAAGTTTCTACTACAGCTAAACTAATTGGAATAGTGATTGCTAAAACCACCCATACTGTCATTAATAATCCTGTACAAAAGAAGCACATCTTACACCATCTACTTAAAAACTCACATTTACATTTTCTATCTCTAGTATCCTCCATTTTCTTTTATAACCTTATTTATTTATTTTCAAGAAAATTGTGTCACTACACCTCAGAAATGACTTATTAGCCACTCTGCACTCCAATGTTTTTGTTTTTGCTTGGTACTTTCTTTTAATTCTTTTCAGAATTCTTTCTTTGTCAAATCCAGTATTTTGTCAAATCCGGTAGAAATTCGTCAGATCCAGTGTTTTGTCAAGTCCGGTAGAAATTTGTTCAGATTTCTTCAAGTTTGTTGCACCTCACCTTCACCCATTAGGTTTCTGTGTTCTGGGTTCTCGTGAGTGTTCTTTTCTTCTTTGATATCAGTCAAAGCAAGATACAACCATTCAGGCGATCTATACTTCGGATTTACCTTCTTTACTCTTTTCGTTTTCTGCAAGTGTTTTCCACCTTGTTTTTCTTGCTCTTTCTGACTTGTTATTTCATTCACTTGTTCAGCACTTTTTCCATCTAACCTTATGATTCTGTATCTTAACTTTCTTACTTCGTTGGGCCAATTGTCTCCTTTTCTTGGCCTTTTTGCCTCACTTCCTTTTTCCTCTCTTTCTGTTTTCCAATTCCTTTTTCTTGACTCTAGTTTTTGGTTTCTTTCTTCTCCACTTTCTTCGGACTCTGTTTCAATTTTTTCTTTATTGTCTCTTATTTTGAATCTTATAATTTCATTTTCTTCCTCTACTTGTGGTTCTTTTCTTATCTTCCTTCGTTCACCTATTTCTGTCCCTCCTCGAGGTTCTTCCGAATTTGTGTCAATCTCTCTATCTGCTTCTAAATTTCCTTGTTCTTTTATTTGGCTATCTGTCCCTATTGCTCCTCGGGGATCTTCCGATTTTTCTAATTTTCTGTTTGAAACTCTCCCTTCTTCATCTATTAATATTATCTCCGAAGGATTTTTACCACAACTTGTACTTGGTTGCTCACTGTTACTATCTTCTTGCTCAGTTTCTTCTCTTATGCTTTCAAATTTCCAATTTCTTTTCAGAATTTCTTCACAATCTGAATGATCTGTATCAGATTCTGAACTGGTATCTGATATTTCCAGATGTCGACTCACATGTCGATCTTCAAGTTCTGGAACTTCAGCTATTTCCTCTACTTCTTCTGTCGTTGCACTTGTAATTGGGTCTTCCAGATGTCGACTTACAGGTCGATCTTCAGATTCTGGCACCCTGTTTGTTTCTTCTTCTGCTTCTGATGCTGAACTGTCATCCAATACTTCCAGATGTCGACTCACATGTCGATCTTCAGGTTCTGGAACTCTGATGGTGTGACTGGCATGCACCCAGTGTTTCACTCCTGCACATTTGACTGCAGTGGTTGTCACCAGGATCACTTGTCGTGGTTCGTCCCAGCAAGGAACCAAACAGTTTCTTCTCCTGTGGACTTTTATGCGGACCCAATCTCCTGGATTCAAGTCGTGAGCTGGTTTTCTTTCAAGAGTGGTCGCATCCGGTCCAACCTGATGAAACACAGAACGCACCACATCAGCCAATCCTTTGCAATAATCCAGGACCAGATCATCAGTTATAGTCAGTAGTTTGTTGACAGGTACATGTGCTTGTCTCATTGCTCATCCCATAATTATCTCATGGGGACTGAGTCCAGTTTTCCTTTCCGGAATACTTCTTATTGTCATTAAAACTAATGGCAAGGCATCTGGCCATTTGAGTCCTGTAGCTTGACACATTTTTCCTAACCTGTTCTTAATTGTTCCATTCACTTGCTCTACTATTCCACAAGCCTCTGGTCTGTATGCACAATGCAGTTTCTGTTTAATACTAAGTGCTTCACAAATCAGTTTAATTAATTCATTTTGGAAATGTGTTCCTCTATCTGTTTCAATCGTGACTGGAAAACCATACCTCGGAATGAATTCTCGCAGCATAAGTTTTGCTACCGTGATTCCATCATTCCTTCTGGTTGGGTATGCTTCCACCCAACGGGAAAACAAACAGACGACTACTAGGACATACCTTAGTCTGTTGCTCGGGGGCATTTCAATAAAATCCATTTGCATTCTAGTGAACGGACCTCCTTCTCGTCCTATTGTTCCTAGACTCACTACTGTCTTCCTTCCTGGATTTAACTGTTGACAAATAAGACATCTTTGACAAAGACTCTCAGCTATGGCTCTGAATTTTGGATTATACCATGTTTGTCTAAAAAGTCTGATCATTGAATCTCTCCCAATATTTGCTTGTCCATGGTACATCCGTGCCATGTCAGAAATCATGCTATCAGGCATAACTGGTCTTTCATCTCTGTAAACCCAAACATCATTTTCCTCATGTTTTCTACATCCTGCTTTTATCCATGTATCTTTTTCCTCATCATCTGCTGCTTCCTGTAACTGTCTCACCTCATCCCATGTCTCAACAGGGTTAGTAAAAAGCAAAGGACAAGAAATATGCTCTCTCTCTCGGTTCCTGTTTAAAGAAACCACATTCTTTGCACAGTACTGTGCAATCTCGTCAGCATATTTATTGCCGACAGTTATGTAGTCTTCCCCATTTTTATGTGCATTGCACTTCACAACAGCAATCTGTTTAGGCAGCTGTATCGCCTCAAGCAACTTTTTCACAAAATCTCCATTTCTAATTGGCGATCCTGCAGACGTCAAGAAACCTCTTTGTGACCAAATCTGACCAAAATCATGCACCACCCCAAAGCCGTACTGGCTATCTGTCACAATCGTAACCCGTACATTTCTTCCCAACTTGCATGCTTGAATCAGAGCTACTAGTTCTGCGACTTGGGCAGACCGTATCCCTTTCAGACAAGATGCTTCCATTACAGTTGCTACTGTGCAAACTGCATATGCTGCACTTAGAACTCCATCATTCGTTCTCAAACATGAGCCATTCACAAACAGAACATAATCTGATTCCTTTAAGGGCTCATCTCGTATGTCTGATCTCGGTTTTGTACAATATTCAAGCACATTCAGACAATCGTGATCTACTTCATCCATTTCAATTACACTCTCTTCATCTGGCAATGATGTCGAAGGATTCACATTCATACATCTGTCAATGGTCACATTATCTGCACTTAAAATTACTTTTTCATACCTAGTCAGCCGACTATGTGTCATATATTGTGTTTTCGTTCTTGTCAAGAGAATTTCCACAGAATGGGGAACATATACTCTCAGTGGATATCCCATCACTATGCCTTCACTCTGTTCCAGACTCACACAAGTAGCAGCAACTGCTTTCAAACATCCAGGCAACGCTTTCGCTACAGGGTCTAAAACAGCTGAAAAATATGCAATTGGTTTTTTCATAGTTCCATGTCTCTGTACCAAGACTGAAAATGCACATCCATCTCTTTCACTGCAATACAACTCAAAATCTTTCTCATAGTCAGGCATTCCCAATGCTGGAGCTTCACACAATTTCTTTTTCAGCTCTCTGAATGCTTTCATTTCCTCATCATTCATTTCAAAAGGATCTTTAACATCCTTCTTTGTCAGTTTTTGCAACGGTTTAGCAATCAGCGAAAAACCGCTTATCTATTGTCGACAATATCCAACCATTCCCAGAAACATTCTTACCTCTCTTTGCGTCATTGGAGCTCTCATTCCTTGAATCATCTTTATTCTTTCAGTCGTTACCTTTCGCACTCCTTTCTCAATTTTATGCCCTAAATATTGGACTTCTTGTTGACAAAACTGCAATTTTGATGGGGACACTTTATGTCCTCTTTTGCTAAATGATTCAGCAAAGCAATTGTATCATTGACACATGCTTCCTTCGTTTTTGATGCCACCAGTAGGTCATCAATATACTGAACCATCACTGACTTTTCTGGCATTTTTAAATCTTCCAAGGATTTCTTTAGAATCTGATTAAAGATTGAGGGGCTTTCTGTGTACCCTTGAGGAATTCGGCACCATGCCAAAATACGCTCTCCAAACCTAAACGCAAATAATGGCTGGCTATCTGGATGCAATGGAATAGAGAAAAATGCATGACATAAATCAATTACTGTGTACCATTCTGCTTCACGTGGAATCTGGTATAGAATCACAGCAGGGTTCGGAACTATTGGGCAACAAGGCACTACAATTTTGTTTACCTTCCTCAAATCCTATACAATTCTATATGTTCCGTTTGGCTTTTTCAGTCCCATTATTGGCGAATTACATGGACTGCTCATGATTTCTTTTAGAATCCCTTGTTCAACCATTTTATTTATTACTGGCGTTATTCCTTCAATTATTTCTGGTGTCAATTTATACTGGGGCGTATTTGGGTAACTCGTTCCCTCTTTTACTGTTATTTTAACGGGATCTACTTCTTTCATTAATCCTATATCTTCTCCTGTAAAGTCCCACACTTCTTCTTTCACTGTCTTTTTCAATTCAATTGGGATTTTCTCTGCATCAAATACAGGAAACAAATCATTTACTTCTGGTTCTAAATTTACCATTGTCATTTTATACAGTACATCTTCATCTGGGGTCTGAAATGCAATTCCATCTGGAGTACAATAGATAGTGCAATTCATTTTGCACAATAGATCGCGTCCTAATAGGTTCACGGGACTACAATCGCATACCACAAATCGGTGCATTTCACTAAATGGACCAATCTTTACCTCCACTAATTTAGTAAGAGGCGTCTTTATTTGCTGATTCGAAACTCCAACTACTTGGATATGTTCACCTGAGAGAGAAAGGTTTGGAATTTCCACTGGCCTAACAGTAGAACGGGTAGCTCCAGTGTCCACAAGGAATGTTACATTTGCACCATTCACTTCTCCATCCACAAATGGACCAGACTGATCTACCTCTAGAGTTGCACCAAGCACGCACTCTTCCCCCTCTCCTAGGCACCGTCAGAAGCTTTCATCCGTTTCATCCTCATCCTGTCGTAACCAATATTGAGAAATGGCAGCTGCACGCGGCAACTGTGTTACCTGTTCTCCTCCGTAGAATCCTGTTTCTGCACTGTATTTCTGTTGGTTAACACTCTTGGGAAGTGGTGGTTGTGGCACCTGACTTTGTTGAGTAACTACCTCACTCTGCACCTGTGAATTTAATGATTGATTTTCCACATTAAGTTTTGGAGGAAATTTACACTCGTTTCTCCAATGCCCTAGCTTTCCGCAGTTGTGGCATGGCCACTTTTTCTTTGCCTCATCTATGCTCATTTGTCCTTTTCCTTTACCTATATTTGGTCGAGATCTAGCCTGTCCTGCTTCATTACCTGTATTACTCAATTGAGCTTCTTGTTTCTCTGCAACTTTCACCTGTGCCCACATGGCTTTTTCTTTCAATTTACGCTGTCTACTCTCAATATCATCACTGCAATACTTAGCATATCTCAAAACTTCGTCGACTGTGCTATTCTGCCAACAAATCATATGCTGTTTAATCATCTCACTTATCTCTGGTTTCAACCCATATACAAATCTATATACAAAATGACTCATATCCTTCTCATTTAGTGTCTCATAACCACTATACTGTTTGAAAACTAACAACAGTCTTTCATAGTAAGCATGCACTGATTCTTTACTTTCCTGCGTTGTTCTGTCTATTTTTACCCAATCTGTTTCTTTAGGTGGAATCTTATTCTTCAAAAAGGTAATTACTTGATCATACTTTCTCATCACTTCTGGTCCTGGCGCTCCTGTTTTAGCGTCCCTTGGATATTCTACAGTTGGCCAATCAATAGTAATCTTATATTCTGTCCACAAATCAGCTGGCACTACTATATCAAACAATCCATCCAAGTCTATCCACAACACCTTTGAAACGTTAACAAATCTCTCCACTTGTCTGTACCATTCTACTGGCTTTTCTCTCAACTTTGGGAAATCATTTGTAAATGACAGTATATCCTGTCTAGTCCATGGAACATGCACATAACTTCCTCCTGGAGTTTCTCTCATCGGGTACTCCCTTACAACTGGTTCCTTATCTGTCACTGCAAAAGCCAAAGATGCTTTATCTGTTACTTTCTCACTCCTTTTCGTCCATCTATTTCTCCATCTATCCACATCACCCCATTTTCTCAGTAAAACAATTAACTCTTTTATTTGGGTCAATCTTCCTGATGTATTCAGATTCTCTATATCTTTTTCACAAAAATCTACTCTGTATGGTTTCTGCAACGTTCTCACTTTTGCAAATTCTACTCCTAGTTCACTTGCTGTCTCTTCTAATTTGTCATGTAAATTCCTAGCTCTCCATGTAAGACTTTTGCACAAAAACATAATCTCATCATCCTGATAATTGTTTTATTTTTCTGTACCAATCGTTCCTAAAATCAATTCTTCCATGTCTATTTTTAACCTAATTACATCTAATGGTTTTACTTCTGTTTCTTTTGTTTTTAGCGTTTTCATCCATTCATTTAACTCATCTGGAGTCGGACCTACAGGCGTACTATTTAATTCTATCCAATTGTTACTTCTTTCTGGTGTCCCTGATGCAGACTCCGTTACCATAGGTATTCTCCTGAACTCATTCTCATTTATTGTCAAATTAGTAGGTGGGCTTGGTCTATAGGTACTAACCAAATGGTGTGCACCTTCATTGTTCAGTTCCATCCCTTCTCTTTTTCTTTGCAAATGTGAATTCATGGGAATCACTAAAGAACGTTCATCAATTTTCTGATTCTCAAAAATTGGCATTACTGGACCTATCGTCACTGGTACAGTTACAGCTTCCATATTCTTTGTCAATGCTCTTATTTTCTCAGTCAATTCTCTTGTGGTTTTTGCTAATTCAGTTGCATTGTCACTTTCTATCTCTTCATTTTGTGAAGTTTTTAATTGATCTTGTGACCTATTTATCTCATCTCTTCGTTCGGGATTTTTATTCCTCCCAGTTTCCATTGTCGGTGCATTAGGTGTCACCACCGCAGAAGTCTGTTGGTATGGAGGTGGGTTTCTGTTTAAAATATCTTCCAGCAATTCGTCATCCGTTTCACTACCACCATACCCATACTTTTCCATAACTACATGTTTCTTTTTCTCTGTACACTTTCTCTTTGCTTCTTCCTCTACTGTAAAAGCTGGAAATAAACCTCCTGTCATATTAGCACATCTCCAACGCTTTATTCTGTCCTCATGATTTACTCCCCATAACCTTCCAGGCACAAACTCATGATTCTTTAATCCTCTGAATCTCTCTCGTTCATACATCTCATCTTCCCATTCAGTTAAAGCTTCAAACTGTGTCGGTCTAGGTCTAGGTTCAAACATTGCCATCTTCTCTCTCAAATTCCGTAGTACAGCTACATTAAATGAACCATTCTCAGGGAAAGCCAATGCTCCATCATTCTTGGTATATTTTGTCCAATTTTCTAACCATATGCATGTATGATATCCATATTTCAGCATCATGTGTGAAGCTGGTGATTTCGGCGGAGGAATTACTTGTCCCTCTCTAGTCACTACCTTTTTGTCTTTCTTAAAGAAGTTCTTAACTTTCGACATCCACGACGTTTTCTCTCTACCATATTCATAATACGACATGACTCACAATCGCTTTCTCTCCTCAAACTATCCGTAATTCAACACTGTTCTCTATGCGTTATTCCAACCAATACTAGCGCGACTCACACCAACACTCCAATCACAAACTTCCACGTCACTAGGCTATTCGACCAATCCTAGCGCTATTCACACCAAAACTCCAATCAGAGCAATTTCTGTCTACAGCGCACTGTCCAATCCCAGCGCGGCTTTTGTCTACATCAGTTCTGCTCTTGACCCCTCCTTTACAAAATTTATCGGCAATTTCTTTTTCAACAATTCTTTGTTAGTTACAACATTTAAAACACATTTCCATTGTCTGATTCACTAACTAAAGAGATAGCTTTGTCCATTTACACAAGAATTCTGTATTTTCCAGTAGGCAGCGCTTACCTCTACCCTACCACAGAATTTTCTGTTTCGCCGATAAAGTAGCACTTCCCTCTACCTTACCCTTCTTTCAAGCAAGCGGTAAACCCGTTTCTCTGGGGATAAAACACATGTGGAGACTATACTGCTCCTGAGAATTAATGCCAGAGTTTCACAAGGAAACCGATCACTATTTCACTTACACACCTTTTATGCGGAGAATGTCCCTATCATAACACAACCTATGTTATCACCAATATGAACTCAGACAATGCACTATTCCATGTGACTTCTCTTGCCACACGTGTTCCACTTCCTACTTCCCGGAAGCGTGAAAACTTACATATAACATAACGCGACTCAACATAAAGTGTTAGACATAAACTTATCAATAATCAATAATCACCAAACTAATCTATAGTAACCATAACTCTGCTACCAAGAAATCTGATCCAGCGCTAACAATAAAAATTCTTCTCCTATATGACTCGGTCATCCAGGTGCAAAATATCTCTCCAATACACAGATTATATCCATATGACGGTGGGGCCCATTGACACCGCATATATATTCACTTACTCATTTATTCCCTGGATTACCTCCGTCCTCAACCTAGGAGAAAACGATTCGCTGGAAGGAGACGGGATACCTCTTTTTAACACGACATAATGTTTCTCATTGCTTTTAAGGTATTCCGCTCATTGGTCGATGGACCAACTAGTAGGAATCAGTTGATGGTGATTAAGACCAGCTCAATCACAATAAACTCTTTAACATTTTACCTTAATTATTGAGCTAAAGAATCACTGAGTCATTTGTTTAAAGAATAATAAAGTTTATATAAAGTTTCGAAGCAAGAAATAAGTTTAAGCTTATTATTCAGATTATTACATTTATCATCATTATAAGAATAAATTGAAATTGCAATGCATACCTATTAGACGGAAAAATAAGGTTGTTACAGCAAGAACTCCAAAAGATCAATCTATCTGTCTTGGAAAATCTAATAGCTCTAAATGAAAAATCTATCAGGAGTAAAAAGGTTCTCCAAAAGCAGCATCTTATACTCAACTAGAAATATAAAAACAGCAGCAGCATCAGCTCGTCAGCATCAGCAACCGCAACTTCACCCATCTACAGCATCTCCGTCAACAGCAACTAACCCCTTCCCACCAAGAGTAGGTCTTCTTATACCCTAATTCTAGCTTACTGAATAAAAATGTTGCATCTCTATGGCGTGATTCTCTCTCATTGGTTCATTCAAGTCCATATACATTTTAATCAAACTTCCTTGTCTTAACCAGTTCTTTGTGGAATGTCCATGCTTGCATCGTTTCCCACAGTTCATGACATTACTCATCAGTTTCGATCAGTCCAATTTGTATCTTTTTCTGTTACTTTTAGATTCAATAGTTCCGTTTGTCCATTTATTCAGTTTGACTTCTTACGCTTCTTGCTGATCATCTTGGCACACATTTGCTCAGAAAGGTCACAATAGCCTTGAACATACTTCCATCTTAGGCTCTCAGCACGAACACGTGGTCATTCTTTTTCACAGCCTTTCTCCTCTACCACGCGGCTTCTTGCTCATGCGTACTCTAGCAAATGGCGCCCATTTTATATCGCTGCTCAACAGGCCTAAGCGCACTATTTTCAAAGATAAACAAAATATTGTTAAAATAATGAATATAAACCCTTTCGTTTCCCTCCCGTCTTTCTACGTACCCCAATTAGGTATTACCTAGCAAAAAGCAACATATAAAGCTGTCCCTTACTTACCATCGCTTTATTTTGCCACCACACGTTTTATTTTCAAAGCACAAATCATGCGTTTATTATTTTATTAGTACGCAAATATTACGTTTATGTTAGACACGTCAACAATTATAAGTTGATTAATTTGCACACAAAAATAGCGTGTTACCTTTAACCCTTTACATGTAACATACATTGTTGGTTATTTACTTAAACGAACATGTTTATTAATTATTTTACGAAAATTATTAGGGGGTTAAAAAAATTTCATTTATCCTGCTCCATCACTACTCATTATGGTGGAGTTTCAGCCTGTTAACATTGAAAGCACGATGGGGTTTCCTGGGGAGATAGGTGGCTTCTCCCTTATTCTCAAGAATGGGATAGGGCCCAATCCACTTGTCCTGGGGGGCCCTAGAAGCCACCGGCTAAAAAACCCACACCAACATCCCTGGTTGGTACTCTGCCATTGAGGACTTCTGCTCATACCTGTGCTCTACAAGCTCCTGGCTGGCCTCCAAATTATTGTTCCTTACAGCAAACAATATATACAACCCCGCTGAACAGGACCTAACAAGAATCATCACAGTGAATTTCTACTCCCAGGGTTTGTCAGGGTGGGGGGTCAACACCAAAATCATTACCTACTATGGTGATCTGTGAGATTACTAGTAACCAAATGACTTTCTAAGGCCTGTAACATAACGTGATAACAATCTGCAGCCTATTGGCTTTACCATATGTGCTTCACAATAAATAAGCCAGGCCTACTGCCTTTGTAATAGCTTTTCATAAAAAACAAACCAGACCAATGGCATCTGGCATATCAGCACCCTGCACACCACTCTAGTGTATGGCTGTTACCATTGGTTGGTTGCCATATCAAACACAGGCCTACAGTACTGAGCATGAGCTTTCCCACAAGGCAACGATCAGGCATACAGTCCTAAAATTGCAAATGTATGCAAATTTACAGATGGCAAAGCCAAAAACTATATCTCCTAGCAGGGCTTACAATGATTCTCACAGTGCAAATCTTCTATAGCCATGGTTTAACAGAGAGGGTAACCAACCCCAAAACCCTTTTCCACTAAGGTAATCTGTATCTGTAAGATTCTGTGTAACAAAATACCTATGTGTAAACTTTTCTACACAGTAATAAGAATCCAAACTTAAATCCCTATTCACTTTAACAAATGATTTTCACAATAAATACGTCAGGCCTAGTGCTTTCATCATAACATTTCATCATAAAGAGATCAGGCCTGTAGCCATCATCACTGGCTCGCCGCCATGACTAACTCAGTCCTGCTGTATCGAGTATCAGCTTTGCCACAAGCCAAAAAAGGGAATACAAGCAGTCTTTTTAGTGAAGGCACAGAAATGTATCATACACTCAGAGTAGCCAATCAGTGTGATTCCTTGTAACAAGTAACCTATTTGTAGGCCTTAATTCAGAGTAATAGCAACCCACATTAAATGCCTGTTGATTAAACATATGCTTTTCACAATTAATATGTCAGGCCTACTGCTTTTATCATAACGTTTCATAATAAACATTCAGGCCTACAGCTTTATCATTGGCTTGTCACCATAACCATCTCAAGCCTACTGTAATGAAAGTAAGCTTTCCACATGCTAATCATCTGGCATAAAGTAATAAAAGTACAGATGTATACAAAATTACAGTTGGCAAAGCAAAATAATATCTCTCCTAAGAGAGCCTCATATGGATTATTGTAGTGTGTATCTTCTATCCTCGTAAACCACGAGGTGGATCACCAGCACCAAATCCCTTGTCTACTATGGTAATTGTGAAACTCCACATAACAAAATGCCCGCCTACATGTTTTAGCACACTGTAATATCAATCCATCCTTAGAAGCTATTGTCTTTAACACGTGCTTTTCAAAATAAATAGGTGGGACCTACTGGCTTCATCATAATGTTTCATAATGAATAGGTAAAATCTATGAAATCTGGCATGACTTTTCCCAATGAACTGATGAAGCCGTTATCATTTACAACTGGCTTTACACCTTACCCATCACCAGCCCATTCAAATGCACATAAACTGGCAACCATCACGCATACAGTTATAAAATTACAAATACGTAGACAAAATTTGGTTTGCAAAACAATATACAAGCCGTCGCAACAGGGCCTAAAAGGAATCATCACTGTGAAAAAACCCAGGGTTTGTCAGAGAAGGGGGTCAATGCCAAAACTGTTGCCTACTATGCTAATCTGTGATATCACACGTAACAAAATGCCATTCTATAGCCTGTAACACAATGTTATAACAACCCACTGTTAAATGGTTACTGGCTTTAACAAATGCTGTTCACGATAAAAAAAACTAGACCAACTGCCTTTATCATAACGTTTTAAAATAAGCAGACCAGGTCTATGGCTTTAGAATTACATTTTCCCGGTACACCAAACAGGCCTACAGCTTGTCATCATAATCAGGTGAGAGGATGTAGCCTTATGGCTAGAACTGCCGAATTTGGAGCTGGGGAACAGGGTTCAAGCCTTGGCGTTGGCTCAGCATCCTGTGATTCTGGGCAAATCACTTAATCTCCCCATGGCTACCAAAAATGAATGTGTCCTTGGGTAACGTAACTGGTTCTCACGTAAAGCGCTCCAATTCCTTTGGGTAGAGTTTGCGCTATATAAATCTGCACAAAAAAAAATCAACTCATGCCCACAGTTTTGAGCGTAAGCTTTTCACAAGGCAACAATCAGACTCACAGTCATAAAATTAGAAAAGTATAGAAAATTATAGATCGGTAAGCAAAATACTATCTCTCCTCAAAGGGCCGAACAAGGATTCTAACAGAGCAAAACTTCTATATCCTTTGTTTGTCGCAAAGTGTAATCAACACCTAAACCATTGCCTACCATAGCAATCTATGAGATTCCAAGTGACAAGATACCTATCTATAGGCCTTAATATAGAGTAATAACAATCCACACTTAAATGGGTATTGACTTTACTATATGCTTTTTACAAGAAATATGTCATGCATAGTGCCTTTATCATAACATTTTATATTAAATACATCAGGCCTACAGCCATGAACATTAGCTTATCGTCATAAAAAACTCAATCCAGCTGTATCGAGTATAAGCTTTGCACAAGCCAAAAAGTGCGACACAAGCAGTGGTTCAGCGGAAGCACACGAATTCGGCCCAATCAAATTGTGTACCCGGGGAAACCAACATGTGGATGGAGCCTAAGCCCCTTTCTCTTTAGTAATCTGAAAGCTCTTTTTTGTTGATCACGCAAGGCCAGGAGGCAGTTGGACTGTCAAGCCTGGCCTAAAAATTCATACAGATTAGTGTAACCCTGGGAATCCCATTCTACTGTCAAACACAAAAGGGCACATTGAAGTCTAAAGTTAAAGGTGGAAGGAAAGGGTGCTAGGACTACAATACATTCCTCTTGACTAGACAAACAAAATAAAATAATCACAGCTGTGTGGAAAGAAAGCACTTTTTTCTGAGGAAGCACACAACTTTTTCCCAATCAAAACTCTCACTCCTGGCTACCAACATGTGGGTGGTGCCATAGCTCCTCTCTGTAGTACTCATGAATGCATTTGGGAGCATAACTTCGTGTATGTAACATACTATCATATCTCTCACTATAATTCGTGGGGGTTGCAAGTAGTGCCAAGTGTTTCCACCGTGGTGCACCACCCCTTCTCCTAAAGCCCCCCTTCGTCTGCAACTGCCCTGGAGCTACATTCAATGTTTGAGAAGAAGAGTGAGAGCGTCTCAAACAGGCGGGGTAGGAGGATGAAGGGGGGGGGGGCGGCTTTGATGTGAATAAATAGGCAGATATCAATCTTTTGGGAAACATTGGTACACAGTGGGACCCCGAGGCGAGGGGCTGGTGTCCCTGCAAAGGCTGCGTGTAGGTCATTGTACAGAACAATGGTAGGTGTGTACCTGCCCCCAGGCAGGGCCTCGTCGGCCGCACTGTCGCCTGGCCTCAGGTGTGAAAGTTTGAGTGGACGCTAGAAGTGCTGCGTGGGAGGCTTTCGGGGAGCTGTAAATTTACCTTCGAGCAGAATAGCTGAAGAGAGGAGAGGGGCAGACTGAGAATGCTCTGGAAATGTGTTGTATGATTTACACAAAACTTGTAAATCTTGTCGGGGACACTAATAAACAAGCATTGGCATAGCCAATAGGTCTCGCCTTTGGGACCTTATAAGTGTTTAGTTATGCAACAGTTGATGTTGTTGCACCAAGGATATTGTGTTGCATATCTAAATACTTATAAGGTCCCAAAAGCGAGACCTATTGGCTATGCCAATGCTTGTTTTTTTACCGTCAATGCCAAGAATTTGCCTCCATGCCAGGTGGTAACCCTAGAACCAATCGTAGTGCGCTAATAGAGGAAACAACATGGGCAGGAGAGAACAAAGTGTAGCACGGGGGGGTGGAGACAAGCACATGAGCTAGAGTGGGACGTGAGGCTATTAAGGGGAACACAGAAGAGAACGCAGGTGGGGCGAGAAGCACACAAGGACGAGCAAGAGGTGAGAAAGCAACACTGAGCACGCACAATCAAGAAAGAAAACCTCAAAATAGTTCAGTGTTTACAGCGCTAAAAAGTCATCTGGCTCCCTGTCAAAACCAGAGCAAAATCACTTCAATTCTGCACTGGGGGGCCGTTGAGATAAGCAAAGGGAAATGGACGTGTGAATGCAGTTTGCTGAAAGCTATGTAACAGGAAGACAGTGACAGATTCCCCTTAAAAATGTGATTCTCTCTCCCGCACCAATCATAATGCAAGAACAAGGAATGGATTACAGCACAAAGAGAACAAACCCATTCAGCTAAGGCAGATAAGTCTTAGGAAATGGAACGTACATGGGGAGATAAGGCTGTGAGTCACGGCTCAGTCACCAAAGCCATGTTCAACTGGGTAAGTGCTGTCTAGTAGTTAGGCAGGGTGAAGGCGGCGTGGCTGAGTGATGACGTAATTATCCACCAACGAATGGAGAGATCATGAACAGATTAGAATGAATGCTTTAGTGAGGAAGTACAGTGAGGTGTGTAACAGTATCAGGCCAACACAGTACCAGAGGTGATGGAGGAGATGGAGGAGATTCAAGTTTCACTCTTGAAATGGGCCCCTATCCTCATGAAGCCTATAACACAAGAACATGAAGTTGCAATGCAACACGTACGGGGGGAGGGGGAGTATAACATGTGGTCTAGTTTACATCTTGTACCTCTACGTGCTTAACAAGCTGCTCTAAAAACACGAACTTCACGTCGTAGTCAACTACAAAGCAGCACCGACATAATGCAATAAAAAACAAGCGCGCGCGCCTCGCGCGGCAGCAGGGGGAGGGGGGAGAGGAGGGAGCCTGCACGATTCACTTGCGGGAGCGAGCGGCGCCAGGAGCGATAATTGCTACCATATGGCGCCGCTCGCTCCCGCAAGTGAATCGCCAAACGTGCACGCGTTGCCATTGAAGGCAATGGAACGCGTGCACGTTTTAGGCTGAAAAGCCGAATCGATGGCAAAAGGTCTTTTTGCCTATGCGGCGCATGCGCGCTGCGTAGGCGAGACCTAAAAACAAATTGAGACCTCTCTAGGAGCACACTTGTAAGCACTCTTCGCGCGAGGTATCCACCTCTGCGTGTCTGTGGGCAAGAACTACAAATATTTCACGTCCTACGCACGCCCGCTTTATTTATTTAGTTGTGGTTTTTCAATGACGCGGGCTCGGCAGGTCATCAGAGCACCTTACATTTTTTTTTATACACATGGAGGGGTTCGTAAGATAACACCGGAAGAAATGGCGCAGTGCTTTTAACCAGCACCACACCAAGAGCAGGGAGAATATCGGTCCAATAACTACAGCGTTACATATACTCAATAGCGCTCTGAGGCATGAAGTGCTTCAGAAAACAAACAAGGAAATGAAATCCCGGTTAACAGGCTGTGCCTTATCTCTTGGAAGTCCCATAAATAACCAAAGTCTTAAACCTATACTGCATCATGATAGGGCTGCAAATAACCAGCACTGCCACAACCCCGACAGCCTCGCGTTCAAACCCCTATAATGAATCTGGATCCGGCTGCCGCTCACCAGCGCATCCATCACACTGACAGCCTCACGTCTGCACTCCTGTAATCTAACAGGGCAGGCAGGGCTGTAAACAACCAACGCCCTTGCCACCCTGACAGCCTTACGTTTATCCTCCACTAATGCATATGGATAGGGCTGCAAATAACCAGCACCTTCATCATCAGGAAGGCTGCAGGTCTCATCAGGGCAGCTAATAATACATGCCTTCACCACCCTCACTGTCTCATGCATATGTATCAGGGCGGGGCTGCAAAGAACCAATGCATCAGGGTAGAGATGCAAATAACCAATGCATCAGGGTAGAGATGCAAAGAGCCAATGCACCAGGGTAGGGATGCAAAGAATCAATGCATCAGGGTAGGGATGCAAAGAACCAATGCATCCGGGTCGAGATGCAAATAACCAATGCATCAGGGTAGAGATGCAAAGAGCCAATGCATGAGGGTAGGGATGCAAAGAACCAATGCATCAGGGTAGAGATGCAAATAACCAAGGCATCAGGGTAGAGATGCAAAGAACAAATGCATCAGGGTAGAGATGCAAATAACCAATGCATCAGGGTAGAGCTACAAAGAACCAATGCATCAGGGTAGAGCTGCAAAGAAACAGTGCATTAGGGTAGGGCTACAAAGAACCACTGCACAAGGGGAGAGCTGCAAAGAACCACTGCATCAGGGTAGAGATGCAAAGAGCCAATGCATCAGGGTAGAGATGCAAAGAGCCAATGCATCAGGGTAGGGATGCAAAGAACCAATGCATCAGGGTAGAGATGCAAAGAACCAATGCATCAGGGTAGGGATGCAAAGAACCAATGCATCAGGGTAAAGATGCAAATAACCAATGCATCAGGGTAGAGATGCAAAGAGCCAATGCACCAGGGTAGGGATGCAAAGAACCAATGCATCAGGGTAGGGATGCAAAGAACCAATGCATCAGGGTAGGGATGCAAAGAACCAATGCATCCGGGTCGAGATGCAAATAACCAATGCATCAGGGTAGAGATGCAAAGAGCCAATGCACCAGGGTAGGGATGCAAAGAACCAATGCATCAGGGTAGAGATGCAAATAACCAATGCATCAGGGTAGAGATGCAAAGAGCCAATGCATGAGGGTAGAGATGCAAAGAGCCAATGCATGAGGGTAGGGATGCAAAGAACCAATGCATCCGGGTCGAGATGCAAAGAACCAATGCATCAGGGTAGAGCTGCAAAGAAACAGTGCATTTGGGTAGGGCTACAAAGAACCACTGCACAAGGGGAGAGCTGCAAAGAACCACTGCATCAGGGTAGAGATGCAAAGAGCCAATGCATCAGGGTAGAGATGCAAAGAGCCAATGCATCAGGGTAGGGATGCAAAGAACCAATGCATCAGGGTAGAGATGCAAAGAACCAATGCATCAGGGTAGGGATGCAAAGAACCAATGCATCAGGGTAGAGATGCAAATAACCAATGCATCAGGGTAGAGATGCAAAGAGCCAATGCACCAGGGTAGGGATGCAAATAACAAATGCATCAGGGTAGAGATGCAAAGAGCCAATGCACCAGGGTAGGGATGCAAAGAACCAATGCATCAGGGTAGAGATGCAAAGAGCCAATGCATCAGGGTAGGGATGCAAAGAACCAATGCATCAGGGTAGGGATGCAAAGAACCAATGCATCAGGGTAGAGATGCAAATAACCAATGCATCAGGGTAGAGATGCAAAGAGCCAATGCACCAGGGTAGGGATGCAAAGAACCAATGCATCAGGGTAGGGATGCAAAGAACCAATGCATCAGGGTAGGGATGCAAAGAACCAATGCATCCGGGTCGAGATGCAAATAACCAATGCATCAGGGTAGAGATGCAAAGAGCCAATGCACCAGGGTAGGGATGCAAAGAACCAATGCATCAGGGTAGAGATGCAAATAACCAATGCATCGGGGTAGAGATGCAAAGAGCCAATGCACCAGGGTAGGGATGCAAAGAACCAATGCATCCGGGTCGAGATGCAAAGAACCAATGCATCAGGGTAGAGCTGCAAAGAAACAGTGCATTTGGGTAGGGCTACAAAGAACCACTGCACAAGGGGAGAGCTGCAAAGAACCACTGCATCAGGGTAGAGATGCAAAGAGCCAATGCATCAGGGTAGGGATGCAAAGAACCAATGCATCAGGGTAGAGATGCAAAGAACCAATGCATCAGGGTAGGGATGCAAAGAACCAATGCATCAGGGTAGAGATGCAAATAACCAATGCATCAGGGTAGAGATGCAAAGAGCCAATGCACCAGGGTAGGGATGCAAAGAACCAATGCATCAGGGTAGGGATGCAAAGAACCAATGCATCCGGGTCGAGATGCAAATAACCAATTCATCAGGGTAGAGATGCAAAGAGCCAATGCACCAGGGTAGGGATGCAAAGAACCAATGCATCAGGGTAGAGATGCAAATAACCAATGCATCAGGGTAGAGATGCAAAGAGCCAATGCATGAGGGTAGGGATGCAAAGAACCAATGCATCAGGGTAGAGATGCAAATAACCAAGGCATCAGGGTAGAGATGCAAAGAACCAATGCATCAGGGTAGAGATGCAAATAACCAATGAATCAGGGTAGAGCTGCAAAGAACCAATGCATCAGGGTAGAGCTGCAAAGAAACAGTGCATTAGGGTAGGGCTACAAAGAACCACTGCACAAGGGGAGAGCTGCAAAGAACCACTGCATCAGGGTAGAGATGCAAAGAGCCAATGCATCAGGGTAGAGATGCAAAGAGCCAATGCATCAGGGTAGGGATGCAAAGAACCAATGCATCAGGGTAGAGATGCAAAGAACCAATGCATCAGGGTAGGGATGCAAAGAACCAATGCATCAGGGTAGAGATGCAAATAACCAATGCATCAGGGTAGAGATGCAAAGAGCCAATGCACCAGGGTAGGGATGCAAAGAACCAATGCATCAGGGTAGGGATGCAAAGAACCAATGCATCAGGGTAGGGATGCAAAGAACCAATGCATCCGGGTCGAGATGCAAATAACCAATGCATCAGGGTAGAGATGCAAAGAGCCAATGCACCAGGGTAGGGATGCAAAGAACCAATGCATCAGGGTAGAGATGCAAATAACCAATGCATCAGGGTAGAGATGCAAGGAGCCAATGCATGAGGGTAGGGATGCAAAGAACCAATGCATCAGGGTAGAGATGCAAATAACCAATGCATCAGGGTAGAGATGCAAAGAGCCAATGCATGAGGGTAGGGATGCAAAGAACCAATGCATCAGGGTAGAGATGCAAATAACCAATGCATCAGGGTAGAGATGCAAAGAACCAATGCATTAGGGTAGAGATGCAAATAACCAATGCATTAGGGTAAAGGTGCAAAGAATCAATGCATCAGGGTAGAGGTGCAAAGAACCAATGCATCATGGTAGGGCTGCAAGCAACCAATGCACCATGGTAGGGCTGCAAGCAACCAATGCATCAGGGTAGAGATGCAAAGAGCCAATGCATCAGGGTAGAGATGCAGAGAGCCAATGCATCAGGGTAGAGGTGCAAAGAACCACTGCATCAGGGTAGAGATGCAAATAACCAATGCATCAGGGTAAAGGTGCAAAGAACCACTGCATCAGGGTAGAGGTGCAAAGAACCACTGCATCAGGGTAGAGCTGCAAAGAACCATTGCATCAGGGTAGAGATGCAAAGAGCCAATGCATCAGGGTAGAGATGCAAATAACCAATGTATCAGGGTAGGGATGCAAAGAACCAATGCATCAGGGTAGAGATGCAAATAACCAATGCATCAGGGTGGGGATGCAAAGAACCAATGCATCAGGGTAGAGATGCAAATAACCAATGCATCAGGGTTGAGCTGTAAAGAACCAATGCATCATGGTAGGACTGCAGCTAACCAATGCATCGGGGTAGAGCTGCAAAGAACCAATGCATCATGCTAGAGATGCAAAGAACCACTGCATCAGGGTAGAGCTGCAAAGAACCAATGCATCAGGGTAGAGATGCAATGAACCAATGCATCAGGGTAGAGCTGCAAAGAACCAATGCATCAGGGTAGAGATGCAAAGAGCCACTGCATCAGGATAGAGCTGAAAATAACCAATGCATCAGGGTAGGGATGCAAAGAACCACTGCATCAGGGTAGACATGCAAAGAACCACTGCATCAGGGTAGAGATGCAAATAACCAATGCATCGGGGTTGAGCTGCAAAGAACCAATGCATCATGGTAGGGCTGCAATTAACCAATGCATCGGGGTAGAGCTGCAAAGAACCAATGCATCATGGTAGAGATGCAAAGAACCACTGCATCATGGTAGAGCTGCAAAGAACCAATGCATCAGGGTAGAGATGCAAAGAGCCAATGCACCAGGGTAGGGATGCAAAGAACCAATGCATCAGGGTAGAGATGCAAATAACCAATGCATCAGGGTAGAGATGCAAGGAGCCAATGCATGAGGGTAGGGATGCAAAGAACCAATGCATCAGGGTAGAGATGCAAATAACCAATGCATCAGGGTAGAGATGCAAAGAGCCAATGCATGAGGGTAGGGATGCAAAGAACCAATGCATCAGGGTAGAGATGCAAATAACCAATGCATCAGGGTAGAGATGCAAAGAACCAATGCATTAGGGTAGAGATGCAAATAACCAATGCATTAGGGTAAAGGTGCAAAGAATCAATGCATCAGGGTAGAGGTGCAAAGAACCAATGCATCATGGTAGGGCTGCAAGCAACCAATGCACCATGGTAGGGCTGCAAGCAACCAATGCATCAGGGTAGAGATGCAAAGAGCCAATGCATCAGGGTAGAGATGCAGAGAGCCAATGCATCAGGGTAGAGGTGCAAAGAACCACTGCATCAGGGTAGAGATGCAAATAACCAATGCATCAGGGTAAAGGTGCAAAGAACCACTGCATCAGGGTAGAGGTGCAAAGAACCACTGCATCAGGGTAGAGCTGCAAAGAACCATTGCATCAGGGTAGAGATGCAAAGAGCCAATGCATCAGGGTAGAGATGCAAATAACCAATGTATCAGGGTAGGGATGCAAAGAACCAATGCATCAGGGTAGAGATGCAAATAACCAATGCATCAGGGTGGGGATGCAAAGAACCAATGCATCAGGGTAGAGATGCAAATAACCAATGCATCAGGGTTGAGCTGTAAAGAACCAATGCATCATGGTAGGACTGCAGCTAACCAATGCATCGGGGTAGAGCTGCAAAGAACCAATGCATCATGCTAGAGATGCAAAGAACCACTGCATCAGGGTAGAGCTGCAAAGAACCAATGCATCAGGGTAGAGATGCAATGAACCAATGCATCAGGGTAGAGCTGCAAAGAACCAATGCATCAGGGTAGAGATGCAAAGAGCCACTGCATCAGGATAGAGCTGAAAATAACCAATGCATCAGGGTAGGGATGCAAAGAACCACTGCATCAGGGTAGACATGCAAAGAACCACTGCATCAGGGTAGAGATGCAAATAACCAATGCATCGGGGTTGAGCTGCAAAGAACCAATGCATCATGGTAGGGCTGCAATTAACCAATGCATCGGGGTAGAGCTGCAAAGAACCAATGCATCATGGTAGAGATGCAAAGAACCACTGCATCATGGTAGAGCTGCAAAGAACCAATGCATCAGGGTAGAGCTGCAAAGAACCAATGCATCAGGGTAGAGCTGCAAAGAACCAATGCATCAGGTTAGGGATGCAAAGAACCAATGCATCAGGGTAGAGCTGCAAAGAACCAATGCATCAGGGTAGAGATGCAAAGAACCACTGCATCAGGGTAGAGCTGCAAAGAACCAATGCATCAGGGTAGGGATGCAAAGAACCAATGCATCAGGGTAGAGCTGCAAAGAACCAATGCATCAGGGTAGAGATGCAAAGAACCACTGCATCAGGGTAGAGCTGCAAAGAACCAATGCATCAGGGTAGGGATGCAAAGAACCAATGCATCAGGGTAGAGATGCAAATAACCAATGCATCAGGGTAGAGATGCAAAGAACCACTGCATCAGGGTAGAGATGCAAAGAACCAATGCATCATGGTAGGGCTGCAAGCAACCAATGCATCATGGTAGGGCTGCAATTAACCAATGCATCTGGGTAGAGCTGCAAAGAACCAATGCATCAGGGTAGGGATGCAAAGAACCAATGCATCAGGGTAGAGCTGCAAAGAACCAATGCATCAGGGTAGAGATGCAAAGAACCACTGCATCAGGGTAGAGCTGCAAAGAACCAATGCATCAGGGTAGGGATGCAAAGAACCAATGCATCAGGGGAGAGATGCAAAGAGCCAATGCATCAGGGTAGGGATGCAAAGAGTCAATGCATCAGGGTAGGGATGCAAAGAACCAATGCATCAGGGTAGAGCTGCAAAGAACCAATGCATCAGGGTAGAGATGCAAAGAACCACTGCATCAGGGTAGAGCTGCAAAGAACCAATGCATCATGGTAGGGATGCAAAGAACCAATGCATCAGGGTAGAGATGCAAATAACCAATGCATCAGGGTAGAGATGCAAAGAACCACTGCATCAGGGTAGAGATGCAAAGAACCAATGCATCATGGTAGGGCTGCAAGCAACCAATGCATCATGGTAGGGCTGCAATTAACCAATGCATCGGGGTAGAGCTGCAAAGAACCAATGCATCAGGGTAGGGCTGCAAGCAACCAATGCATCATGGTAGGGCTGCAATTAACCAATGCATCGGGGTAGAGCTGCAAAGAACCAACACCTTCACCAGCTGACAACTGCACTGTTGTCCCCAACATCTAGAAGTCCTTACCTCTATTTTTAGTTATTGATAAATGTGTTATTACCACATGTCCAAAATAAAGGACACATCGACAAAAAAATCTTTTTGACCATGCCCCCCCCCCTTTTAAAACTGCTCCCACAAGCTTACTTTCCTGTATGTACATACATGGTATTTCTATAGTGCAAGCCAAACCAAAAGGCAGCAGGGTCAAAGACAAGCGTAATGTTAAGTGATAGGAGAGACAGCTGGGCTGTGGGCGAATAATACATTGTGATGTCGTGTGCTGTAAAGAATTGTTGGTGCGGTCCTGCAGCTTACAGGAATGCAGTTCCAGATCCTGGGCACATAGATGGAAAATGCCTGCTGCCTTGTTTTTGATTGTTTACACTTCTTAGTCTCCAGTCTGATTGGGACCTGGATGTGCCCAGTCCCACCAGGGATGGTGAACCTGTCTGCAAGATAAGCGGGGATGCTGGTCGTGATGACTTTCAAAATGATGCAGCTGGTTTTGAAGATAGTGAGGGCTGGAAACGGGAGCCAGTTGAGATCCTTCAGGATGGGGGTGATGTGATCATATTTCTTCAGGCTCTGGTTGAGACATGCTATCACATGCAGGAAGCCCTTATGGCAGAGGTCTTCTAACTTTTCAATGATGCCCCCACTGTGAAAAAAAAAGTAATCAGGGCCCCCTTAGAAGTTTCTACAATTATTCTATTAAATAAGCAATGTTTAACCCTTTGGTGCTCATGACGGAATGGTTCCGTCCTGAGTACCAGTGTTACTGTGCCATGTGAACCATTCCGTCATGAGTACAGGGGCACTAAATCCCTCTGCTGCAGACAGCAGAGGGATTTCCTTTTTTTTTTTTTTCGCCTCGAGAGGTGGGGAAGAGCTTCTCCAACATCTCGAGTCTGTTTTTCATTTCCAAAGCAATGACGATCGCATGCATGGCGCGCTGACGTCATTGCATTGAAAATTAAACTCAAACTTAGTTTCAGTTTCATTGTTTCAGTGCTCGTGGGGCTATCTCAGGCCCCCGAGCACCGAAACACTTGGGAGGGGTATCGTTGGAAAGGGGAGAATCTTCCCTTTCCAATGGTACCCTTCCCTAGTGGATCCCTGCTTGGGATTGCCCCAGGAGGGCAATCCCCAAGCAGGGATCCACCAACTAGCCACCAAGGAGGGTGGAGCGGCCCCTTGGGCAAGGGCCTTTGCTCCCCCAATAAATTTGGCCGCAGCCAGTCTTTCTGCCCCCCCCGGGGATGGGGGGGAGCAGAAAGCACCCTAGACGCCAGGGATCATTTTTTATAGGCCAGGGGTGGGGGCTGCCAAGAATGGGCATGCCAATGCCCCACCCGACCCCCCCAAAGAAGGCAAAAGACTTTATGCCCCCCCAGGAAGCAGATGGGGGCAATAGTCCCTGATCTGCCCCCCGGGGGGCAGAAAGCCCACTGGGCACCAGGGATTTTTTTTTTTATATATATATACGTAGGGATGGGGGCTGCCCAAAATAGGCATGCCAATGCTCCCACCACAAAAAAAATGCTACAGTCTTTCTGCCCCCTCTGGGAGGCAGATGGGGTAATAGCTCCTTATCTGCCCCCGGGGGGGGGGCAGAAAGCCCACTAGGCACCAGGGATTTTTTCCCCCCAAAGTTCAGGGTGGGGGCTGCCCAGAATGGGCATGCCAATGCCCCCACCCCCCCCAAAAAAATGCCACAGTCTTTCTGCCCCCCTAGGAGGCAGACGGGGGCACTAGCCCCTGATCTGCCCCCCGGGGGGGGCAGAAAGCCCACTAGGCACCAGGGATTTTTTTTATACGTAGGGGTGGGGGCTGCCCAGAATGGGCATGCCAATGCCCCCATCCCAAAAAAAATGCTACAGTCCTTCTGCTCTCCCGGGAGGCAGATGGGGGCAATAGACCCTTATCTGCCCCCTAGTGGGGCAGAAAGCCCACTAGGCACCAGGGATAAAAAAAAAAATCAAAATTCAGGGGTGGGGGCTGCCCAGAATGGGTATGCCAATGCCCCCACCCCTCCAAAAAAGATGCCACAGTCTTCCCCCCCCAGGAGGCAGATGGGGGCAGTAGCCCCTGATCTGCCCCCGGGGTGGGCAGAGAGCCCACTAGGCACCAGCGACTATGCTGGCTTTTTATACATACTGGGCAGCCCCAACCCCCCCCAAAAAAAATAGCCACAGTCTTTGTGCCCCCCTTGGAGGCATATCGGGGCAATAGCTCCCAATTCCCCCCTCCCCAGGGTGGCAGAAAGCCCACTAGGCACTGACATTTTTTCAAAATGTGCCTACCTGTGGAATTTGGGTCCTAGCGCAGCCAGCACCTAGGGAAACATAGCAAACCTGTATATTTTTGAAAACTAGACACCAAGGGGAATCCAGGATGGGTTGACTTGTGTGCCTCTCACCAGGTTCTGTTACCCAGAATCTCTTGCAAATCTCTAACTTAGTTTAAAAAAAACACATTTTCCTCACATATCTGTGATGGAAAGTTCTGGAATCTAAGGGGAGCAACAAACTTCCACCAACTAAGCATTCCCCCAAGACTGCCCATAAAAATGTGTCAGCAACATGAAACGGCCCAAAATGCAACGTGGACACATCACAACTTTCCAGTGAAAACTGACCCTTTTTTGGCATGGGGCCTAGCTGTGGATTTTGGACCCTAGCTCAGCCGGCACCTAAGGAAACCTAGCAAACCTATACATTTTTTAAAACTAGACACCCAGGGGAATCCAGAATCCCTTGCAAACCTCAAACTTTGTAAAAAATACACATTTTCCTCACATTTCTGTGATGGAAAGTTCTGGAATCTGTGCGGATCTACAAACTTCCACCCACCCAGCATTCCCAAAGTCTCCAGATAAAAATGGTACCTCACTTGTTTGGGCAGGCTTACTACCCGCGACAGGAAACGGCCCAAAACGCAACTTGGACACACCACATTTTTACAGTGAAAACTGACCCTTTTTTTGCAAAGTGGCTAGCTGTAGATTTTGAACCCTAGCTCTGCCGGCACCTAGAAAAACCTAGCAAACTTATACATTTCTGAAAACTAGATACCCAGGGGAATCACGGATGGGGTGACTTGTGTGGCTGTCACCAGGTTCGGTTACCCAGAATCCATTCCAACCTCAAACTTTGTAAAAAAAATTAATTTTCCCCACATTTCTGTGATGGAAAGTTCTGGAATCTGCGTGGGTTCACAATCTTCCACACACCCTGCATTCTCCAAAGTCTCATGATAAAAATGGTGCCTCACTCGTGTGGGTGGGTCAAGTACCCGCGACAGGCAAGGGCCCAAAACGAAGTGTAGAGACATCAAAATTACCTATCACAAAACGACCTGGTTTTGCAAGGACAGCACCTGGGTTTTTGGCCCCGGGCTCAGCGGCCGTGTAGGGAAACCTACAAAACCCACACATTTCTGAAAACTAGATACCCTGGGGAGTCCAGTGAGGTATGGCTTGCGTGGATCCCCCAACGTTTCCCTGCCCAGAATCTCCTGCAAACCTCAAATTTAGCTGAAAAAAAAGACATTTTCCCAACTTTTCTGTGTGGGAAAGTTGTGGGATCACCGGGCTGACACAAATTTCCTACCTCTTAGCGTTCCCCCAGGTCTCCCGATAAAAATGGTACCTCGCTTGTGTGGGTAGGCATAGTGGTTGCAACAGGAAACGGCCCAAATCGTACTATGGACACTTCGAAATGACCTATCATAAAACGACCTGGTTTTGCAGGGGGGGTGGGATCGCGGCCATCTAGGGAAACCTACCAAACCCACATATTTCTGAATACTAGACATGCTGGGGAGTCTAGTGAGATATGGCTTGCGTGGATCCCCCAATGTTTTCCTACCCAGAATCCCCTGCAAACCTCAAATTTGGCTGAAAAAAGCACTTTTTCCACACATTTTTATGTGGGATCACTGTGCCGGCACAAATGTCCTACCACCTAGCGTTCCCCTTGGTTTCCCGATAAAAATGATACCTCACTTGTATGGCTGTCCAATGCAGAACCAGCTAAAAACGTATTTTTTTTAAAAATGTAGCGCTTAGAATTTGCGGTGCTATACCCTTAATCCCTATGTTTTTGGCCTTTCCCAGTCACAGGCCTTTGGCCCACCCACACAAGTGAGGTATAATTTTACTCAGGAGAACAAGGGGAACGCTGGGTGGTAGGACATTTGTGCCGGCACGGTGATCCCACATAAAAATGTGTGGAAAAAGTGATTTTTTTTCAGCTAAATTTGAGGTTTGCAAGGGATTCTGGGTAACAGAACCTGGCGAGAGCCACACAAGCCACCCCATCCTGGATTCCCCTGGGTGTCTAGTTTTCAAAAATGCATAGGTTTGCTAGGTTTCCCTGGGTGCCGGAAGAGCTAGGGTTCAAAATCTACAGCTAGGCACTTTGCAAAAAAGGCGTCAGGTTTCACTGTAAAAATGTGGTGTGTCCATGTTGCGTTTTGGGCCGTTTCCTGAAGCACGCACTAAGCCTACCCACACAAGTGAGGTACCATTTTTATTGGATGACGTTGGGGAATGCGGGGTGGGTGGAATTCTGTGGATCCACGCAGATTCCAGAACTTTCCATCACGGAAATGTGAGGAAAATGTGTTTTTTTGACAAAGTTTGAGGTTTGCAAGGCATTCTGGGTAACAGAACCTGGTGAGAGCCACACAAGTCACCCCATCCTACATTTCCCTGGGTGTCTAGTTTTCAAAAATGTATATGTTTGCTAGGTTTCCCTAGGTGCCGGCACAGCTAGGCTTCAAAATCTACAGCTAGGCACTTTGCAAAAAAGGGGTCAGTTTTCACTGTAAAAATGTGGTGTGTCCACGTTGCGTTTTGGGCCGTTTCCTGTTGCGGGCACAAGACCTACCCACACAAGTGAGGTACCATTTTTATCGGAAGACTTTGGGGAATGCGGGGTGGGTGGAATTTTGTGGATCCATGCAGATTCCAGAACTTTCCATCACTGAAATGTGAGGAAAATTTGTTTTTTTTTTCTTTACAAAGTTTGAGCTTTGCAAGGGATTCTGGGTAACAGAACCTGGTGCGAGCCACACAAGTCACCCTATCCTGGATTTCCCTGGGTGTCTAGTTTTCAAAAATGCATAGGTTTGCTAGATTTCCCTAGGTGTCGGCAGAGCTAGGGTTCAAAATCTACAGCTAGGCACTTTGCAAAAAAGGGGTCAGTTTTCACTGTAAAAATGTGGTGTGTCCATGTTGCGTTTTGGGCCGTTTCCTGCCGCGGGCACTAGGCCTACCCACACAAGTGAGGTACCATTTTTATCGGAAGACTTTGGGGAATGCGGGGTGGGTGGAATTTTGTGGATCCATGCAGATTCCAGAACTTTCCATCACAGAAATATGAGGAAAATTTGGTTTTTTTAATAAAGTTTGAGGTTTGCAAGGGATTCTGGGTAATAGAACCTGGTGAGACCCAAACAAGTCACCCATCCTGAATTCCCCTGGGTGTCCAGATTTCACAAATGTATAGGTTTGCTAGGTTTCCCTAGGTGCCGGCAGAGCTAGGGTTCAAAATCTACAGCTAGGCACTTTGCAAAAAAAGGGTCAGTTTTCACCGTAAAAATGTGGTGTGTCCACGTTGCGTTTCGGGCCGTTTCCTGTTGTGGGCACTAGGTCTACCCACACAAGTGAGGTACCATTTTTATCGGAAGACTTTTGAGAATGAGGGGTGTGTAGAATTTTGTGGATCCACGCAGATTCCAAAACTTTCCATCAGAGAAATGTGAGGAAAATGTGGGTTTTTTTGCCAAAGTTTGAAGTTTGCAAGGGATTCTGAGTAACAGAACCTGGTGAGAGCCACACAATTCACCCCATCCTGGATTCCCCTTTGTGTCTAGTTTCAAAAATGTATAGGTTTGCTAGGTTTCCCTAGGTGCCGGCAAAGCGAGGGTTCAAAATCTACAGCTAGGCACTTTGCAAAAAAAGGGTCAGTTTTCACTGTAAAAATGTGGTGTGTCCATGTTGCGTATTGGGCCGTTTCCTGTCGTGGGCACTAGGCCTACCCACACAAGTGAGGTACCATTTTTATCGGAAGACTTTGGAGAATGCAGGGTGTGTGGAAGATTGTGTACCTACGCAGATTCCAGAACTTTCCATCACAGAAATAGGGGCAAAATGTGTTCTTTTTTTTACAAAGTTTGAGGTTTACAAGGGATTCTGGGTAACAGAACCTGGTGAAAGCCATTCAAGTCAGCCCATCCTAGATTCCTTTGGGTGTCTAGTTTTCAAAAATGTATAGGTTTGCTAGATTTCCCTCGGTGCCGGCTGAGCTAGGTTCAAAATCCACAGCTAGGCACTTTGCAAAAAAAGGGTCTGTTTTCACTGTAAAAATGTGGAGTGTCCACGTTGTGTTTTGGGCCCTTTCTTGTCTCGGGCACAAGACCTACCCATACAAGTGAGGTGCCATTTTTATCTGGAGACTTAGGGGAACACAGGATTGTAGAGCAACTGTTATTACCTATTGACTTTCGATGCATTTCTGCCTTCCAAATGTAAGACAATGTGTAAAATAGAAGTCACTTTGAAAAATGCCCTATAATTCACATGCTAGTATGGGTACCAACAATTTTGGAGATGTGCAAATAGCTACTGTTTCTAAACTCTATATTTTGTTACCATTTCTGAAATACATAGGTGTCTTTCATACCGATTTTTCACTGTTTTTATTTTCCCAAATGAATTGCTATATACCCTGTACAAAATAAAAAACCATTGCAAGACGCTGCTCAGTTATTGGCTCTGAGTTCCTTGGGTTCTTGGTGAATCTACAAGTCCTATATATCCCCACAACCAGAAGGGTCCAGCGGATAGAGTGGTATATTGCTTTCAAAAATCTGTCATACTTAGAAGAAGTTACAGGTGAAAACGTTGGCACAAATGGCTGTTTTTTTCAACTAATTTTCAATTTTTCCTATTTTCAGCTGTTAGTTTCTATAAAAACACCTTGAAGGATCTACACAAATGACCAATTGCTGAATTAAGAATTTTGTCTACTTTTCTGAAATGTATAGCTTTTCAGGATCCATTATTGCTTTCATACCCATTTCTACCAATAACTGGAAGGAGGTTGAAAGCACAAAAATAGCAAAAATAGGCTATGTCTCAGTAAAATGCCAAAACTGTGTAAAACATTTTGGTTTTCTGACAAAAGTCTGTCAGTCCCCGAAAGCTGTGAAGATGGTGATTTCAGCACCACAAACCCTTTGTTGATACCATTTGCAGGGAAAAAAACAGACGCTTTCTTCTGCAGCACTTTTTTCCCATTCCCCCCCCAAAAAAAAAACGTTAGCTGTATTTTGGCTAATTTCTGGGTCCCCTCCAGGGGAATCAACAAACCCTAGGTACCTTTAAAATCCCCATGATGTTGGAAGAAAAGGACGCAAATTTGGCGTGGATACCTTATGTGGTCAAAAAGTTACAGGGGCCTAAGCGTGAACTACCCTAAATAGCCAAAAAAGGCTGAGCACAGGGGGGGGGGGGGGGGTGGAAAGGCCTAGCAGCGAAGGGGTTAAATATGTCTACACCTATTTAAACATTGCAGTTAAGTTCTGTTACCACTCATTTTTTCTGCTTAAAACAAAGCACTGTTATCACCATCATGCTTTCTTTGGCCAGAGCCTGGCACCCCCCCCCCTGGGATCAATCAATCAGGGGATTATAAAGCGCGCTTCTCACCCGTGAGGGTCTCAAGGCGCTGGGGTGGTGGGGGAGGGGGGTGCAGCTCCGGATCAGTTGAAGAGCCAGGTCTTGAGGCACTTCCTGAAGGTGTGCAGGGTGGGGGAGCATCTGATGTTGACTGGGAGCCCGTTCCAGGTCTTTGCTGCGATGTAGGAGAAGGCTCTTCCGCCTGCTCTGGTTCTGCGGATGCCTGGGGCCTCTGCCAGGGCGAGGTCGGCGGAGCGGAGGTTCCTTTTGGGTACGTGGAAGGAGACTCTTGTTGAGGTATTTGGGTCCGATGTTGTGGAGGGATTTGTAGGCTTGGGTGAGTAGCTTGAAGGTCACTCTCTTCTCGATGGGGAGCCAGTGGAGGTCTCGTAGGTGCTGGGTCATATGCTCGTGTCTTGGGGTTCCAAGGACGAGTCTGGCTGCGGTGTTCTGTATGGTTTGGAGCTTGTGTAGCAGGGTTTTGTTGATTCACTTGAGGCCCCCTCGGGGGGCCTGCCCGCCAGTTTGAAGACCACCTTAAGGGGTGTCACTGTGGAGCCTGGGAGGCCACAGAGCAGGGCATTATAACTACCCAGAAGCACGAGTACAAGGGCTTGAACAGCAGTTCGGAAATCACGTTCGGGGAGAAACTGTTTCACTTTCTTTATAATGTCGAGCTGGTATCAGGCTATTTTTCTGTTTTGTTTCGGCAATGTGTTCCTTGATGGTGAGGTTAGTGTCTCGGGTGAATCCAAGTGGCTTGGCATTTGGTGAACATTTGGGTTTGAAGATGCCCAAGTCCATGTCATTGCGCCAGGTTTCTTTTCTTGTTCTTGGCAAATAACAGGAATTCTGTCTTGGTTGGGTTGAACTTCAGGTAGGGGCTGCATATCCAGGCCTGGATCAAGTGCAATCAGTGTTTGAGGAGTGGGATGTTTGAAGAAGAGGAGATTTTTAAGTAGAGTTGTGTCTCATCAGCGTATCAGTGAATCTTGATGCTGTAACCAATGCGTAGACCACCATGGAACTCCTTAAAAAGGTTGAAGATGATAGTAAACAGTATGGAACCCCAGGAGACTGCACTGGTGATAGTGATTGTTCCAGTCCTGGAGGTGTCAATGTGAAGAAACTGTTGACAGTTGGAAAGGTAATAAGAGAACCATTGAAGGATATGGCCAGTGAATCCCATTCGAGACCTCATGGTGCATAAGGGTGGGATGGTGAACTGTGTCAAAGGCAGCTGAGAGGTCCAGTGATATCACAAAGCAGTGGTCATCTTCAGCTGACATCAGGATGACATCATCTACAATGTGTAAAGTTGCAGTCTCCATGCTGCAGTGTGATCTGAAATGCGGCTGGTAGTTGTGCAGGAGATGGTTGTTATTGATGTGCTCTTGGAGGTGAACATAGACTGCTGATAAGTGATAAGTGAGCGTTGGGCTGGTAGCTGGTGAGGTCATCAGGATCTAGTCTAGATTTCTTTAGGAGTGGGAGGATCTGGCCTGTATTGATAGATTCTAGGAAGTAGTTCTTCGCACCCATTTTTCTGTTTCTGGGACCCTTTATAATGGGTAGCCACCTGTACGCCTTCCACAACTATGACCTTGGCTTACCCCTCGCACATCTCCTCCGTTACTATCATCCCATTGTTAACTCTATGGGCTCGATTAGGATGTAGGGCGGACCGCCACCGGCAGGCCATCGGTGGCAGTTCATCCCACATCCAGAGTATTGGTCCGACCACCGAATTACAATGCCCGCTGTCGGAGCGGTTTGGGCTGGGGGAAAGACCGCCTCCTACAACAGGCTCAAGGAGCCCATTGTGTGCCAGATGGTGCCTGGCACGCGGTGCATGGATGTCTGAAAACATGCCTTTTTCTATTGCAGCTTTTGCTGCGCCCCATTTCCGAGCCGCAGCACAAGCTGCAATAAAAAATGGCATGTTTACAACCGCCTGCATGGCGGTCGTATTGTATTTGGGCTGTTGGGACCGCAGACTCTCTGTCGGACGTTCCCATGCCCCAAACAATGGCAGTCGGATGCTTGTCTGACCGCCATGGTAATGAGGCCCATGATCTTTTTCTTTATCTATTGATAATTATTTACTGTTAAGCATAATAAACCTTATGTTGCGTTTGAGGCATATTTTTATGAATTCTCGCTATATAAGCCAGAGACTAAAGAATGCCCGACCTAAGAATGGAAAGAATATACGTGTATGGTCCCTTGAAACAGACTCCATGTTGTCTCAGGGTGGGTCTGTCTGCACAGACAGGGAACCTGGAGGATACTCAAGGCTTCTTACCACATGAGTACAGATAGAGACACTGATTACAACCTTAGTGCTACATCACTTTCTGGTGTGATCTGTGCAGCCTGAAATGCGCACTATTGTACCAATCCATGTAGCAACCATGCATGTTGCAGGGGGACCCAAATCTGTATTTCACACTATTTGCCAATAAGATTCTGTCCAGGTGTTCCTTCTGAAAATATGTGGGCAATTAGCATGGGGCAGACAATGCACCTACAACTAGCAAATGTGCACCTAGCACATGAGAAAATACCATGGTCTTGAGAGATTGCACCTGAAAGGGAATTTTCTATTTAGATAGCACACATCACACACTGAATTGTCTCTAGGCAGTTTAGAAATAGGACCTTGCCTTTCGCAACTCATTGAAAGCCAGAGTCCGCTGTGCTGGGATTCGAATTTATGACCTCCAGGTCGATCACCTCACCGAGTTATCTTACTGGTACATTCCACAGGACTGCATCATGAGCAACATATCATGCTGCCATCGGTCTGTTGACTTTCCCTTGTACTCTGGTTCTCTGTGAGAATGTCTGTCCTGAACCAAGGAAGAGCATATCACTCGCCATACTTGCTTTTGTGTCCTAATGCTGCACACCTAAGCCTGTTCCATTGTGTTGGATTGATGGCAGTATGTGTCATTGGTTACATGTGTTGGATCAATGCCAGCCAATGTGCACTGCACTACTCCCCTCCCTCTATTTTGTCTTTGGCGCAAGGAGGTTTTATAAGGGGCTTGTCAACAACGGAGCAAGTCTTTGTCCTGTCACATCACTGGAAAATTCAGCTTTGAGAACAATTTGACAGTATCTGTATTATATATTGATTCAGCCAAGTCTTTGACACCATAGACAGAAGAATAGTGTGAAGTTAGGATGAAATGATAAATATGAAGCCACTTTTGAGGACATCTATCGTGAACTTACATGCTCGAACGACCATTCAAGCGAGAAGTAAGATAGATGGCCGAAAGAGCCTGAAGTTGGAAAATATTTGAAGGTTGGTTGCTTATTAGCCCCGCTCTGATTAATCTGACCACAAACAACCTTTGTCCTACATAGCTAGAGGTGACAGGCGGTGCCACGTGCATCTCGAGTGAGAAGATCCCTATTCTCTTATACGCAGGGAATTCTGTTGTGCTGTCAACAACTCCAGCAGCTTCACACAAGCGCTTGGAAAGAATTAAAGTGTGCTGCAAGGTCAGCAACTGAAAAGCAATGACGCTTAAGGCTCATGGACACCATCTAGAGAAATTCCTGGCTAAGGCCAAACAAGCAATTAGGGCATCAAAACGCTCACCAGAACTGTAGTCTATAATTCTGCCATCTTAACAGTCAAAGCTATTGACGCAAAGATAGGAGAATTCATTGCATTTCGGTTTGAACAGTCGGCCTTGGAATGAACCTCCAACAGAATGGGAAAGTTTGAATGAACCTGTGGAAAGAACTATAATAGGTCTCCCAAGGTACTCTTACAATAAAATCAATATATATTTTACCCCTAGAGAGAGAAGAGTATGTTTAAGTACCATATATTATGCCATAAAAACTCATATTTCACAAAATTGGTGGATAGATGCAGGTTAGAATACATGGGCGCTTCAACAGAGTCCTCTAGGAGGTGAGAACTCACGAACATGTCGAACAAACTGGAGATTCTGGAAATTGTCTCGCCAGTGCAGCCATTGGCAATGCCAAGGTCTGCCTCATGGAAAAAAGAAAAGAGGAAGTGGCTGATCCTCAACAGAAAACAAGTAGAATCGAATATTGACAACTTGAACTAAATCCCATGGAAAAATATTTTCTCCCGCTACAGATGCCTGCAACAACATATCTGTATTGCATTGTACAGAAGGAAGGGTGCTCTTCATGGCAGCAAGGAACATCAATTTGTTAGTAAGGTGACAGCCAGAAGCTGGTGTTCAGCAGCGAAAGAGAAATGTATATGTGCATTGGAAGCAAGGGAAAAGACTGAGCATTTTATCTTAATCTGTCCAAGATATCACATAATACGCAGTCGATGGTTAAAGCGTAAATTATGGTCTTTCTTCTAATGGACCAAAGCTTCAAAATAACTGGAAAAGTGGCTTCTTACAACCATGATGCCTGAAAAATATTTTTAAAAGTATGAATAGACTATGAGCTAGATGTACTAATTACTGGTAAAAAAAAATGATTGTAACAACTAGCAAAGAATTTTATGAACTAACACTATGGACTATAGTTCGGTTTGTAAAATTTTGATTTCGAGTGGGTTGTAATCAGACCTGCCTCATGAATATTGACAAGGCAGGTTGCAACTTGCAACTCTCTCCGATTGGTGGTCATCACAGGGATTGATGCCTGCTGGGGTGAGGAGACCATCATGTCTGTGATCAGCTTTTAATATGGTAAATGTTTCATAAAGGGAAATGGTCCTTCTTTAAAAAAAAAAAAGTGTTCACTTTTTTTTTTAAGTCTGGTTGCAATTAAGCAATGCTCAACTTAGACCGCCTTCTCCCCATCTATTTTTTTTTTTTTTAATATTCAGAAAGGGGGCGAGGTTTGCAAATGACTGTCCACCCTAACTCAGGATTTCAGTCATTTTTTAATGTGTTGTAACCGGATATCAGTCGCAAAACATTCATACATGTCATACTGATTTGATATTTTACAGGGACGCCTATAGCATACCCGATACCAAAATGGAATGGGGTCACAATTTCCTTGAAGGATTCTGTAAAAGTTTATCCAGTCCTAAAATTAGGGATTAGAACATTAAAAGTTTTGTAGTCAAAAACTCAGAGTTTGGGAGTTTGAGACCGTAAAAATGCTTTGTACATTTGGCCCTGTGTTCCGCAATATATACAATGCCACACACTGAGAGAGAGGTAATGTACAGACAGCTCATTTTACATATTGTGTTTCACAGAACACTTCCTCGCATAGCATTTCTTTTGTGCTTAATTTTGAATTGGTACCTTTATTATGCATTTTTTTATCTTGTGATAATAGCATGTCGTTTTTACTTAGGTATGACTTGAAAAACCTTTGGCTCAATGTGTTTATACCAAACTTTGATTTTGGATGGTATAGGAGCAACCATTTAGCACTTTTACAACACAAATAAATGTATAGATTGCCCACTAACATTCTTTCTATAAATGTGTGTCAAAGTACAAAATAATTTTTAAAGACTTGAAGGAAAATGTGTACACTAATGTATAAATGATTTTGTTCCAAATATTTCTGGTTGTTCAAAAAATAAGAATACATTGATTGTTAGCACTAAGATTGCATCAATGTTTCAAGACATTTTCTATGCTTTACATTTTTTTCATTTTTAAAGCTTTATTAGCGAATTCAAAACTATTACAAAGAAAGATTATGGTAAGGATTACAAGGAGATTTATTAAATATTCATTAAATCATTTTGGTGACTAAAGTTACAATAAATCTAAGAATATAATATTATATGAGAGAATAGGTTTTAACAAATATATTATACTATACAAAGAAAAAAGAAGAATATGTTCAAAAGCAGTGGAGTAAGATGGGTAGTGAAGAGAAAAAAAGAAAGTGAGATAAATTGAATAATCATTATAATATTAAAAAGGTGATATAAAAGCAGGAAAATACTTCAATATTGTATAAATACATCAACAAGTGCTAGCAAGTTAAATTACTTTGATTTAGATACTGTTAAGCTAGTATAATCTAAAACAGATATCATTACAAATACAAAAAGGTTACAGAGGTTTATGTACCTCGTCAGTAGAAAATTGTTTTACCTTTTGCTAATAAACCAGATGTGTTAAGAAATGATGTAATGAGTAACCACAGGCTTTTTCTCTAACTATCAAGGGAAACAAGTGTTATATATGTTTAATCTAAATTAAATGTAAAATTAAAAATATTTTCAATTTTATTCTAAATCCTTCTAAAAAAATAATATATATTCGGGCAATTCAATTACATATGTTTCAAGTCACACCTCATTTAATTACATGGTCAACAAGTAGTATGAACTTCAACATTCAATTTTGCTAATAAGACTGGTGTATCTATGAATCTTTTATAGATAAAATATAGATATTGAGTAGTATTCACCAAACAAGATGATTTGTGAAATTTCTACCACATTTTTTTCAAACAATCTATAGACCAATTAATTCTTCCCATTGCAAGTACATTATCAATGTCTCCCTAAATTCATGAGATGAATTATAATGTTTAGAAATGAATAAGGGCTTTAGGATGATGTTATAGGAATTGGAGTATCTTAACATTTTCGCAGAATCATATCATCCTTTTATAAATCAGAAAGAAAGGTAGATATAGAAACAGCTAACAAAATATATTTCTATTTCTATTTAAATGAGTTCAGTAATGTAAAGGTGTTTCGGATTCATTTAATGGAGAGGGTACTTTCATTGTATATTAATTGGAGGATCCATGTGAGCACTTTTTCTTTCCATGACTTCCAAAAAGCTGTTCTGGTTTTAATCTTGACATTCTTATTGTGCAATATAAAAGAATTTATCAAATTAATCTTTTTTTGGGCTGTTAGGGAATAAAATGTGTCTTAATATTTTTCATGATAGGGCAATAACAGGCAGTGATAAATATGAAGGTATTGATGAGAATTATACAAATTCTTTAAAGGAGAAGGATGAAATGAAAGAATGTTCAATATTCACCTATAAGTTAATCAATGAGTGATTTGTCATAAGAAAGATTTATCATGATATCATAAACATTTGGAAAATGTACTCCTCCATCTTGTTTATCCATCTTGAAATAAGAAAGAGATAATGTGGACCTCCATAACATTTTACTAAAATGGAATCGATTTGTTTTGAAAAACATAGCAGGGGTTTGGACTGGAATAATGACAATTACATCTGATATAAGGGGGGAACACATTATTTTAACAGGATTTAATTTCCCTACCAAGAAATAAATAAATAGTTCCAGATTTTAACTAAAGTATTTTGTTTCTTACAAATCTCATTAAAATGTATCTTATGTGTTTTCTTTAATTGAATTTGTAAACCAAATCCCTAAATGTTTAAATGTGTTTGAGTTCCACGAGAAATCCAGTGTATCAAAAGAGTGTTTGGTACAAAATTTACTAAGAGGTAATTTTTCAGAATTGTTCCTGTTTAATTTACATCCTGATAAGCAAGAGAAAATGTATTCTTTCATAAAGGCAGTTAAAGACACACAAAGATTAGAAGCATAGAGGGCACTATAGTCTACATATACAGATATTTCCAATTGAGAGTTGCTATATGAAAATCCTGACATTTCTTTATTTTGCCTAATTTTAGATACAAAGAGGTATAGTTCAATAATAAACACAGGAGGAGATAAAGAACAATCTGGTCTAACACCTCTACTTAAAGGAAAGTAATGTAAAACACCATTTGCAAAAATTGCAGCCTTAGGAGAAGAATACAACGACAAAATTAAAGCTAGCCTTTTGGAACCAAAACCTAACCATTTCAGAGTTGGAAATATGGATTGTCATCACATTCTATTTATTGCGTCCTCTCACAACAAATGCAACTGCAGCTAATTGGTTTGAAAGCTTCAATGCTTTACTGGGAATATTGAAAACTCTACTTTTGTCAGAGGAAATATGACCTTTCAGAAAACCAGACTTCAAATTCAATAGGCTTAGGCAAAATAGGATCAATCTGTAAAGCCTGTATCTTTGCAAGAATGTTAAAATCCACATGACAGTTCTGTTTAGGGATGAGACATATCATTGCTTCTTGAAAAGTGTATTGAGCCCATTTTGATTCTGCAAATAAATGAAAAGGCTCCAGGTGTTTGGAAATACTATATTTGAAAAATGGGAATACAATTCAATAATGAAGCCATCAGGACCTAGGGCTTTTTCTCTTTTTAGTACCATAACTGCTTCATTATTGTTTTTAGTTGAAACTTCAGTATCTAAGAAAGAAAAATAAATATAATCTACCAGCAGCTTCACAATTCATTGCAGATATTCTCCTATTTCTGCACTACAAGGGTTTTGTTCTGGGGTACAAAGATTTCTATAAAATGTGTCATGTTCATTGATGATAGCTTTGTCTTTAAAAATGTTCTTACCTTTTCTATATATTACGGACTCTATTCTTGTACAATGTTCTGACATTTCAAGTCATATGAAAGGGCTAGTAACAATGATTTATTAAATTTGCATATTTTCAAATAGGCTGAAAAGGAGGAATGAAATCAAAATTTTATAATTGCAGGAGCATGATTAGAAATACGAATGCTCCCAATTTCTGCATTTAGCAGTGGCTGAGCCAAATTTTTACTCATATATAAATAATCATTTCAGGTTTGCAAATGGTGTACCAGGGAAAAGAACATGTATTCTCTTGTAGTAGGATTACAATTATGGTAAACATCAATCAAAGCATTCTAAGAAATAGCTGAGCCAAATTGTTTATGCATTTTGTTTGGGAAATATTTCACTTTAGTATTTCTGTCTAATATAGGATTTATTACCTGGTTACTGTCACCTCCTAGGATAAAAGAAATCCAGTATATTACAGTAATATAATTTAGCAATATCATTCCAAAAAGAGTTGATGTTGGACAGTAAATAAAAATTGTAATTGATATTTTATTAACTAACAATTTTACAACAACTCACCTGCTTTCGTCATCATTTTCTTGAGATTCTACTGTGATATCAAGATTTTTTGTTACCTAAAATCGTCATGTAATTTTTCTTCTGTGTAGCATGGAAAACGAAAAAAGGAACTGAAGTAACATCGTTTAAATGTCATTGTTTCTTTTTCAGGAAAATGGGAATCTTGAAATAAAGCAATATCTGATTTAACTGGCAAGATGTGTTAAAACTTTCTGTCTCCTAATAGGGTTATCTAAACCTTTAACATTCCTTAAAACTACTCTGAATTCAGTAGAGAAAACATATATGCATACAACATGAACATGCTTACACTTCTGAGCATATAATAATACATTCTGTCCATTTCAGAACTGAAGAGAATGCTAAACAGAATGACTGTATATCAAAATTGTAATGAACAAGGAAAGAGATGCTCAAAACAATCTAAAGAAAAAAAGATAGGAAAATAGTATGACAACAAAGAAAAGACAGTTTAAGTCATATACATGATAACTGAAAGACATACCTAGATGTAAAAAAATGTTGAGCGGGGGGGGCACAAAGAACAGAGATGGTGCATCTTCACACCGGACAGTTGGGACACCATAAATATAAGATGTTAAGGAAAGGCAAGTGAATATTTGTAAGCACAACGAATGCCCAAGGGCATCTTGGCACTAGCATATGCAAGGTCAGCAACAGAGAAAGAGTATAAATAACAAAAATCAATATCTTCAGTACAACCTAGGACTAATACTATAGTGCAAAAAGCCAAGATTTCAGTTATTTCCTGAAATATGTAAAATTAGGCTGATTGTTTAACTGAATGGCCAGTTTATTCCAAAGATTGCATGTTAGAAAGACAAAACTTCTCCCCCACCAAGAGACTTTGTTCCATTTGGGGATAGTCCCAGTTATGAATGCCGCGGAATGAAGGGCTCTCGTAGGCGTATACCAGGAGAAGGACTTCCTCAAATACTCCAGGCCTATATTATGCAACGATTTATGGGCCAAGCAGAGTGCCAATGGAGCTCCACTAACTTGTGAGAGACTGATTTAAACGTAGGCACTCTCAAAAGAAGATGAGTGGCTGCATTCTGTAAAATTTGTCACCTACTCAAAAAGCGTTGCTGAATGCCCAGATAAAGGTCATTACAATAATCCAACCTGGAAAGTATCAACCCCATGACCACTGTTTATTTGCAGATCGAATGAGATAAAAGGAAAGATCTTTCTCAACATTCTTAAAGGACTAAAACAGAAGGAAGAGAGCTTATTGATCTGATCAGAGGAAGTAAGTTTAGAAGCAAAGATCACTCCCAAATTCTTAACTTTTGAAACAGGAAGAGGAAGGGGACCCAAGTGATGCAGCCACCAGGAAGAATCCCAAAAGGAAACGTCCTTACCAAAGAGGAGGACCTCGGTTATATCCGAGTTTAATTTAAGGGAATTAAGTCTCATCCAACAGACAACTTTGCTCAAACAATTGTTGAAGTGTTGCAAGATATCCTCAACATCGCTGGAAATAGACACCACAATTTGGGTGTCGTCCGAGTAGGAAGTAGTCGAAAAACTAAAAGAGCAGATCAGCCTTGCTAAGATACCCAAAATACACATTAAACAACATGGGGCTCAAGGACGACCCCTGAGGAACCCCACAGGGCAGTGAGAACAGGTTAGACGTGAACTCTCAAAGGGCAACAGACTGCTCGCTGTTAGTTGAAAAAGATTGGGAGAGATCCAACATTGTTCCACAAATCCCTATCGCCTCTAAACGATCTCAGAGGATGGAATGACTCGCCGTATCGAAGGCTGCAGATAGGTCCAAAAGGATCACTGCAGCCTTCCCTCCCTTGTCCATAATGGATCTGAATTCCTCCAAGACCGGAACCAGAGCTGATTTTGTGCTATGTTTTTTCCTTAAACCATATTGGGAATCCTTTAAGACTTCATTTTGCTCTAGGCAATTAGAAAGAGCCATATTAGGATACTTTTTGAGAATTTGTGCCGGCATTGGCATACGTGAAATTGGGTGAAAGTTTTTTTCCTCCTGAGCGTTGAGACTGGCTTTTTTTAACAGAGAGAGTATAAAGGCCTTTTTCCTAAAGAGTTAGGAAGGGGAAACATCCTTTAGGACGAAGCCCCAATCACACTGTGCCTTCAAAGCACCAGCAACAGAATGAATGTGTCATAAGCACGCATTCGTTCTGCACGCAAGTCGTTACAAAAACTTGCTTTGGGGGGGCGCATTGGTGGAATGGTGTTGGAATTAAAGTCCAACACCTTCCCTGCTGTTGCGCATACTGGAGTTGGGATAGTAAATTAAACTATTCCAAAATCCAGCACCCCCCTAAGGCAAGTCGTTATAACGACTTGCGTGCAGAACGAATGCATGCTAAAGATGCGTTCATTCTAATGATGGCGTTCCCAAGGCATGCATGATAAGCGCATGCGGAATACCCTCATATATTCGTTCAGACAGGATGATATTATTCAGAAGGGGTGTGAGAGGACCTGCCACCGTCCCAGCAACCTCGTGGAGAAGTTTAGGGGGCCAGGGGGAGCCCCTGACTTGGTGTTGAGTAAATGTTTAAACACTCCCTCTTCAGTAAGTAGGGAAAACTTCAAAAGCCTAGTATACCTGGTAACTGAAATCACAGAACCAGACCCGGGGCCACTGACATTACGACTAGTGTCAAATCCCTCATAGACCAGCTCTACTTTGTTTTGAAAGGAGCAGGCTAGTCTATAAAAAAAAGGATTGGCTAGGTGACAGGGAATTGGTTGAATTAATGCCAGAGAGGATTTTTACAGTCTTAAAAAGTTATTTTGATGAGTTTTTAGCTGAATGCAAAAAGAACAGTTGGTGGACGGAAAAGAGTTTTTAGCTGAGTCAATTTTCTCAGAAACGTAATTATTTATCTAAAGAATAATCAAATCTTGATACTCTTGGGTGAGTGATTTATATTTATCTCTTTCAACTAAATTATAATAGCCTCTCCACTTTTTCTCTTGTCTTAGGCACTTTTGTTTGAAAGCTCTAATTTTAGATGAAAACCATGGAGCTGTGGGATTATTTCTGTGATTATTTGACGGATTTGAAAGGAGCCAAATTGATAACTGCCGAATTGATCCAATCCGAGTAATTTACTTTAGCTATAGTAGGATCATTTGGAAGAAAGGGTGTATTAACAGTTAAAAGATCAAGTTCAATTATGTTGCTCTTGTTCCAGAGCCGGTATGGATTAGCATGCACATTTTTATTGGCTGAATGGTTAGATACGGGAGATTAAGTCTAAAATTAATTGCTATGTGGTTTTACCAAATTAACAGCTGCATGGCTTCCAACTGCAAATGAGGATTACTTGTAAAAATACCATCTAACGTATGACCAGCCATGTGTGTAGCAGTGTTTACCAATTGGTTAAATTTAAAACAGCTCATGTTATCAACAAGTTGGTTAGTTTTATTATTAATGGAATCCTCTAAGTGAAATTTAAAATCACCTAAAATAGTGTGATTCGAGTATTGGATAAGGGTTCCCATAAAATCATTAATGGATGATAAAAATTGACCCTAGGACCAAGCAGCCTATAAATCAGCAGTCCATTAAAGATGTGATTATGGGTTAATTTACATTTGAATGTGAGAACTTCGCAATCCAAATATTTAATAGGTCTGAGTAGAATCTCCAGGTGTTAGCGGTACACAACTGCTAATCCACCACTGCGTTTAGACACATGATCTAGCCTAGAAGTGACAAAGTCTGTCGGAATTGCAACAGCTAAATTAGGGTCCGATCCTCATCTGCCCATGTCTCACTAAGGAAAGCTATGTCCGGCGAATACACGTCTAAATAATCAAAGATTTGTACTTGTGTTTATAAATCGATCGTGAATTATCAAGACACAAGTCAAATTATAAACACTATCTGGAGTTGCACTGAGTGGGGCAGCGGGCTTTTGACTAGAGATAAGAAGTGATGGTAGAGAGCTCAACTGGCCTGAGAAAGGGCAGTTAGTACAATGAAAACTTTCCTGTCCTTTGCTTTGCTCGAATATGTTACATAAGGAATGCATGCATGTAGCATTGAGCCGGAGCAACTGATCTCTAGAATACCTCTGAATAGGAAAACGGCCAGGGGTCTGGATGGGCTTGCCTTTGGCGCGCTGCTAACTGCATCATATGGGCTCTGAGCTCCAACAGTCTCTGCCCCCCACTACCTGATTGGTTACCACTAGTTCAGCGCGTAAAGCAGGAAATGTCAGGAACAAGCACACTTGCGGCGATAAAGTGCAAACGGGGAAATTTAAAATGCTCAGGTATTTAAAAAATGCTCAGATAAGGAAGAAAAAATATGTGCAGAGGTCTGTTCAAAAGTACGAGTCTAGCCTTCAATATCGCTTACTCATTGGCGAGGCCGCAGCGCTGCCTGCATCATATGGGCTCCGAGCTCTAACAGGCTCTGCCACCCCACTACCTGATTGGTTACCTTAGTTCAGCTCGTGAAGCAGGAAATGCCAGGAACAAACACACTTGCTGTGATAAAGTGCAAACGGGGAAATTTAAAATGCTCAGTCATTTAAAAAATGCTCAGATAAGGAAGTAAAAATATGTGCAGAGGTCTGTGCAAAAGTACAAATCTAGCCTGTGTAAAAAGAGAAAAGGATCAATTAAACTTATATCCACACTGTAACAAAACCATCTTTAAAACTGTATAATTCATTTAAAGGCATGCCAGAGAAGAGTGTAACAGTTAGATGTCTCCATCTCCTATTCTCTGAAGTCATAAAGAATTATTTTGAGCTTTGATGAACCACCACAAGTACATGTTTTATCTCTGCACCTGACTCTACAGTGGCAGGGACACATCAAGTCAAAGTCAGTATTAAAATATCTTAGTTGTGGTCTTAAATCCAGGGACTGCTTAAATCCATTTGCTGTTGCATGGGCTTCATCTGTGAAACAAAAGGTTTGTGACCAGAATGTGTTATCTGTTTTTTCAGGTTTGATGCATTGAGAACTATCATTGTGTTCTATAAATAATGTTATAATTCTTCTAACTTAATAGTTTATTTTGGGTCAAGTCTGTGAGGTCTATATGTTAAGATCAGTGGCGGCCGGCATGGTTCGCGGGTGGTGGGGCGGGTGCGGCGTTGTGATTGGTCAGCACCTGTTCAACTAGGGAATGGGGAAAGTGCGCATGACTGGTTTAGGTGGCCCGAGAGGGCTGACCAAACAGTCATTGCGCACTTAGGAGTGGGCAAACCACTCCTCCCCAGCCCTGCTCTGAGAGCAAAGCAGCCCCGCCCGCCAGCCCGTAAAGGAAACATAAAATGATAATTAAGTTATTATCATTTTATGTTTCCTTTACAGTGTACTGCTTAAAAGCAAATCTAAAACTTTGGAAATAAAGGTTTTATGGAATTCAATTGTGCTATTGCCTTCTATGCCTTCTGGAATACCATATACTCTGAGATCATTTCTTTGATTCCTATTCTCAAGATCTTTGGCATGTTTCTTAGGTTCAGCTGCATCTAACTGTAAGTTGGTCATTTTAACCAAGACATCTTGTAGATCACTCACTCTCTGCTCAACCTCTGTGGCTCTTTTTCAATGAAAGATCATTTTTAGCCTAGACCCTGCAGTCTTTTATAAGTATTTTCCATGCTAGGCTTTGATGCTCTGAAGTCCGTTCAAATGAGCTCCATTGAAATTGGTGTAGGAGATTTGACCTGAGAAGGTGGATCTTTCTTTGGCCTTTTATTGGTTCCAGCTACTGTGGACAATTTCCACAGAGGGTATTTTAGGAATCACTACAGGAACAAGGTCTACGTTCTTAAAAGTATTATCTTCCATATTATTTAGATAAAGACTCTTGGTACACAATGAACTCGTGACACAATTTAGGGATTTAGAGAGATTGCAAGTTTTTGATTAACTTCAGGTGTCTACTTTTTCCCATGCATAAAATTTAATCAGAGTGAGCATAAGGATTTTAATTTCTTAAAGTTGACAGCAGTTCCAGGATCAAGTTTACAGTAAGCCTTCAATAATGTTAATGTCTAAAATAACATATGTAGTTATGCTATGCATCCCTATTTCCAGCAGCCAAAGAGGCATGTTTGCAATAAGAGTGCAACTTGATAACGCTTTTGAAATGATGAATTAATGAGGTATGGTCACAGCAGTTCTGCATTGGAATGAGTTTGTTATGAAGAAGAACTCACACTTTATACCAATATGGTAACTTTATTTTCAGGAGATAGTAAAACACAAAAACTTCTTGTCATTTTGTTACTGGTAAGAATTCATCCAAATATTAGAGACCAAGCTCTCACTTTCTGTAAATAGATAGTGTTACAGCCAGGCTTAGAAAAAAAGATTATCTACACATAAATTCATCTAATTGTCAAGAAAAATACTTTGTGTGGCGAGTTAACTGAGCAGGGAAACAAAAGTCCATTACCGCATTTGTTACAAGCTTTTAGCTAGCACCACTCCCAAAATGGAGGTTATGGTTTCATTCAGATATTATACTCTGGTTTGCTCCCTTAAATGTACATCGGCAGGAATGACTGGTGCTCACCAGTGCATGAAGACGAAATGTTCATTATCCTTATCAAGTTATGAGACCTGCTTCTGCAGCAAATATCATTTGATTGGTCATGGAACCGCTTAAGAGCACATCCATTATGAATGGTGTCGAAGGTATGCCCCACCCCCATGCTGTGCATTTGATAGGGAATGCATACTGAGAATAATATGTTGTGCACTAAATATGCAGCAGTTTATACATTTGAACTCTTTAAACAATTATCTTCCTAGCCGCCTAATACCCTCTCCAATTCTTTTTCCATTTCTGCACCACATACCTGCATCACTATACATTCTTTTCTTCTAACTTCTTTCTTTCCTCGTAATGTCTCTCTCATGACATCAATTCCAAATGTATCCTCCTCATTTCGCGCCCTTATTATTTTATCTCCCCTTCATCTTTTCTCTCATTCAATCCTCTCGATTTCACTTCCACCAACATACCTCTCTTTCTACCCCTCCAACTCATTTACACTCCCGGCCTTTAGCCCTTCATGCTTCTTTTTTCTCTTCACTTTCATTGTCTTGTCATTATTTTAATTGTTTTATTTTCTTCTCTCATTTTTCTCTTGATTTTTCTATCTGCCCTTGTCTGTTGCATTACTGTGTCTTTAATTAAATGCTCTTTAATCACCATTCTTGGGCATTGGTGGTGGCTGGCATCATGACTCCACTAGGAGAGTTTTTGGGAATGCATGTGATCCTTAATGGGACATAGACAGGGTGTGTATAGGGTTCCCTGGGGGCAGGATTGGGATCATCACCATAAGGAACATAACATAGATGGATCTTAACTTTACAGGGGATGGCCGTCTGTGTCTTTCGAGTTCCCAGATTGGATAGGGACAGAAAATAGTCTCAGGCCCCCATTAGTGAATTAGATAGCTAAAAAACTGGTTCATGTTTGCATTATTGTGGTACGGAAAAGGGTGGAGGATTGCATGAATATCTGATGGATTCTTCTAATGTATCTCCAAGGAATGTGTATTTAAAACAAGGGTTAGGGATGTATAATACTCCAGCACAGACAAATATGTATCAAGGAAGAGAATCTAATCACAGTGTTTATTGCCTTGATGGATCTACGATTGGATCTCTCTGCATTTAAACTTCGATTAACCTCTAGAATATATTTGAAGAATGAAGCGTTGAAGAAAAATCTGCAACCTTTAACAATGGAATCAGAGAATGAAAGATTGATGGTTATGCCTCTGGGTGCCCCTGAAGACTCAGAGGCATATTTAGAGTTTGGCAAATGGCATACACTGTCAAAACGTGATGGATATCCAGTCCACCTTATTACAAGTGCCATAGGCTAAAATGCACTTATAATATGACTAACAGGACATCCGTCATGTTTGGGACAGATGATCCCATACCTAAACTCTAAATCAGGCTCTTAATAAGGAATTGGTGCACTTTTTACTCTCATTTTAGTACTATTATATTATCACTGTATAACGAGCACTGGCAAAGCCAATGGGTATAGATTTAATGCATGTAAGCACATTAAAGCTATACTAAACAAGACATGAAAGGAGGGTCTCTACTGAAAGCCCCTTTGCCTGCGACACAGACTTGTTTTTGTCTCTACAAGGAACGTCCCCTTGTCTTTCAACCTTGTTTTATTACAGAAACAACAAGCATTGGCATAGCCAATAGGTCTCGCTTTTGGGACCTTATAAGTATTTAGTTATGCAGCACAATATCCTTGGTGCAATAACATCAACTGTTGCATGGCTAAAAACTTATAAGGTTCCAAAGGCGAGACCTATTGGCTATGCCAATGCTTGTTTTAGTTGTTTGAGAGAATATTTGTGCTGGTCATGTTTATGTGTGTGTTCGTTTTTTATTTTGCCTAACAGAGTCTTTTTGCAGTAATTTAAACTTCAGCGGGGCGGCTCAGGCCCGAGGTACATCTTTTAAGAGTCTTAGCGGGATTGGATCCTGGGCCGGCCATTGTGTCAAGGATAACACGGCTCGACTTAAGTCCGCCGTACAAAAGTAGTGATAAGGAGGTGAACTCGGAGCTGACTGGCGAGATTACAGGCCCTGGAGACGGCGGTATCAGCAGCAAAGCTCCCCGCGGGGTCCCAGTCACAGAGAGGGGCTGATCAGACAGCTAAGGTTCAAGAAAGGGAGGCCCATGGAATGGAATGTGAGAGCAGCGCCGAGGAGACGGAGAGCAGAGCGGTGTGTGCTGAAGAACACAAGCAGAGCAGAGTGTGCCCCGAGCTAGACGGTTCTGAGACAGTGACCGGCATGGCACTGAGGCCTGGAAAGTAACTTCAGTAACGGAGCAGAGAGGCGGAGAAAGCGTGACGTAGACTCGTGGAAGAGAGAGCGGAGGCCCCTTCTAACACTAACGTGACAGCAAAGAGAGGGGGCTGCCGCGTGTCACTGAAGGAGGGGCCACCTCCTGAGTAGGATTAAACTACGTACACTGGGCATGGGGGAGGGAGTGGGAGAAGGGAGGGGTGTGTGAGAGCAGAGAGAAACCATTAACAGCGCGGCGCTCGTAAAAGGGCGCTGTGCTGATTATGTTACAACAAGCCAGGACTATTGTCTTTGTCAATGGCTGTTAGATGCATAAGATAAAAAACAAGCCAGCGAAGGTCTGGTGTAACAAGCACGGAGGAGCGGGGGCGAGCGAGCGCGGCAGCCTGCAAAGCAGTCCCAAAACGCTCGTGCGTCGTGGCTGGCCTTTGGATGAGTACGCGCGGCAGACATGTGTTTCCACTTATCGCGCCCGCGTCTGGGCACGATAATTGGAAACACATGTTTGCCGCGCGTACCCATCTCAAAAAGGCCAGCCACGACGCACGAGCGTTTCTTGGACTGCTTTGAAAACTCACTTACAATAAGTCTTCGCCTCTAAGCAGCGCTTGCGCGCTACTCGAGGCTCGACCTAAAAAAGGAGAGTATAGAAGACAAGACAGCCTTCAGTATAGTCCACATTTTGTTTCCATGAAACAAAAAACTCCCACTTCTAGTAGCAGTGATGTGAAGCAGCAGACCAGGGTGAGCAAGACAACGAGAGGTGGTGCCGGGGAATGGGGCCAGAGGTTGTGGGTAACAAAAATCACACAGATGAACAAGCGAGAGCAGAAGAGAGGGGGTGACAAATAACAAGGAGCGCATTGGAGGAGGAGTGTGAATACAAGAGGGTGGTGGGCAGGGCAAATGAGAAGTGCCTAAGAAGAAAGGGGCAGCGGCTAAGAGGAGCATACAGGGAAAAAAGGGAAGCATGGGAGAGAGGAATGAAAGAGGGACGATGGCAAAGGACAAACATCCTGCTGAGGAACAGTGGGGAACAAAAGGGAAGTAGCCAGCACGAGCAGGAAGAGAGGGCTGCTCAATGCAAGCACAATATTGAAGGCAGAAAGATAAACAGTAACAGTCATTAGGTGAGAGAGTTACTCCTCTGGACTGAGCAAAACAGTGACTGACAATGTCTTCAGCCAATGGTCTCCAGGTAAGATGTTTCCCTGATGGTCCAGTGGGGAGCTTTGCTCTTCTGCTGTTCCGCTTTACCTGCCTTTCTGTGTGTTTTCCCTGCTTTTGCCTGTTGTCTCTTGTGCCTTTTTGTGCCTCCTTGTCTCTTTGTGCCTTGTTGTCTCTTGTTGCCTTTTTGTGCCTTCCGGGCTTTTGTGCCTTTTTTCAGTGTTGACCTTGTTGCCGTTTTGTCCCCTTTACCTGCCGCTGCTGCCCCCGCGGCCCCTCCCCCTGCGTGTTCCCGCTCCCACCTCCCAGCTGCTCTCCCTCCCCTGGCCCCTACTTAATGGCGACCGCTGTGCGGCCGCGCCAAAGGCAAGCCCGTCTGCGCCTGTCCGCGACTAGCGCCAGGGACCCTGGTCCTCCGAACACCCGCCGCTACGAATCAGCAACCCTCCACGCACTCAACCCCGGAAGAAAAAACTGCCAGCTGTCGACGCCGAACACCACCCAAGGCCAGTTCTCCTGCCGACACTGCCACCTCACCTTCACCCACCTCCGGACCCCTACTGCTACCACCAACCCACCGGACGCCAGCGCACCCAAACCCCTGAGCTGCATCCTCCACAACATACTCTCCCTGCACAGATACACAGTAGAAATCTAGGACCTCCTCAACACCCTCTCGCGAGACGTCGCCTTCCTCACAGAGACCTGGACCAACGCCAGCTCCGCACCCAACATCGCAACCGCCATCCCCGTCGGGTACAAGATCCAGAGGAAAGACTGCCCCAACCACCTTGGAGGTGGACTCGCCATCGTACACAAAAGCTCCCTCCGACTCACAACTGCCAGCTCGAACGAATCCTCGCCCCCATGGAACACCTCCACTCCCAAATCCAGATCAACCCCAGAACGACTCTAAGCTGAACTCTCGCCTACAGACCTCCCGGGCCTTGCGCACCATTCGCCACTACCATCGCAGACCTAATTGCGCCCCATGCCCTCACCTCCACGGACTACACACTGCTCAGAGACCTGAATTTCCACCTCGACAACCTCAGCAACCCCAACTCCACCTCCCTCCTGGACAACATTGCCAACATCGGACTGAAGCAGCTCGTCACCGCCCCCACCCACAAGGCAGGACACACCCTCGACCCAATCTTCGCAGGAGGAAACAACATTCGCTTCAGCCACACCACGCAACCCCTCTGGACGGACCACCGCTGCGTCCACTTCTCCTTCTCGAAACCCACAGCACACAAACCTACAACACGCCCCCACACACAAACTGGAGCAAGATCACCGAAGAGCACCTCAACTCGGCCCTCAGCCACATTTCTCCACCCGCCAAGGCTGACGCCAACTCCGCAGCCAACGAACTCCTCAGATTGCTCACCGACTGTGCAAGCAAGCTCGCCCCCCTCCGGAACTCTGACAGCCCACGCACCTCGAAAGCCACCTGGTTCACCATGGCCCTCCGAGAATCCAAGCGCACGTGCCAACGACTCGAGAAAGCATGAAGGAACAGCAAAACCTTAGAAGCACTCTCCGCCTACAAGACCGCCATGACAGAACACCACCAACTCATCAGGTCCACGAAGAGGAACTTCATCCAGGACAGAATTCGCTCCAACTCCCACAACTCTATGGAACTCTTCAGCATCATACAAGAATTCACCAAACCCCCCCAGCAAAACCTCGAACGTGCCTCCCTCCCAGGATCTCTGCAACAAACTCGGCTCCTTCTTCCATCACAAGATCAGGACTCTTTACTACAACTTTGACGAACAGAACCAAGGCACAGACACAACACCAGCCACCGGCAATGCCACCCAGCCGACCATCACTGCCTGGACCCCTGTCACCACAGAAGACACCACAAAGACCATGAGGAGCATACACTCAGGAGCCCCCACTGACCCACGCCCACCACACACCTTCCACAGTGCCGCCTCTGCCATAGCACCTGAACTACGACGTGCAATCAACTGCTCCCTCGAAACAGGCACCTTCCCCGATGACTGAAAATGCGCAGAAGTCAAACTCCTCCTCAAGAAGCCCTCCGCAGACCCGACGGACCTCAAGAACTAAAGGCCCATCTCCTTCCTCCCCTTCGCCGCCAAAGTCACCGAGAAGATCATCAACATCCAGCTCACAAACTTCATAGAATCCAACTCGATCCTTGACACTTCTCAATCCGGATTCCGCAGCAACCACAGCACTGAGACCGCCCTCCTAGCTGCCACTGACGACATCCGCACTCTCCTCGACCAAGGACACACAGCATCACCCATCCTACTGGACCTCTCAGCAGACTTCGTCACCGTCTGCAACCGCACACTAGCCGCCAGACTCCACGACGCCGGCATACAGGGAACTGCCCTAGACTGGATCCGCTCCTTCCTCGCCGGCCGAACTCAAAGAATTAGACTCCCGCCCTTCCTCTCCGAACCCACAGAGATCAGATGCGGAGTGCTCCAGGGATCCACACTCAGCCCCACACTCTTCAACATCTACATGGCCCCGCTCGCAACCATTGTCAGAAAACACGGACTCAGTATAGCATTGTACGCCGACGACACCCAGCTCATCCTCTCCCTCACCAAGGAACCCGACATCACCAGACACAGCTTACAGGAAGGAATGGCGGACGTTGCATCAACTGCCTGAAGCTCAACTCAGAGAAGACAGAAGTCCTCGTTCTCGGACCCACCCACTCCGTGTGGGATGACACCTAGTGGCCACGTGTCCTCTGCAACCCTCCCACACCCACGGACCACGCCCATAACCTCGACATCATACTTGACTCCTCCCTCACCATGAACCGACAGATCAACGCCGAATCTGCCATGTGCTTCAACGCCCTCTGCATACTCGGCAAGACCTTCAAGTGAATCCCCCCGAATCCAGAAAGTCTGTCACCCATGCACTCATAACCAACAGACTGGACTACGGGAACGCCCTCTATGCCGGAATTAACAAATCTCTACTCCACAAACTCCAGACCGTCCAGAACGCCGCAGTCAGACTTGTCCTCAGCATCCCACGATAGGACCACATCACCCAGCACCTACGAGACCTCCACTGGCTCCCCGTCGAAAAGAGTGTAACTTTCAAGCTGCTCACTCACGCCTACAAATCCCTCCACAACACCGGACCCCATTACCTCAACAAAAGACTCTCCTTCCATGCCCCCAAGAGAAACCTCCGCTCCGCCGACCTCGCCCTGGCCGAAATCCCACGCATCCGGAGAGCCAGAACGGGAGGAAGAGCCTTCTATATCGCGGCCAAGACCTGGAACAAACTCCCCCTCAACATCAGACGAACCCCAGCACTGCAAGCATTCAGGAAGAGCCTCAAGACCTGGATTTTCAGATGACTCGGAGCTGCCCGATATCCCCTCCCCCACCGCCTTGAAACCCTCAGGGGTGAGTAGTGCGCTTCACAAATCTCTGATTGATTGAATGCGGACTGACACCGGTCAATAACAGCCAAAAAATGGTTGAAGGGGTGGACCTTAAGCCCACTGCTGTGGGTTTTAAACAATAGGTCAATTTAGCAGCTGTGCTGTCAAATCCCAGTCCTAAAATGGAAAGAGTGCTTTCTTTTATCTGCTAAGGCTACTTTGTTGTGTGAAATGATTGAATAAATATGAAAGAAGGTCAAGATGTCTTGTATATTTTATTGTTTTCACTATGCATTGTAGATAAGTGTCATTAATGTGGCAACCATGTATATTTGAAAAATAATCATAGTAATAATGATAATCAAAATAATAATAAGGAGAAGAAGAATAGAGCATTGCACAGCAGGGCTGATGATGCACTCTTCTTTAACTTCTGCCCGATTGGCTACAGTTGCAAGAGCCAATCAGAACAATGCGCACTCTTTTCCAAGTACAAAGAGTGCTGATGTGGGAACAAACATGGGGGCTTCATCCAAAAGGGTTACAATAAACCCATCTGATATCTAGCCAACTTGTGAAGTCAGTGCTCTGTTGCCTTCCAGCTAGGTTTGTGCTATATAAATACCATTACGTGCATACATAAAAGTCCTGACTTAAAGAAGGCAAGAGTCAGAGAGAGGCTGATCGCTGGCAGAATGCTTTTGGCAGCTGTACTTCCTGCTGTGGCTTGAAGGAAGAAAGCACAAACGTTACCAGTCTCTCTTAAAGATAAACAAAACTGATAGCCAATTTTATTTATCCCTTTCAGATGTTTTTCATGATTTACATGCTTTCTTGAAGCTGTGCAAATATTCTGAGTGTTGACTGCATTCGCTGTCTGTAGCTAAGTGACATGTATTGTTAGGTGGTGTTGAAGTGCTCAATGTCGGTTTCACATAGCTGGGGGCTTTTGGGGTAGTATTGCGTCATGTTAATATGTGGCAGTGTCTAGAATCCATGCCCCGGTGTCTGCCAGTCTGTCCCTGTGCCCCAGCGTCTGTGCACCAAGATCCATGTCCCAGTACTGGTGCCCAGTGCTTAATTTTATAAAAGGAACGAATGGCAGGAGCCCAAAAAACATTCTTAGGAGCCCACCACCGGCACTGCTGAATGGCTGGATCGGAAAAAAATAAGTCTGTCTAGTCTTTTTAAGCCACGCCCCTCAAGGCTGCCTAGCCTTGATTTCAAGTCATGCTTCTTTTGATCTTCCACCCTACACTTTTTGTCTCCATCTCACTCTTGAATGCTCTTTTTCATACATGATTGTTCCCTTTGTTACTGTTTCCTATCCGCCCTCCTCTTTTCTTTCTTGTGTTCTACTTTGAAAAGCTAGTACTCTCCTATTAAAAGGATTGGACGTCTGCTGGGCAGGGCCGGCTTTAGGGGGTGCAACCGGTGCAGCCGCACTGGGCGCTGACCTGGAGGGGGGCGCTGTGTTTAGCAATAACTTACGATTTAAAGGCACCTGATGCAGAGTTCCTTGTGCATCCAGCTTTCAGGCAGCAATAAAAATGTCATGATAACTCTTGTGGTTAATGTTCCTGCTAGAGAGAGAGAGAGAGTGATCAGAGTCTTGCCTAATGGCAGTTTTGACTCGCCATAAAGTAGCGCAAAGGGTTACTATGCCTGCTGCAAAGGACAGATCTGTATTTTTTGTGAATAGCTGTTTGGATTAGTAAAGACAGCTTTCACCAGCTCTTTAAAACAAATGAAATGTATGTGAGACAGGGGCCATGGAGAGATGTGGAGCCCTTTTGCTGGGTGGTAGTGAGGGAATCTGAGGAGGAGGTCTTGGGGGCGGCAAAAAAGATTATTGCACCAGGCGCCCCCAGCGCAGAAGGGCCCTGCTGCTGAGAAGTGCAGGTACCTACTCTCCCTTTAAAACTAAATACGTGCAGGTACTGAGTAGCAGACAGAAGCTGACTATTTAAAGCACTGACTAAGGGCCAGAAAGTGGTTCGACTTTAACTTAAATGAACCCTGAAGTTCTCATGTACTGATCCTTACTATTATCACTGACCCTCCCCAGCCGCGGCCCGTGCAGGTAAGAGCGGTGGGGCGGTGGGGCCGTGGGGGGGGTATTTCGACGGATGATGATGAGGGAAAATTAATTATTTATTTAATTTTCCCTCGTCATCATCCGTCGAAATACCCCCCAAACGGCACCACCGCTCTTACCTGGACGGGCCGCGGCTGACCCTCCCCATGACAAAGCTCTTGGGCATATTGCAAGTATGAGTGAAACGTGTCTGCTGCCCAACCTGTCTTTAAAGCAACCTTAACTATAGCATACTCTTTCTTTACAAATTCAATTGCCTATTTATTCATGAACAGTGCGAGGCCTTATCGTGTATTAGTGATTTCTCCAACCACTGAGTGTGGAGGTCACCCCGACTCGAGGCTGCAGTACTGCTTGCAATAATAAATCCACCTTGGACAGGATTTGTGCCCAAAAAAAATTACAAAAATCTGGGGCAGCTGGATGAGATACTATGGCCTAACCCGTAACGATGGGGACTCACAAACCGCCGCAATTGCGACATTGGACTAAAAAGAACATGTCGAATCTAGGAGGCAAGAGGGGGGGAGCGAGCTGGGGTTATAGTCCAACTCCAATCCACGCTGGGGGTATGGATGCGATTTTGTTTACATTATGTACCATGTTGAATATACGGTCGCTAGAAATGAGAAAACTGTGCAAATATGTACGGACTGGGTGCAACTTGTTGTTAATGTTATGTAAATGTTTTATGTCTTTGCAGCTACTGGAAAATAAAAATATATTTTAAAAAAACAATATTCATGCCACAGTGCCCATGCACGAATCTGTCCTCCAGCATCCCTGCCCCTCCTTCAGAACCCCAGAGTCAGTGTCACAGCATCCATATCCTAATAACTGTTGATCATTGTGCTCCAGGGACCATCTTGGCATCCACGACCCAGTGCCCACTCTCCAGTGCCCATTCCCAGCAGTCATGAACATGTGTAAGTGGCCCAATCACAGTATTCACTAACGAGTGTCTATTTCACTGCTTCTATGCACTTGTCCATGGCCCAGCGTCCCTGCACCAACATTACAGCTCTAGTGTCCACACTCCTGTGCATCTGTGATCCAGTGTCGGTGCAACAGCATCCATGCTCTAGTGCTCGTGGCCCTGTGTCTGTGTCCTAGTGTCCGTGCTCCAGCATTTGAGCCTAGTATTTGTGCTCCATTGTCAGTGCACCTGCATCGATACCTGGTGTTAGTGCCATAGTGCCACCACCCCTTAGTGTCATTGTGCCAACACCCCAGCAATCATGCACAAGTGTCCATATCCCAATGATAGTGCCAAGTGCCCATACCCTAGCATTCATGTCACATCCTCCATCCATCCATGCATCACGAATGCACAAGTATCCGTGTGCAAGTGTCAGTTCCACAGTGTCTATTCTCCAGTACCGATGCAAGAACATCCATACACATGAACCAAACATGTGCCTGCTGTCAGTGCCCTTGTCTCACCTCCCTGTCCCCTTGAACCAGGAGTTTAGGAAAACTGGTGCAGTAGGATCAGCGGCAGTGGAGCTCAAAGCTGTAAATGGCCCCATACATCCCTTTCTACACCACTGCCTCAAACCTAGCTATCATTCATTCATTCAATAATCTTTATTCTAGCTATCACTTTGTTCCTGGTTCATTGAGGTGGGAGGAGCCTCTGCTGATCCCTTGCCTTGTGGTTTTGGTCAGGTGCTCCCCACATAAGGGGAATCCTGGGCAGTCCTCTGTTTCCTGGGTAGTGACACCCAGAGGTTGAGGTGGATGTGATCTATTGGGAATGACGCCCTCTGGGTTTTTTTATTTTACAAATACAGTCCCCATACTTTTTGTAAGAAAACAACCAGCTGTATGGGAAAGGTGGGGGTCTTTTGTACTAAGAAGCCAGAGCTTAATTTGAGCCTGTGGTTGCCAGTGGGGGCCACCGGAACTGATTTTTGGGACTGGCATTTATTTTTCCTCTTCCAACATTTACTGAGAGAGGAAAAACACACAAAGGGAAAAGAAGGAGGGAGAGAAAGACAGAAAAAAGTCACAAAGTGAGAAAGCAGGAACCCACAAGAGTGAGATAAATGGGCAGTTATTGCCCGGTGGTGGATTAAAGAGGTGTGGGTGGGTTGATTCAAGTCTACGCACGCTGACATTCAATAGCACCGGCCGCAGGCTTCAAAGCAGAGTTTTGGGCATCAGCACTCATTATTTGATCAATTAAACACTGTGTGAAACTGGGAGTGGGACAAAGAGCTAAAAATTAAACAAACCTTCTTGCCAGGTTGCCTGCTACCTAAGTGAAATGTAAATGTATGCAATTGGTTAATCAGTAAATCTAACGCTACTCAGTATAGATTTTAATTGATGGAACCATTTAAAGCTTCCTACTGACCAATATGTATTCTTTGTGAGAGGTAAGGGCATACTTTTTCATGGTGCTTTCTATTGCAGGCTGAGATCTCGTAGCACCATAAATACACATAACTATGGGGCAACCAGGATTCAATTCTGTGATTCGATGGTTTCACACATACATCTGCTGTGATCGCATTAACCAATTGAGCTTTCATAAGGTAAAAGAATGAATTTGCCACACATTAGTTTCAGAGCTGGTGCAGGTCTGAGAAACACGGCTGTCCAAGCACCGGAGTAATCTTGAGCATGTGCAGGGCTAGATACAATTTTCTGACTGAGCAGGAGGTGGTAAAAGGCTGGATTATCCAGTCTGAATACCAGATAGGGAAGTAGGGCTGGTGCAGGGACAGAAATGGTGCAAGGTTGCATACCAGGGCGGGAGCTGGATATGGCGTTATCCTGAGCCATAGCCGGTCCATCGTGAGCCAGCGGCGGGGCACCCGCAGCAGTTCCGGAACCTACAGCAGGTGCACGAGGATGACAAAGGCCGGATGCTGCAGAGGGGGCGGGGCCTTCCGGGGTTTACCTGTTGCTGGTGCTGACTCCGCCCACCGGCTGTGATTGACAGCTGATTGGAGCGATCACATGGACTGAGGAGGAGAGCGGAGCTGGCAGCACCTGGATCGGAGGCGGCAGCGCCATATGCAGGGCTGAGAGCCCGGGCTGCTGGGAAGCGAGACGGGCCGTGGGGGAGCCCTGAGAGCCGGGTCACCGATCGAGCGGGCGCTGCTGTGTCCCCGCCTCACTCTCTACGAGAAGCCAGGCGATCTGTTCGCTCCTTTGCTAAGCGGAAATTATTTCGCCGTTTTGAAAGGCGCTCCTTGACTAGGTGCCGCGGGGCTGCGTGTCATCGCTGTCCTTTAAACCCCTGGCTCACCTCTTGAAACACCCATCTCTCTCTGGCTGGTACCCGTGTCTGCCCAGGCAGAAGATGCTTCCCCTGGAGTAGGTGCTGCTGTGGTGTACCCCCTCTCTTGGACCTCTGTGCTGGTTGCAACGCCCTCAGGATCCCGGGTGCCGCTGTCCTGGTGTGAGGCAGCCCATGGGACGCCGCCGCTGAGGGAGGCCGGCCATGGTGGACGCCACCGATGCGATGAAGAAGAGCTTCCTGGTGCCCGAAATCCGGCCCCTGGACCAGTATGAGCACGGGCGGGCCAAGGTGTGCGCCAGCCTGGCCTGGGTGCTGGGCAAGGCCTACGGAGCGGGTGAGTCCGAGACCCCAGGAGGGGCGTCCTTAGCCAACCAAGGGGGGAATGAAAGGGGGGGCGGAGGAGTGCGTGAGCCTTAGCACACCCAGGAGAGGGGTTCCTTCTAGAGGGCTGGAGGAATGGCTTAGAGAGCGGTTAAGGTTTGAGCCCACAACCCCTGCGATGTGGGTACACTGGGGGTGAGGGGGTCAATGGGTTAAGGCTTAGAGTGAGTGACTTCGATGGGGTACGTCTGGGAGGGGCCTCCTGGTAGAGACATGCCATTAAGACCAGTCCAAGGTGGTCTTGCTCTGTCATTGTTCCTCATCACAGCTGTGTTTATGTTTGGCAGTGCATTGTAATTGAGCGGGGGGTGGAGGGCGGCGATGAATGTCTAATTGACCCCCAGCAATTACAGATGATTATGGTTAGAAACATCTATTGTCCTGGGAATATTGAATTTTAAATTTAAAAAACCAGTATGTCCCCAGACAGACTCCTTTTGATATAAAATGTGCTGGCTTCCGCCCGCCTCCCCCCTCCTGTTGTGTTATCAGAATCTGTACAGCCGTATCTGCCACTGCTGGGCCCCCAACCCACCCACTCGAGCCTGGAAGACCCCCGGTATCGACATTCTGCCTCTGCAGCGGGAAGCCGAGCTTTGTGATTCACTGAAGGAAACGCCTGCTCGTGGTGTATTTGTAGTAGAATAAGATGTCAGTATATTTCTTGGATGGGGGCTGGCATCCCATCGCGCCGCAAGTAAATATCCGTGTGGGAGGGGCAGCGTCCACGACAGCGCCTCACCCCCCGACCCTGCCCTTGAGTGCTTCACACGGATAGTGGGCGCTGACAGGCAGCTGCCTTGAACCGGCAGTTCAGTAGTTAATAACTCATGATTCACCCCCTCCTCCCTCTCCATGATGTCACCGCATTGTCACACCGCGGCCGGTGCACAATAAGTGTCATTTAATTGGGAGTTACCGGCTTCTCCTCCCGTGCCTCTTGGGGTAGGTGGGTGGTTGCACCTCCTTGGGTGGGTCGGTTATTGCTTCCCCTGAAATGGGGGAGGGGGTTGAGGTTCCCTGGCGGCTTTTTGCTGCTGCTGCCTGCGCGTGTGTAGGGAGGGCGTTCGTTGGTAAAAGCCCCAAACCTTTCTTTGATTTGCGTTCCCCTCTGGGGGCGGGGGGTCTGGTTGCAGCTACTGCCACCTCTGTGGGGTGTCGGCATTTGTCTTTCATTAGGTGGCGTGGTCAGTGCAACCCCTTCTTCTGGTGTGGTGCCTCCTTCAGTTTCACGTGTTTGAGGCTATCCCACGGTGCTACTGTTACTACCGGGCTTCGGTATCGGGCACTTGTTTCTGTGGTTTCCAATGCCACAGAATGTCCCTCTGCCAGGATGATTGACAGGTCTGGTTATTGAGGTGAGTGGGTGGGGTTATCCCGGGGCTGTGAGAACTTACTGTTCGAGGAGGGCATTGAGCCTGGCCAACCCACCCCATTTTACATCCCCCTGCCGTGTGGTCTTCTGTTAGCTAGCTCTTGCAGGGCTGAGGCCTGGCTGTGGATGAGTACAGAACTGGAGCTCTGCTCTGATTGGGCGTGAGGTTCGCCTGCCAATGCCATCCCTAGAGCATATTCGCCAAGAGCTTAGGAGGAAGCTGGGGGAGGGGCCACTGTAATGCAGGGGCGACAGCGGCATACAGCCTCTTGAGCACCTCTCCTAGACTAGACTCCTACCACAGTAGTAAGAGTGGGCCTGGGGTTGTGCTGTAACAGTAACAGTACATACAATATGGCCGCCGTTAGAAGGACAGCCCAGGCAAACACCAGAAGCACGTGCTCCTAATCAGTTTCGGTGACCTCACAATGTGCCTTGCCGGAGCTGGTCCTGGACCTCTGCACCCAGGTTCCATATTGTGCACAGGAGGGTGGTCTGATACAAGGGTAGGGAGTCCATGGTGCTCCATCTCCAGACCTTGGACTAAGGTTAACAGTGGGCACCTTTGGTTGCTGGGCATACACTTTTGGCTAAAAGAGGGTGCCAAAGGTAGGCCTGTGGATTAGTGGGCATTAGCTTAAGACCGTACAAACGAGGGGTAACAGTGGGTGATAGGCAGAGCTGGACTGTAAACCCAAAGCATCCCTGGCAAATTTTGTCAGACCAGTCTCTGTATGGTGTGTAGCAAGTGCAGTGAGCGAGCCTGACCACTTCAAGGAGGACTCTTTGATGGTAGTTCATAGCTCACTGCGCTAGATGACGATTGTAAGTTATGAACTGCAAGCAACAAAAGAATCTCTATGGCAAAAGCAGTAACCCACTGAGCTAGCCACATAAAAGACAGTTCTGTGTTTTGTATGGTACACATACTTTGCTGCAGGCATAGAAACCAGATCTCCCCCCCCCCCCATGTCGTACCTGACCTCACCCCCAAAATCCCCACGAGTCAATGCCTGACAATTGAGTGTTTGGGAGGAAATGGCCATGTTTAATACAAACGCAAACATGACATTAGAATTTATATCTTTGAAATAATAACTTTCAATCAACATCCAATAAAATTTTTAAAGAACACATTTACAAAAACATTATCCTAAGTAACAAAACATTCCCTGAAACATGATTATTTGTGGTATTTACAAAAGACAATTTCATGAGCATGTTGAGGCTCTCTTATTATTTTTTCCTGCACTAAGGAACCAGTCAGCCCGTGCCCCAGGGAGAACCACGCAGGTGTATCCCACCTGCATCGTTGAGGGGTGGTCCCCAGCCATCTGATCCTTGTTCGCAACCCTAGGGGCCCACCCATCCAAACACCAGGCTGTCCACGGGGCTCGTAGGGTATAACCAGAGGCAGGAGCCCCATGCCCTAGATTGTCTAAATGTGCGCCCTTGCCCGAAGCCGGTGTAAACATTCTCTCTGGGGTCAGCTTGCTGTCTCCCTCCTCAGTGCTGCCCTAGGGGTTGCATTGGAGGACTCCCCTTGCTGTTGTACAGCAATCTTGGTGTTCACCTTACTGCCAAGGGCGACCAGGGCCAACCGGTCCTTCGCCCTCCCCACCAACAAACAAGTCCAGCACAAAGGCCCAGATTCTGTCAATGAACAAATCTGTGCCCAAGTCCGACAAGTGAACACCATCCCGGTGAAACATGTGACCGACCACCCAAATGAGAAACTTGTGGGGCATGTTCCAGAGCCGACCCTGCCCTGGCACAACTTGGCCATCTCGGCATTGAGGCGCCTGACGGATACATTCAAAGCTCTTAACCTCACCCCTGGCCCCCACTTGTGCAGCAGAATCATGTGGGACCAAGCTATCTGTGCTCCGGGGAAGGTCTTGCCAACCAAGCAAATTCTGACAACAAGGCTTCCCTGACAGCCCTGCGTCCCAGCTCAACCATGTCATTACCCCCGACGTGTAAGATAATCAAGTCCGGGAACAGCGGTCCCCTGTGGCCCCCTGTCTCTTCACCGGCTGGCGAAGCTGCGCAATCCGGAGGCCCCCAACACCATGCCAACGAAAGAAAACACTGTCCAAACTTGCTGGCTTCGACCTACGATGCTGCTGCAAACGGTAAGCGGCCCGTCTCACGAAGGAGTGGCCCAGCACCTATACCACTTTGGAAGGCATGCTACTAAAAAAGAGAAACCAGAATGAGAAAAAAGGCAATGGCGGGTAATATGTCAAACAGTCAGAGCAACTTGGCCAATTTGTTTTACTTCATCCGCCGACAACCCCACCCCAAAGGTTGCTGCCTCAATTCTGAATGAGTGAGATGAGTAACCAACTGGGTCAATCTCCAGACTGCGAAGGGTACTCCTAAATACAGCTGTGAACAGATATTTCGACAGGCAATCCCCATTTGCATGGACAAACAGAGAAGGGGCTTGTACATGCGGACAGACATGTATGCCCCCATCAGCGTAACAAGGCATACTCCAGAACCTTGGGCCGGCCTGAGCTTGACTATCGCACCCTTCCCCGTGAGATCCGTCTTGGACCTCCGCAAGTTGAGTATGAGTCTGTCCGGAGGGACTTGGGGGCCAGCCTTTGAACCGCTCCTGCCGCTGCGACAATGGAAAAGGCAGGGGCCAGGGCCACAGCGCCCTAAATAGGCCCCCCCATCCCATCGCCAGGTGGGAGCGGAAGTGACACGCTAATCCGGTGACACCCGTGACCCCGGAAGGAGTCCCGAGCCCCTCCCCTCCGGCCATTGAGTCAGGGTCAGCCACAGGGCCAGGCCCTCGGGGTTCCCTGGTCCTAACGACGCACGACGGTAAGGCGTTGCACTTGTCCATATTAACCCTCTGCGCTACTTTCGATGAGTCAAAACTGCCAATAGACAAAATTCCTGATATCTCTCCAGCAGGACAATTAAAAACCAGAGTTATCAATCTTGCACTTTTATTGTTATATGAAAGCTGCTGGATATACAAGGAGTTCTGCGGCAAGAGTGTGAAGTGAGTGATTATGCTGGCCCGGCCTCCTGATTCTGTTACTAGGGGGTCGATATTGCAAACCAGCCACCAGTAATAAAATTGGCTCCCAACCCTCCAGCCTCCCAGGGAAACAAACGATACCCAGTATGGCTAGTCCGGCCTTGGTGCCAGGTGGAGGAGTTCAGCAGGGAATACATGGGTGGGAGGCATGAATTAGTGATTGGGCAAAGTGTGTTCTGGGAGTGGAGGGATAAACTGTAGGCTGTTCAAAAAAAAGAAAACCTACAAATGTGTATCATTGGGGCTCAGGGGTATCGGTTTCTTCGATTTCACTAATGGTGTTACTGGGACTTGTGATAACACAAACACTGCCGCTGTGGCTTTAGTGGATTGTCGCCACTGGATTGTAAAGTTCATAATGCTTAAAAATAATTATATAGACAATTTTGATGGTTAAATACATAAATGAGATGGATGTGACTAATTCTGATTTTTTTTTTTTTTGATTTTTATAATACAAATTTACCAAGCAATACTAAGCTTCTCTCACCCGATTCTGAACCTAAAAGTAACACTAATCTTAAAACTATGCATAATCCTAGCTCTGAGCATAGGCCTATGCCGACTCCTTTGCGATGCCCCGAACACTTAGTACTCTATACCTTAAATCTAATCCTAATGCTAATCTGAAACCTAAGCCTAATACTACCACCTTGCATTGATCTAGCAATGTGCCCCGATCCTACGACCAAGGCTAACCATAACCCTTTGCTAAAATTCACCTTGGCCATGGCTCTGAGCCACATATAGCACTAGGGGTTTGACTGCTGATAACCATAGCGTGTTTCATAACCGACGAGTACTAAGCGCTTGAAGCCTTAAGTGCAAGGTTAACTCTAAACAGAACCTATTGATATAACCTGATGTCTGTTCTAAAACAAATGATAATCATGTCGGTAAACATGGCCCTGTCCTCCGACCCTAAGACTACTGTGAATGCTGAGCTCTGAACCTGTGTGATGACAGCCCGGGCCACTGGAATTAGGCGATCCTGCGGCTGCAGTGTCTTCTGTATATTTATGAATTTGTCGCATTTGACAGATAATCCATCACCTGCTACATAATCTGCAGTTTATAACAAAAATGTTTTAAGCTCTTACAGATCAAAAGTTAGTAAAAAGTGGCACTTGTTGCTGCACAGTGGAAGGCCCTTTGCAAAGGTTGACAGGTCACCTTTCAGTTGCTTATTGCTGTATTTAGTTAAACTGGTACTAATGAGTATGAAGCCTTTGTGATAGTGTTAACTTTTGTACAAATGACGAAAGAATGAAGTAATATCAGAAAATGTACCGCATTAGGTCGGTAGGACCAGACATGGTGCTCACTCGTTTTGTTTTTTCGCTATTTGGTGATGAGCAGCTCTAACAAACTCAGGCCTCCGGTGTCTTTCCCACACCTGTGACAGGTGGTGTATACCTCCACCCCCTCCCATCCCTCCGTTTCCACCCTTGTTTTTTCTCGTTGGGAGGGGCAGGCCGCCGCTCCTTTGTTTTTCATGTAAACAAACATGGCGTCCTGCCTCCTGGGAGGCTTGGGTTATTATAGGGAAGTTAAGAGGTCACCCCGACGCTCGGGACTGGTTGGACAGTGGTTGAATCGCACACCAGGTTTTATAGTAGTGACGGTGTCGGAGGTGGTCTTGGGACAGTCCACCTGTCGTCACCAGCACCACAGCCTCAGATAAAACGCGGGGAAAAGATGGTTGTAAACTGCAACTCTCAGGGCTGGGGGAGGGGTTTTGGTTACCTAAAGAGTGAAGCTATTATTTAGATTGCAAATGGTGTATAAACCAGCAGCTCTCTGTGGGGAGGGGGCGCTTTAGTTATCTCAGTAGTCGGTGCCTCTCCTGTGATAACCTCCTGTCTGACCCTGGGGATTGTAGGGGCACAAACGCGCAGCTCTCAGGGTGGGGGAGGCATTGGTTATTTAAAGACCGCTCATGTGATAGCATACTGTCTGACCTGGGCATTGTTGGTTTAGGGGTGCAAACCAGCAGCCTTCCGGGGTATATTTACAGGGGTATAAGCGACAGTGGGTTTTACCCATCTCCCGGAAGTATGCTTGGCATTGCTCCAAGGTTTCCCAGGTCCACCCATTAGTCCACTCCCGGGTATTTTCTTAGAATTCTGGGACTTGTAGTCCTGGTTTTATACAGGGACTTGAGGAAGAAGACGGGAATGGACTAACTATTCACGCATGGCCCTGGGAAACTTGACAACATCTGTGAATTTTAAGAGGGGGGGGACAGGTCTGTCGGGCTCCAATTGGATCACGTCTGCAGCTCAGGTATTTTTGTCACTCTCACCACGTTGTGAAACCCGCTTATCTCGAAGAGATACACCCCACAGGCCGCACAGCGTTGTGGCGGTGAATCACCGATTGTGAGGCTGTCTTTGGAAATGATTTTAAGTTTTTTGTTTACAGAAAGAAGTTCAGTCAGATAACTCATGTCGGGTTTGCTTATTTTTAGGCTGGTGAAACTGCTGCATGTGCATTTCTGGTTCAGGTTCTGCAAGCCTCGTGGCTAGTGGCATTGAAAACTAACATTGCTGTTTTATGTAAAATAAAACATTCTTCAGGGCTTGTATTTGTCGGGGAAAGGGTTCACGGAGGCACTGGACCTTTACCCCATCCCATTGGCTCTGTAGAGGCACCAGGCCTCTAAATGCACCATTCTCACATTGGGGGTGATTCTTACCCAGCCCAACGGGCCTGTCAGACTTCCGCAGGCATTTGTCTGGTATTGCACGGACTCGCCCCCAGCCCTAACAGCCAGTCTACAGTGGCACAATGCTGGCTTTGCTGCAGGTCTACCCAGTGCTTTAAATGGGCCGGGACTGTCCGGTACGTAGTACCGACACTTTTTTATTTTGAGAGTGAGAGTACCGGCACTTCTCAAGAGAAATGCAATGCTTTTAATTGGTGAGTACCGGCACTTCTCAGAAACAAGCAGGTACTCTGGTACAGAGTACCTGCACTTCTATTTTTCCATTTCAAGCACTGGGTCTACCAACCTACCATGGTCTTTACTAGGGCTGACATTGCCCGGGTCTGCCCCAGCCCTATTGTCTTCCAGAGGGACCCATTTTGCATGCGACTGACATACCTGGCATGGCACTGACTTTGCAGCAGCCTACCGACTTTTCTGCGACGTTTATAATTCCAGAAAGTTTATATCCCAAATTACTTGTTTTGCGTCTTTAAAGTACGGTTACTTTACAAAAAATAAAACTTCTAAAAAGTACACTGGAAACTAGAGGGCTGCCGAATATTGTACTTCCGATAAACATGTACCTGTGGGGCAGTTCGAGAACGTGTTAAGCCGCCCCCACCGCTGTACTGTACTCTCTCTTGAACAGAACATGAATTACCTCCTGGTAGAGCCTGACAGGTTCCCTCCCCCAGAGATGGCGACAGCAGCAGGTGCGTCACGTGGCCCAAGGGAGCGGTTCGTTAACCCTCTCGGGCCCTTCGCTTCATGCGCGGCAGTTAGCTTCGTCCTTTTGAGGCACCTACACTAGTGCTAGCATGGGGTTGTAATGTGTGGAGACTCGGGAGGGAAGCTAGAAGAAAGGAAATGGCGACAACGTGGGAAAAAAATTATTATTAGATTCGAAAACGAAATGCAAATAAAAGGAAACTGCAAACAGAGGCAGTAGAGGCCAGTGTCATGGACCTCAGTGCAAGGAAGGAAATGGGCGCCATGGCTGCTGTTTGAATTGTAAAATACAACAATAAATGGGGTTCAGTGGGCCCCTCAAGGCGCAGGAGCCACTGCACCCGCTGCACCAATGGAAGCTACGCAGAATTTCTGATTTACCGGTTAGTGGAAAGCACTTGTTCCTTTGAACCCCGAGACAATCTGCTGAGGTGGGAAAGGCAAATACAAAATCTATGCTCGTGTGTTCTTGGGTCTGAGCTATGGTGTATGTGTGGGTTTTTTTGGGGGGGCAGCCAACAGTGCTTGAACCGTTCACTGTAAGACCCTAAAGATTTCAAGTTGGACAAATTAAGCCCACTCTGAGGCGCTCTGTGTCTGACCTTCACAGTGCCTTGATGTGAGCACCTAGAGTTCAGAGCATTCGCGAGGGGCTTCCTAATAATGCTGGGTGACGAGTATCAGGGTGACTAGCGTTGGCACCCGGAATGTGACTTGTATCTGGTCAGATTTCCTCTTGGCGCTGGGGAAGTGACATGCATCTGTGTGATCTTTTTTCCAAATAGATTTGTGACATTCATCTCAGGGGGCCTTCTGCTAGTGGTGGGAATGTGACGGGCATCAGGGTGGATTTCCTCTTGGCAGCTGGTATCTGATATTCTTCTAGGGATTGGCTTTTAATGGCCTTGGGAGTGTGACCATGAAATGAGGGATTTTCTTGTTGGCTCTGGGTATGTGATGTGCTCTGATGTGATCTTCCTTTGCTGGTTATGCTATATACTTTGGAAGTGTGTGCATCTTGGCAGTAAGTCTGTAACTTTCATTCATGGTGGTAGAGCAGTTTGACATACCCTAGCGTGGTTATTGTGTTGGAGTGGGATATGATCATCTGTGATGGATGATATGTAACATTCCTACAGGTGGCCTTGCTGTTGACACTGGGTGTGTGGCATGCTTTCAGGTGCTTTTTCTATTGATGATGGGTTTCAGTCAGAGCTCGCTCTCATGGCAGTAGATGTGATGTTCATTATTGGTGGGCTGTAGGCAATGGATGACTGCCACCTTTCTGAGGTCCTTCCAATAAGAGACCTGTGTCACTTTAAACAACAGTTTCCCTCTCCTTCTGTGTGACGTTCATCCAGGTGGTCTTCCTTTGGTTGTTTGATTAGTGGCTTATGCACACATAGGTGCACTCTGTACCTCTGTAGACACTGCTCACCTGAGGGTTTGCATCAGATACTGATCTTTTGGCAATGGGCAACTATTGGTGATCTGTGTTCTTTGACCTAGAGTGGGTGTATGTGGTTTGTTGTTAAATGGATGCTTAGAGGGGACTTGGGGCTAAATGGAGCACCTGCATAGTCCAATCTGACATCTCGGTGTTGGATGCCCTTGTGTTGATGTGAAAGGCACGCTTCGCAGAAGACTTTGTTCAAAAAGCAACAAAAAAAACACAAAATTGTAATAGACATTTCATTAGGTATGGTTGGGTTATCTGCAAAACTTTACAGCCATCTATTCCCCCCCCCCCAATATCGGGCCAATTGTGTGAGGCAAACATTTACTTATTTACAGTGTTTTCCTATGATTATTTTATTTTTATTTTTTTATTTTTTTTAAACAAAAAAACTTCTCTGAACCCTCAACAATCAACTAACATTAAGTATTTACGTTATATTTACTTAAGTAGGAACAAGGTGCGTTTTTACTGATTACCCTGGCAAATAGAGTACAAACAACAGCGTCCAGCTTTCACGACACTTCCCCCCCCCCCTTAATGATGGCCTGTGCTGTCCTACTTGAGACAATGTGAGCCGTAAACGACCCCAAGCCCTGAGTAAACAGCAGACTTTAAAATCTTTTTACTTTTTTAAAATTGGAGTTATCAGTGTTTTGTCTCGAAAAAAACAGCAGCTCGTGAATTTGCCCAGTTTCTACATTCAGGGAGATCACTTGATTTATTGAGCATCACAGAAGGAAACATTGCAGCAGAATTTGTGTTTCAACAGTATTTAGTTAATAGTGAATTGTAGATGTATATAGATGCAATACCCTTGATGAGAAAGCGCTTTGTTTAAGGATAGCGCTCTACTCCTTGGGAGCCAGAGTTAGTTTGTAGCGTTAGTTGCAAGTGTTGCAACATTATTCGAGTTGGTTTACCAGTTAGTTGCATGCAGTTTCTGGTCTAGAGGAAGGTTGGTGTCAGTTGTTGTTATCGATGCAAATGATAAAGTTATGTGCCCATCTATCTGCATTCCTTATTGTGCCTCTGTGGTGCACGGAATGTGTTTTATTCTAGTGTGTGCTTGGTCTAGTACACTGTGTAATTTCAGAACAGTCGTGTTTTTGCGTGCGGACTGTGCAACTGTAGCATTTTATGATTTCCCGCAGGGATCTCCTGTTTTTCTCAGCTTTCCCACTGGCTTCAACGTACATCGTGATTCTCCAAATTACGTTTGTTCAACTTGGTTTTATTATCCTGTCTAATTCCACCCCACCCGACCCCCTAGCTACTTTATAATTTGAAGAGAAGGCACCCACACTTTGCATAAACTTTATTTGTATACAAGTATAGCGTTGGTACGTTCTGCTTTGTATGTGCCGTTGTGCTGGCTGAGCGCTTTGAAACATCTCTAAGACTGCGTAGCGGCGCTACAGAAACATAAATACTTATTAGTATTTTATGTTTTGCATATATGTTTGGAAGGAGCTACTAATTTCCCATGTTTTTGTTTTGACTGCGAGGGCAGGAAGTCTTGAACTCTAGGGATGCTGTAGTGGGCGGGAGAGCCTTGACTGACGTTAGACTTGAAGTGATGTGAAGGCTCCGTCTGCCCAGCATCCCGGGAGGGGGCTCTGGTTTCTGCTCCCCGGAGCCTAGTTAGGACACACATGGTCTTTGAAGATGAGCCGGGATTCCAGCATGTCCAACAGGTCCCGTATGTGTAGCAGGCCTGGAGCCTGCCCTGGGGTCTCCCGCGACTTCTCCAATTACTGCTCCACGTGGTGTGTTAAAGGCATCACTTTTCAGTAGCACTTGTCTTAAAAAATAAGGTTGAAAAGCAAAACGTGTGAATGTGGCCTCCTGTCCTGTTTTTCTGCAAGAGGCGCCATTGTCTGGCCTGTCAGACCGTCTGGGTGGCCCACGATAGGACCATAATGCATTCATATTCTATAAATGTATGTATTCTATTCCAATTTTGTCTTTGCGTTCTGCTCATATGATGATAAATCCTGAGGCCGAAGGATTAGTGGCTTGTCAGTGTCGCCGGTGCCACACGTGACGTCATTGACAACAATTCACATTGCCTGCTAACTCGTTTTGTTGTACTGGATGCGTAAAAGAGAAATGTATGTATTTTCTATTGGTGGAGCGTGAATTACGCTGCATTCTCGATACCAGTATCCTAAACTATGATATTTCTTGCACACGCCACAAACCGAAGGGCCTCTTCGTGCTTTTGGTGATGCTGTTTTATTTTCAAAAGCTCTACATGGGACATGCAGTCGTGCTTTGGTGGACAACCGTGCAACGCAACCTATGTGTGTCACCTGGGCTTCAGGGAGACTGGGGGTTCCGCAATAGTCGCCTCATTGAATGAAATGCCTATGTCCAAAATGGTGTCCTCATGCATTATGGACCTGTAGGAACACTCTTTCCCGCCCCATGCCCGTCTTTCCCCCCCCCCCCCCTCTCCCCAGTTTACTACTTGCTGTGCCAACTTCCATCCCCTACGGTTGTCATAGCTGCCTCTTCTGCTGAAAGATTCTAAGGTTTTTCAAAATAAAGCAAGATTAAGGGTGTGGATTCTTCTCCCTTACACTTAGTCAAACCCTTATCACAGAGCCTGATCTCCACCCAGGCGCCATGGCTGCAGAGGCTTGGCTCACAACTGCCTGCAGCCTTCAGGATAATGACCGTGGACCAACATCCGGGACATGCTAGCACCTATTCCCTGGCACCCTTTGTGCAGGGAGGTTTGTACAGGGTAGCTTTATAGCCCAAACATGCCCTGATGGAGCAAAGCTAGAGCAGACATGTAGTGTGAGCTAACCCACACGTATATACACATAGACAACCCATCCTCACTCCCAGTGCTGTGGAGCAACCACAGTTCAGGATTCCATGCACACGGCAGGCACAGGAGTGCAGCGGAGACATGCAGTGCAGCAGTATGGACAGTAGCATCAGGGCAAGCTTACTCCTTCACCCACCACTACAGCATGGGCAGGAGCAGTACACGCTTCATTAACTTCACAGAAAATCAGATGTAGCAACACAACCAGTCTTCCATAACACACTGAACTAGCAGCAACAGTAGTGTGAGGTCCTACATCAAAATCCACACCACCACCCAGTCGGGTGGAACCAAGTTGTGTGTATGTGAACATATGCACACCATCCAGTGAGATCCCCCCCACACACACACAAAGTGGGCTTTGTACTCCCAGTTGCAGGACAACACTTACACTCGCACACTAAACAAAATAAACCCAGTTAGAATACAATACAAACATGCACACACACCACGGATTCAACACGGGGAGCAACAATTCAACTGTCCTTCCTCGCACACAAATGGATACGCAGACCAATGAACAATGGGTGCAGCAGAGCAGTGACCATGCAAACTGCCATTAATGTGTTTTCTTTCATCGCTTTCCAAACCAAGCAGGTCCACGCAGGCGCCCTTAGTTTCCATTTGGCTCAAGTGCGGCTTTTACAGCGTCGGCAGGTAGCTCGGTTTGTGGCAGCAGGGCCAAGAATAAGGCTTCTTTTTAAAAGAATGAACGGATTAGCAAAATGTCTTGAAGTTCAAAACTAAAAACAAATTGATGTATAACATTGTTTCGTGGGCTGTAGTTGTGAAAATCACGGGTGCCAACCCCTATAATTAAAGATTTAGTTTGTAACACAGCAGAAAGAACATTTGATGCATCTGAAATTTACAGCGCTTATTTCGACAATAGGATATCTGGAAGGTGGAAATGCGGTGAGGATTTTATGTTTTTCACCTCCACAGATTTAGAGTTTAACTTGGAGTGCTGAAAAGTGGTAGATCTCCCATTTGACCTATTTACGGTATATAGGACCTATGTGCTGTAAATATGACGGGCGGGATATCCGTTGCTTTTTGACAAAGGTCCTGCATTCACCAAACTCAAAATAAGGCTTTTATTTTCCTGCTGTTTCCCACAGAGAAGCCTTATCCTGCTTGCGTTGTAGCCTCCCATTTCACTGGGTTCAGCCATAAATCCGCAGCAAGGGATGGTTTAAGCCTGAGCTGCAATAGATCACTACAGGTCATAGAAAGAATCATCATTATGCAGAGTCATATTTATTCACAAAAACATTGTTTAACTTTTACGGCCACATTATACCTGTTAAATTGTTATCTCGACAAGAGAATCTAACATTGATATAAAACGTGATGAATCGACTTGTACTATTTTCATGCGATCTATTTGCATCTAACAGGAAAAAAATGGAGGTCTGCATTTCTCTTGGGCAGAAACAAGGTCAGTTATTGGCCATAGTTAAATGCGAGACTGGTCTAATCCACTTGATTGACCCCTAAAATCATAGGCTGATGACAGTCATGCCATCATGCTGAAGTGCCCATACTGCCCTCGGACATCCATATTGTAGAGGTGATCCCAGGCATCCGTTGCTGGATGCCTCGTCTTGGACCAGATTATTATAATAATTTTTTCCCCCCTTTTTTTGGTGCATGGGTCTGTCGGGTTAAGGCCTCATGCAGCCCCAAAACTGCAATATCCCTTATTGGCCTACTCCAGGGGCAACGTTGTTCATGCAAGGTCTTCGTGCATCAAACTGAAATCTAAATTTCTCCAAAAGTATTAACCAACTTGGCCAATTCTTACCCTGCCACAAGGACAACCATGGCTATTGTCATTTGCCTTCCTTTCCCATTATTTCTATTGTAGAAGCAAATGGCAACAGTCGCCTATGAAGGTTTGTGTCCCCAGTTTCGACAAACTCCATCCATGTGTAACATGTTCTCGCCCATATCAACTTGAGGGTAATGAATTTGCCATTTTTAAGACCACCTGCTAAGGCAGCATTAAATTCCTTAATGCACACATTGATGACCCTGTGGCGCACTTTACTATGCCCACCGCTCCCTTGCGATGCTGAACACCACAGCGGAGGGAAATACATTTTGTGTGATCCTGCATTGTTTTAAGACCACATTCAGCACATCCTCTCTAGAGGAACCGACCATGTCTTTACCACCAAAGTGGAAAATTAGCACATCTGGAAGTATGTGCACAGCACAGTGTAAAGCTGCCATTACTGTCTCTTGCAACTGAGTGAGTTGGAGACCACCAAATGTTAAACTACGGGACTTGTCAACCAGGTGTCTCCAATTTTTTTTTTATTCGGAAGACCGACCTCCGCATGAAGTAATGGCCAAAACTATCTGCATCATGCGGGAAAACAGCAAATCCCCAAACTGTCAGGGTTCTAGATCACCCTCAGGACAACAACTTATCCACCCCTGATTAATTGTTCTATGTCCCTCCCCCCCCCCCCGTCCCCCAGCCCTCCTCCACTCCAGCCGCGTGCCCTGAAGGGAAATACCCATATAGCACATGAGCAAAGAAAGCGAAGCCGGAAGCTCAAAGTGACGTACATCCTGCGTAGCACTTTAGGGGACCTTGCCCCATCTGCCTGCCTAGCCTAATTGTGATATCCCGTCCACAGTGCTGCTTGGGACTGATGGTGGGTGGGTCGCACTACCATTGTGCGAGCCATGATGTTAAATGAACAGCCTCTGGATGTGAATGACTTTACCACATGGCCAGAAAAATGTCACAAATCTCTTGAGATGGGTCCCCTGGCTTCCTTAGCAGTACTTCTAGCTGTGTGGCACAGCCGTGGCATAAACAATTAGAAGTGGCCACGTTCCATAGCTTCACATCCCTGAGTGAGGAAAACCGATCTTTGCTACAGGTACACCCTGTGTTTCCCACACCTATATAAAGCTAGAGTTAAAGGTTCAGGGTTCTCTGAAAGGAAAGTACCTGCTTATTTAAGTTATGTTAAAACTTTTCTAAAGCACCCTCATAGCTATCTATGCAGATGTCCTGGTGCTGAGAGAGGTGACCAGAACTGAAAGGAGCATTATTGGCAATGTAACAAAGTTTTCAGGGCCTTATGGAGACATAAATGCCCTTAGACTTTCTGCAAGGTTACCAGAAGCTGCACCACACCTTCAAAGCCGTCATCGAGAAGGCCCTACCTCCAACTCGAGCTCGTTTAAATATTGGAACCACCACAAGTAAGGCGTCGGAGGATCTAAGCTTGCAGCCAGGAACTTAGTAAGAGAACTTATTTTTAAGGTAGCCACGCCAGAACCGTAGAGTGCCCTATGGAAAATACAGATGGATTTAAAAAGATTCCTGGTAGACACCGGTGGCCAGTGCAGGGAGTTCAAAGCTGCTGAGATGGAGGAAGATCAAGGCAGTTCCAAAGTTGGTCTTCCCACAGCACTTTGGAGTCTTGTAAACAATCCATAGGCAATGAAGTCTGCAGCACTCTCTGAAGTATGTTAACGGAGTTGTATAGTGGTGTATCGCCATTTAGTAGGGCTGCTCGGCACTGTCTGGTTCCGGTCTCTTCACAGCTTGGTCTTGAGGATGCCATGGCAGACCAAAGTCTGTTTTCTGTTTCAGCAGTATCATCCGCAGTATGAACGCTGGTAACATTCGGAGTGTATTTTAGTGTGGTTTTGCCTGTGAAGCCAGAGGTCGTTACCAAAGGAGGTACGCGCTAGCAGAAGGACTGAGACGCAACATTGACTGGCTTGACTTATGTGTATGAGGTAATTGAGATAACGGATTTCGCTGCTTACAATAGAATTTGTTGTTGATGTGAGTTCTGTGATAACCAACTACGTGGAGGAAACTGTGTCCTTGAACGCTGCAGGTTTTGCCTGGTTTCATCATGCCCGGGGGTACTGACCTGGCTTTTGAGGTGTGTAGTAAACTCCTGCACGGTCTCGCTGGTGGAGCCTGCTTGATCCTGTAGGAACAGTGAACAAGGTCTTCTCAGTATTCACCCATTTTTACAAGGAAGTGTCAGGATTCCCTGGACAGCCTATGTTTTTCCCCAATTAGAATCCCCCTAGGGTTCAGACCTTGAGCCCGAAGGAGGAGCTAATGGGGTAAGTAGAGAGGCATACCGTGTATTCTTTTAGTCTTTTTTTCCGGCTCCTTTGTGTATTCCTTGGTACTTTCTATTTCTGTGTATTGTTGGTTACCTTTTTATTCTTCTTTGCCTTCCTGGTTAATGTGTCCTTGAACACGTTCTTTGTTATGTGTGTGTTTCTCCTGCACACCTATTCTTGCTCTTTTTCTAATTCCATCCATGGGGACCGTATGTTGGTTAGAGTGTACCTGGGTACATTCCCATGCTCTCGCCGCAATTCTGGGTGAGTTTTCTCACGGTTCTTACTCCTGCGTTCCTTTTCTAGTTCTGTGTGTTACGGGATACCTTGTTTTTGCTGTATCTGCATGGAAGGCTATTTTTTTTTCAATTTATTTTTGCTTTTTTTTTTTTTTTGTGCGAGTGTTCTTCTGTGCCTTCTCTTGTTCTTTGTGTATGTGTTTCTGTCCTTGGGTATGCATATTTTGCGTGCTGTATCTGTTTTTGGGTACCCACTCTTGCTTCCTTTGTACCTACATTCGTTGGCACCTCCTCTTAGGACTTCTAATCAGTCATGCACGGATTGCAGGATGGCTAAAAGTAAACTGAGGTGGCAAAGTGAGCTAAAGAACGATGATGGATTCAACATAACTCCAGTGGCGTAACTAGCACTTTGGCCTCCCGGTGCAGTCACCGTGCTTGCCGCCCCGCTGCATCATTGAGAGGGGGCGAGATTTTTTCAATTTGCCGCTCCGAGACGGCAGGGAATTCTTACACGGTCCCTACTACGATGGATGTAACCCTATACCCAAAAAACGGGTATACATGAAAATCAAGAAGTGCAACCGGTCCCATAATCTGTTAAAAGTTAGATGAACAGCATATTCTAACAAGGTTTTCATACTATACATGGCTACTTGATGAAGGCTTAATGCCGAAACGCGCGTAGGATATGATTTTTCTTCAGCCATGGCAAATATGAATGTCCTTTTTCATTAAGATTATGCTTGGACTTCGCCCCATGACAGCATATCCTAAATAAAATACTGGATACCTTATATCAAGTAATTATTGGATATAGCATAAACAAAGCCTTAAAAGATCCAATTGAACTGTATTAACCAAAGACCCCTCTACAAAAAAATGAAATGAAGGAACAGTATTAGATGTCTTGTTATGCTCTGAAATCTATATATATAATCTTGTACATAAAATCTTCACATAATTTGTGACAAGATAGGCACTGAATGAATGGGGGAGTATGCTTGAGGACTCATATTGGGTACTATAAATCGATCATATGGCTTAAAATGAATTGAACAAAATTCTTTCTGTACTGGACATGATGAAGCCGTATTGTATTTCATGTTTTTATTTTTTTTAAAAAGCAGAAAATAAATGAAACAAAAATACATTGTTGGATAAATAAATGTATATTTTTGATAAATGAACAGTATTTGGGTGATTACATTTGAAAATCCAAAGGTCCACTTTGAAATGTGTTTCCTAAATGTTTTTTACACATGTTATTTAGACTCTGATTTAGGAAACATTGTCAGGGGTACCCTTATTTTTGCAAACACGATGATGGATTCAACCCAGATCTGTGACTGGGGGTGAGTGTCTGAAAAGTTTCAGCGCTCCGTCCATCATCTCCTTGTGTTTGCTTTGTTCGCCCTAAGTTGGCAGGGTATGCCCAGACGTGGGTCCCTTGCTCACTTTGCCACTGGATTCAAGCTAGCCTGGCTGATGAGGGCTGTTAGCCCGAAACCGGTCCCAGGATGCTTGTTTCTGGTTCAGGGAAGACCTGGCTTGGTAGTTCGGGCTGGACTGTTCCCATGAGGCACAGGGTCAAGACTGATTTGCATATAGCTGTGTCTGAACTGGGGTGGCAAAGTGAGCTAAAGAACGATGATGGATTCAACCCAGATCTGTGACTGGGGGTGAGTGTCTGAAAAGTTTCAGCGCTCCGTCCATCAGCTCCTTGTGTTTGCTTTGTAAAAGTAAACTCATCCCTTCGACATGGTTTTTTCAACCCCCTACTCAAAAAATGAGAATCCAACCTACCTCGAAACTTTTAGCCCTATCACAAGACTACCATTTCTTTTAAAATTCTTTGAAAATTTCTGCCTTGCATCTCTAGGAATGTTTGGAAGTGAACAACGTCTTAAGCAACCTTTAATCCGGATCCTTCTCAAGAGATAGTGTCGAAGCCTTGACGGTGACTGTGGTGGACGACGATGCTCTAGAAACGTTCAACAATAAGCACTGCTTTATAATTCTACTACACATATCTGCAACACACTTGACAATGAAATCCCCGGCTTACGCCCCAAGTAGCGATTGAAAGTCATGAAGTTGCTCAAACTAGCTCTGATGTGTGAAAGTTGATGAAGCTCTCTCAATTTGTCACTTTTCCCCCAGGGTCACTCCACCTATCTGCAGACAGAACTCTGTTGTGCATCCAAGTTAACTCAAGCTCCAACCACGCACCCATGAAGAGGAGAATGACTGAAAAGAAGACCTTTAAAACATAATGCACTTAAAACAGAATTTCTGCTACTCTTACCAAATCCAAACTTTCTCATAAATGGGAACTAGACCACAAACAGTTTTTAATAAGCTGAATTCCAACCTCAAATTGTAAATCAGCGAAGTCTGTAGGCTTCATATTAGACTAAACACTTCACCTGGAAGCAAACCTGTGTTAAAAATGTGGCAAAAGGAACATTTTGCCACCTTAAAGTACTTTGTAACTTTAAATCCATCTTACAATTTGAAGACCTATAAACAGCCGTTCGATCCATTTTTCTATCTTGCGTACATTACAGCAGTGCCGTTCTCACCAGACTACCTAAAAAGAGTTTGGTGGATCTAAAAGGTGTGCTGCATGTCTTGTCTCACCCACCCTCCCTCTATCACACCTGTCCTATCATTAAAGTGTCTCACGATTAAGGTGAGATGGGTCCATAGAGTGATATGTATAAATTACAAGGCACTAGGCCTAAATACCCATAAATGCCTCTCAAATAGACAATATGGCTCCTGAATGGAGAGAAACAAAGGAAACTATCGCCTTCAGGTCTAACTGTTCAGGAAAAGCTCCTACACTTCTCAGGCTTTCTCTAACCATGTTCCTAACTAACAGAACTTTTTACCTGTTCCTTGAGACAGAGATTTTTCAAGAAGGTACCATTTCAGAGAGCACTTTTGATGGCGGAAGGTGCCCATGATGTGCTTAATTTGTAAAATATTAAGTGCCAGGGCTCTGACCGGGAGGCCACTGCAGCTTGCACCACCCATCGCCCTGGTCATTGCTGCCAAAACAACTACTAATCATCTCTCTCGCATGTAAATGCGCCAGTTCAGATTATTCCAGGTCCCCAAAGCTAAAGGAATGGCTGGGGAGGCAGGTATTTGCAATTTTAATGTATATTGTATTCCTAAACAACCGATGTTCTGCTCATCTCTAAATTAGAAGAGCAGTGCCACCATGTGGTAGACTGTTCTATGTATGGTGTTGACAACTGGGTGGCGGTGCCGAGCACCGGAAACCAATTAAGTGCCGGTGCTTAGCACCGAAAAGCCCCGGCTCAAATTAAGCACTAGCCTATCACCCTTCTAATCGGTCTTACTCTTCCACTGTTACCTGAGAAACCCTGTTTACTGAGTCTGGGTCTGAAGTGATACGGGATCTGTCAGATCACTAATCTCGTCAGGTTTCATCAAGCTGCTTGATGTGGAAAAACTCCAGCGCAGTTTATTGAAGTGGTGCAAGGCCAACCTTTGGAATATTTTCTGGGGTTGAGCTTTTGTTTAAATCTTTTTATTTTTTCCCTTCATTAGTCCTGCAAATGATGTATTTTTATCATTTCTGTAAATACCGTACACTGTTATATTTTGTATAAGAAATGCCTGTGGTTCTTGTGAGGCACTCTGACACTCTATGGGGTCTGTTTCACTGTAATACATAGCTTTATAAATATATAAATTTTCGTGTTTTTGTGCTTTTCTGCAAAACTTTACCTTTTCCTGTGTGCATTACACACTAATTAATAATCTTTCCATTATGTTCTGTAATCCAGTGTTTCCTTTTGTTCAATTATCTCAAGTTTCAGATGCTATTCACAGCTCGCCTTCCCTGGCCATGGCTTGGGCTTTGACTGAGCACCACCGTTTTCCTGTCCCCTTCGGTGTTACTTACACGGCTGTCAGGCCTGCAGGTGTAGTCTCTTTCTGGGTGTCTCCCATTACAGGCTATTGTAACCCTACTCTCCTCCACTCTCTAGCACTGTATTTGTTGTGAGACCTATTTCACTCCAGACATCCTCTGGTGGGGTAGTCCAGAATGGGATCTATTTGATGCTCTGCCTCTGGGCAGTCCCTGCGTCTCTGTCCTTTGTGCTTTTTCTCCTACTCTCTAAGAATGACTAAATTACTTTAAAGCGCTGTGACTCAGAGCGATTAACTTTGTCTAGAGGTTTGCTTATTTATCTTGCATTCACAAGAACGGTGTTCTTATCCTGGCTTCAGCACTTTCCAAATAAATGTTCAGTTCTGGAGCATCGCTTTATTTCTGTCGGCCTCAGATTGTAAGTAGCTGATGTACAAAAATGTGCGTAGTACTTACTAGTACTGCCACGACTGTATGTCCCCACTCGTATCCTCATCCATCCTGGTTTCTGTAATGACCCCGCATACTACACTTTTTAGTACAACACCTCGTCATTTGAGGTGCTACAAAGAACAACCCCTAAAACATTGTTGTATACAAACTGGTGTTTGCTTCACCCCAGTCTGCAGTAATTTCTACCTCCTAATGGTGCCTTATCATGTAGTTGAAACATGGCTCTTCCTCTGTTGCCCCCCCTGCACATGTATAGTTCAGTGATGCATGATCTGTCGTGTACATTTATCATGGTGGCATTGTTGCTAATGAGATCTTGTGCTACATAACTATGATGAGCACCCAGGTTCTTGGTCCATGGCGGCCAACTGGTCCAGGGCTCCGGTGCTCGCAACTTGCTAACTTTTGCTTGGATGGACTCCAAACCGGATGACTATCCTTTGCTTAGCCGTTTGGGTTCCAGTGTGTGCTGTTCAAAGAACTTGTGCCTGTAACTAGGCAAATGATGGCATGTTTGCGTCGTGAAGTATGTACTGTAATGCAGAGCAATATCCACACAAGTGTATAACAAATGTGTTGTGGCCGACAGCCTCTGCTGGCTGCTTTCTGCAGTCAGCCTTAGCGGATTGCCACTGTGGAATAGATGTGCCTTTTCTTGCATGATAGGAGCATGCAATCAAGTTCGAAATTGCCCTAGGCAGGAATCGAGGCAGAATTGTATGTTACCTAACACAAAAATGAATATTTTGGTAATGCCCTGGGAGGGAATGACAGAGGGTTGAACTCCTTCAGAAAAAGTCTTGAATATCACTGGGCAAAGATTAACCGCTTCAATAGCACGTTGTGCAGAAAGAGATTTCGGTAGTACCTTTATGGAGGAGGGGTAGCTTGGCTAGTGCTTAAGGAAAGAAGGCAGTTCGAATATGGTTTCTTTGAAGAAAGGGTACTTTTAATTTCATTTGTATGGAAAAAACGCTTGGATCTGGCTTAACTGGCTTGGAGTCAGAGCCAAGCTAGGTGGGTGGCTTGGCTATAGCGTCCATGAAGGAAGGGTGGCTTGGCTATAGCGTCCATGAAGGAAGGGTGGCTTGGCTATAGCGTCCATGAAGGAAGGGTGGCTTGGCTATAGCGTCCATGAAGGAAGGGTGGCTTGGCTATAGCGTCCATGAAGGAAGGGTGGCTTGGCTACAGCGTCCATGAAGGAAGGGTGGCTTGGCTACAGCGTCCATGAAGGAAGGGTGGCTTGGCTACAGCGTCCATGAAGGAAGGGTGGCTTGGCTACAGCGTCCATGAAGGAAGGGTGGCTTGGCTACAGCGTCCATGAAGGAAGGGTGGCTTGGCTATAGCGTCCATGAAGGAAGGGCTGTGTAGATCTCTACTCTTCGAAGGATGTCATGGCTATTCCCATCTATAAAAATAGGGTGGCCTAGATATACCCTGTATGATAAAAGGGTGCTTGAATATCATCCTTGTTAGGAGGAAAGCTGGCTTTAATATTGTATAAAGAAATGTCGTCTTGGATATTGCCAGCATGATTGAAGGGTGGCATGGACGTTGCCTTCAGTATGTGCCACACCGTTCTAATAACTCCCTTCCCTGATTCCACCCCCCCCAAATATTTTGTCAGCGATCTCTTGTGAAGGCACATTGACCTGACTTGAAAATCGGATTGTAGCACTCACTTTTGACAATGTCCTGATAACTTATTGCAATCTATTCAGCAATGGCCTCCTCATTCGATCTACAATTGCCTCAAGCACTCTTCCACATGCTGTGTTAATGTACTATGGACTTCTTAGCTTTCATGGAATGTAGCACACCAACAAATTATCTGCTTTCATGTGTGAAACCCAACCCGTCTCACAATGGCTGCCCTGTGTTCACATGTACAGGAAATGTCTATTGTTGACCATCTTAGCTAATGAATCGAGGGAGGGGAGGGCTGCTGGGTTTGGTGTAGTGTTGCATGCACCTATATTTCAACATACTACTGCATAGGAGTACTCGAGTGGGGAGATGACAGATTGGACATAAACTTTCCTACATGGATTAGTAAATTAGTACTTGCCTTATGTTGACTATATACTTTGGTGGTCGATATTTTAGCTACGATGTTTTTGTACTGTGATATTCTGGTCCTATATCTCCAGATGTACACCTCCACATGCCACTGATGCATCCATCTTTTGCCGGCTAAGCTCCAGAATGGCAGCAGCACCTAGTAATGTGGCTAGTGCAGACTGACCGGAGACTGAATTCTGGGACAGAGCGATATCACCTTATCTGAGGACAGCCTTTAGCAATCTATCCTAGTTGGCACTTATCCTGACCCAGCAGATGCCATGGATTTCCTTGACCGGTGTGAGTTTCCACACCTGGCTCAGTGTGGTGACTTATTGTATAAACAATGTGAGCAGGTGATCTTTTGTGCTTGGCAAGTTGCAGGATATGGCAGAACCGCCTTGATTCAGACTGCAGCCCTCTTTGTGATGCATGTCTTTTTTTTCTTGGGGATGTGCTGTACCTTGGGCTTCACTTGACCTCTTATCTGGCACATGACAAAGTTGTTGTCATTGTGTTTTCTTGCTTCTTCATTTTTGTGTTCTTGCTTCTGCTTATCGGTCCTGTTCGATACCCCTGTAAGAACATCTGACTGAGCATCGTAATACGCTTTGCCCTCTCTGCCCACTTGGCAGGAGCTTGCAGGGAGTTTGGCTCCTTTTATGGTGACCTACTTCATGCACAAGAGTTTGCTTAGTACACATGGCTGTGCATGGCAGAACTACCCCAGCTCCAGTGTTCCATACCCTCGGCTGCTTTTTTTTTCTCGCCTAGAAACGGCCTATGTGAGCTGAGTGAGCAGTGAATTTGATGCAGTGACCTGGCGCTTTCCCACAGACCTCCATTGGGTTGACCGATGTTAGCCCAGTATATCTCCATATGTTACACAAGTCAGTGGAGCGTCATTAACTCTACTCCTTGGCTGTCTCATATCAGTAGAAGTGGTGTCTGATAGACATGCCTGTCACCTATGGGAACACTCATCGATGAGTGGACTGTGACACCTACGGAAGTATGTTTCGTGAGGTGTGTGGTCTGAAGTTGTGGCTTGGCCTGCTGGGGTGTCTTTGTGACATTGCCACTGTTGACCGCCTCTATTACCGCAACAGAGTCTGCAGGACTGTGGTCTTGCTTGCCAGAGAGAGGGGGGTTTGGCCCTAGGAGCGGTCAAGTCTTGGCATTACTCAAAATGCCCAGTTTTTGGTATATGTGCTCAGGAGCGGTCTAGGGAATAGCCAGAACATTTAAATAACTTCAACCATATTTCCAATCGCACAGACCACTCAAAGTGAGCAAACCCAACTCTTTAGATGACTTTCCTTCACCCTTTCATACTTTTTTTGATCTATCCATTCATCCTTCTCCTTCCATCTATTAATCAGTCTGTCCATCCCTTCATCCTTTCACTCATACACCCATCAAAATATCCATCTATCCATCCTTTCACCCTCCCATGCTTTTACTCTTCCCCCCATCTGTCCATTATTGGTATTTCCATCTATTCACCCTTTCACTTACTGATTCCTTTACACTTACATCCATTCATTCTTTCACTCTTACCCAGTCGCGGCAGGCATCGATGGGGAGTGGTGAGGCAGTCAAATGGGTGATGGGTAAAAGTAAAATAAACACTTGCCTTCAACATGGCCTCCTCCTCGCTGCACCACCTCCTCCTGCTGCAGTCCGATGTTCAGCGCAGGCCCCAGCCAACTGCCTTAACCAATCCTGGTGCTGCTTTCATGCTGTTAACTAGCATGAGAAAAGCGCCTGGATTGGAGGAAGTGGCCTCTGTCGGCACTCCCAAGGACACTCGAGGCCTGCACTTGCTCTAACCCAGCTGTGTTAAGACAGCTGGGTTAGAACTTTCAAATTGCACGTCTGCGATGGCCAGCCAAAGGGACATGCGTACTTTGAAAAGTGACCAGGCAGCCCACCCTCCTCTGCTGCTGACTCAGTCCCTCGGTTCAGGACGGGTGGATGGAAAAATAAAATGGTAATTTTATTATTTTATTTTTCATCTCTGGGGCTTATGAGGGCATTTTAGGTGGCGGCTGATGCTCCTCCATTCTCACAGAGGAGCTGCCCCTTAATTTATTCTTTCCCCTTTCATATTTACATTCTTTACCCCTTCCATCCATTTTGTTTTTTCAGCCTTCCTTTCACATTTCATTTTAATTTAACATTTTCTCCCTCTCTCGCCCATTTTTTCCCCCTGTTTAAATCTATCCATTTTTTTTCTCTCATTCGTCCCTCTCTCTACTTTTTCTCCCGGTTTTCATTGTCTCTCCATTTCCTTCCTGGCCTACAACCCTCTATCGTAGTATCCCCACAGTTAAATTGATTACTTTTGGTCAGCAATGCAGAAGAGGCCCATAAACAACTAATTAACGTTTAAGTGGGACTCCGTTCACCAGCCTATGGGGACCAGTGACACCCCCCACCCCTCCCCCCCTGCAGCTAGAGTGATGGGTGTACTACCCACTGATGGCTGCGACAAATTGTTTATAAAAATTAGCTCTTGTTAGTTCTTGCACCCAAGTCGTTTCTAAGCCCATAATTTAGAGGTGTGGTATCAGTCCATTTAAATACAGTTTCAAGCAATGATGATATGTTTCTGCTTGTAATAAAAGTTTCAGATTAATTTGTATTCTTAAAAATATACTTTAGTGTTCTGGCGACACTTGCGTGCTCTTGTTATGTCGCCGGAGCCCTGGTATATTAGTATGTTTGATGACGCCATTGTCTATCAAGATGCACACACAGCAGCAGGTGCATTCCTCCTCTGAACTCTCTTAGAATTTCGTGAGGTTTATCTTTCTTGGATGGAGTTTCTCGTTCACTCTGTAGTTGATCCTGCTCAGTGGTACTAGTTTAACAAGCATTTGCAATGCACTATGTCTCGCATTTGCGAGAGTTTAGGCTATTGGCATTGTCAATGAGACTGCCTTTTATTTATCTGTTTTGATAATTAACACATAAATAAAAGGCATTGTCATTTACAATGCCAATAGGTCAAACCCTTGTAAATGCAAGACCTATTTCATTAAAAAAAAGCAGCCGCTATTGTCCCGGGCTGCTTGGAAAGTGAAAGCGTGCATGGCGCGCTGAATGTTGCAGGGAAGCATGTCGTGCCTGCAGTAGGAGAAACTCATTAAAGAAAATGGTGCTTACAGACTAAATAAGACATACCTTGTAACAGAAGTAAAAGGGCCAGTCCTCATGGGAGGATACAAATGAAGACAAGGCGGTATTAAGGAGGGACTAAAGTCTATTAATGAATCAGAAGCCAGCATTTACAAAGGACAATGACACAAGCCAATAAAAAATATGAGCGGAGAGTAGGCGGAGCTTCAAGTCCATACTCTAATACAGCATGCCTGGCAGAGCAGCTTGTGCGCTGCCCAGGCGCTGCCCAGGCGCGACCTAAAACTGCCCAGCTGAAACTGTGCATGACTGAATGAAGTTAAAATACTAGAACTAGATTAGTGCCACATTTTTTTAAACGCTGAACCAGTGGCGGCTCCGCCGCTAAGGCAGAGGAACATCGCCCCACTGCCAGGAGCAGCAAAGAAAGGAAAAAATAAAATAACGGAATGCTATCATTTTATTTTTTCCTCCTGCTGCGGCAGTGTGTGAGGGGGCGGGGCCGAGCTGCAGGGGAGGACTGGTAGAACACTCCTGTGCGCAATGACTGTTTTGTCAGCTTTCCCGGGCTGCCCAAAACAGTCATGCGCATTTCCCTGTTCTCCATGCAGGCTGCATTACAGCCTGCATGGAGAACATGCCCTCTCCAGCCCCTGGCTGAGCGCCGTGTCATGGCGCTCAGACCAATCGCAACGCTGTTTTGCAGCATTGTGATTGGCTTAGGGGTGGGAGCCTGGCTGCCTGCTTCCTGTTCCGACCTGGAGTCGGGCACGGGCGAGTAGGAGAGAAGATGCGGGACCCAGCGGCAAGGTAAGTTTTTTTTTTTTTTTTTTTTTTTTTTTTTTTTTTTTGGAGACCACCCGCCCCCAACCGTGCCGGCCACCCCTGCGCTGAACACCTCATTTCAGATGATATTTATGTTAAGGACATAGACAGCCAGTTCTTATGTCCTAGTGAACACAATCTTCATTGACAAAAATAGACTGCAGTAGATTTACAACTGGTTCAACTTTGCTGACGCAAATTTATAAAGTCCTTGTAGCCTCGCAGCGCAGAGATCTTACCGTTGCACCGTACGTTCACCTTTAACCTAACTTAATTAGTCAATTTAAAAATACTTGATTCTTGTTTAAAAAATATTGGCACCCCGCTGTAAAATTAGATTTTAAACTTTTCAGGGCCGCCCTGGCTTACAAAGCAACCCCCCACTGTATGAGGGGAGAGGTTCGTTTCAGTAGTAATTTACAACGTACACAACATTTGTTGATATACGATCCCATCTTCCAAGAATCGGTAAATTCGGTTTATACTAGTCATGTATGCTTTCACTTCCGTTTGAAAACGTTTACACGCAGTTTACAATCACACTTCCGGTAGGACCAAACCTTCTCTGGCCAATTGGTTGAATCCAGGTGTGTAATGCTTCTGTGAAAGGGCATTCCGGTTCGGAGGGGGTTAGCCTGAAGCACACCCTATTCGATTATAAGATTGCTTTCTGCTTGTGATGTGGTATTTATTATTTGTGAAATGATTAGTTTGGTGGCCTGGTCCCAAATTGCTGATTAAGTAGTAGCCGATTTTATTTATATATATATATATATATATCTATATATCTATATATATATATATATATCTATATATCTATATATCTATATATCTATATATATATATATATATATATATATATATATCTATATATCTATATATATATATATATATCTATATATATATATATATATATCTATATATATATATATATCTATATATATATATATATATCTATATATATATATATATATATCTATATATCTATATATATATATATATCTATATATATATATATATATATCTATATATCTATATATATATATATATATATATATATATATATATATATATATATATATATATATATATATATATATATATATATATATATATATATATATATATATATATATCTCTATATATATATATATATCTATATATATATATATATATACTATATATATATATATATATATCTCTATATATATATATATATATATATCTATATATATATATATATATATCTATATATATATATATATATATATATATCTCTTTATATATATCTTTTATATTTTTTAATTTAGAGAGTTAGATTTTTTTTTTTTAAAGGCATGGTATGTTTGGGTTTAATCTGAACTTTGATGTCATAATGAGTCGTACAGCTTAAGTGAATTAAGCTGCACCGGCCTGACAAACCCTCTTGATGTATATGTGCAGTCTGGAGTTAGCCAAGACCCTATAATTTCAGTAAAATTGGCATGTAAGTGCCTTCTGGCAGTCCTCTTGTCCATTGGTCTACTGTCATTCACATTTTTCTTCCTTCCACTACAGCATTGGGCAAGGGGTCAGCCCACTTTAGACATTACCTTTGGAAGTCCTATTCGCAAATCAGATCCTTAAGATCGAATAAGCTGAAACTGCTCCAAGTCCCTCACATTTACAAAGCAAGAAGAGGTGGGAGTTCTTTCTCATTTCTGGCTCCCAGACTTTGGAATGCACTGCCTCTTAGTTTGAAGTGTAGCCCTTCTGAACCCTGCTTTAGACAGTCTTAAGACCCTGCTTTTTGACTCCTTCCTGGTAGGCTAATTAGTCCTGAACTCTTTTTAGGCTTTTTCTGCCTTGAACTCTCCACTATGTCTGGGACGCCTCTCCGAAGGCAGCTGTGCGCTCTAGAAATGCTGTGAATTGAATTGACTAACTTCACTGTGAATGACAGCATTCTTCCCCTTCAAAAGGGACACAACCCCAAAAGGTAGTTCCCTTCAGTGCCAGGGAATACTAGGTCAATGTGTGCTCTTTAAGACCAAAAATATTAATTTTGCTGTTAAACAATGTTTGTTTATATATTGATGGGAGTATGGCAGTTTCCCAACGAAGTTTTGCAAAAACCGTCCAATAAAAAAGCATTAGCAAAGCAGGAAGGCAGGCAGCCAACATACCTGTTGATTTTGCCAGTGCTCCATTTGTTAAGAAACCAAACAAAGAAAGCTAGGCTGTGCATATACAGTGTTTGTATAGTTTGCATGTCTGGAGTGTCTTATCTGTCACTGTCCTGTTGGAAACTCTGCTCCCTCCTCTACTCGGCAGTGTAATCTTGATAAGATCATGATGCTGGCTATAGGCCTTGACCATTTTGTTTAAAAGACTGTATGTAATCATGAACGTAATTGGCCCAGTATTTGGCATCTTGTTCCATCGTGTTCGCCAGAAGACTGAGCTACCACAGCCAGATATAGCTGTAGCCATGTAGTTGGTTTTCAAACGGGATAAAAATGCACCAAATAACTGGTCTTTCTCGGGGCAGGGCTGCGTCCCCAAAGTGGTCTCTTCATTGCATGGGCAGCGCAACACGGCCCGGCCCCAAGCAACCGCCCATGATGTAGGTGGAATCTCCAGAACTAGGTGCCGCATTCAAGGGTGAGACCTCTAGGTGCCACATTCAAGGGTGAGACCTCTAGGTGCCACATTCAAGGGTGAGACCTTTTTGCAAGGATGCAGAAGTTTGGGTGCAGGTTCCAGAACCAAGTGTAGTGTTGAAGATGAGACCTTTAGGCCTGGACACAGCACTTTGATTGTGGACTTCAGATCTAGGTGCAAAACTTCTGAAAAGCTAGAGGTGCTAGAAAGATTAATTCAGCAGCTTTACCTGACATGTGGTGCTTCGTCCCCAGCTCTGTCTTCTGAAGTACTGGCCTGTCTTATGGCCTCCTAATATTCCCATAGGTCACTCTGGCTCTAGTTGGCATGCCGTGCCTGGAAAGGCTCTGAAGGACGTGCTTTTGTTTTTCCTCCACAGTCGAGAGAGGAAGGCTGCATACATTACTGCTCGTATTAGTGACGACCTAATTAGCACGTGCCATTCACAAAAGCACGGAATATCCCTCACCACACACACTCACTACAATTACAAATCCCTACACTTTATACAGTCTAAAATGTGTTTAGAGGCCCATGCGGTAGCTCTGAAGGTTTAGCACACATTGCATGTTCACTACATAAATCATATATATTTAAATATAATCAGATCTCATCTTTGGGACTTTTGGGTCCGCGGTTCCTAAGTGTATATATACATTTTGGACATTATTTTCTCAAACTACTGAACCGATTTACAGAAAATCACAAAAACGCTTTCTAGGTAAAGATCTAGCTCTCTGTCAAACTTGGTGTAATTCCTTTGTCATTTTTTTTGTATCAGTGTTCAAAATTGAATGAGGAGAATGTGTTTTGGGACCTCGCCCCTTTATTCTTGGCCTCCGCTTGACGGATTAGCCTGAAACTTTCTAGGAGGAATCTAAGGTGGATGAGACAATTTTTTTGGGGGGGGGATTGGGGGGGTAGGGTTGGAGGCGGGGGTCCGAAGTTTCATAAAGATTCGTCAAATGGTGCCAAAGTTATTAGCACACCAAAAAAATCCCCTTCCTATGGAGATGTTGTCCTAACTAGACCTATCCAGTAGTATAATATGCAAGGCATGTTTATATTAAACATGGGTCTCATACATTGGACTCGGATTCCCAATAGTAGGACAGGTGGTCAGGCCCATGCACTTCACAGTACAGGTTTCCATTCTGCAGGTGTGGGCTCCCCCTTACATGTCCTTGTCGGGATGCCCTTGTCCATGAGAAGCGGTAAATATTCAACGGAGGCACTTTCTGCTTCTAGCATAATAAACATTCCTTGGTAGGTGCAGCTGTACGAGGCCTGGTGTTGGTAAAGAGTTAAACCACCTTTTTTTTTTTTTTTCTCTTCTCCACTTGAAGAAACTTGAGCTTCTCCTGGTGGCGTGAGTTGGTATGGCCATTGCCTTCCTCTTAAACCATCTTTTTTCAAAATAAGAAACGCTGCAAGATTGGTTATTGGACTCAACAATTTTTTTATGCCCAGCTCTTTGTTTGGGTGTACAATCTACAGAATCTTGACAATAGACTCCAAATGCATTTGTTGCCTTTAGAAAACTTATCCTGAAGGAAGTCAAATTAAACTGTTTGATGAAAAGTATTCTCAAAACAACACTTAAATATTGGCGAAATGTCATAAGAGGGTTGTATGCTAGAAATTGTCCTGAAATGGCTCTGTTAAATAACAAAATTGTACTCTTCATTTGCAAAATCTCATTCCATCCGTGGACAATGAAAATCATAGCTGCTCATGAGCCAAGAGGATGAGCCAAGTTCCGCCGTCCCAAATATGAATTCAGGGTTTTGTTGTGAACCTTTCAAGACACAGGTTCAAGGCATGTAGACTTCCACAATTCCTGGTATGAACAAACCTTGGCACAGCTCTGGGATCTCTAGATGTGGAACCCACCCGAGGTGCATGTTGGAGCCTAATGGCTTGGGCATTGTCAGTAATTATGTAGGGTTAGACTACGAACCTCTACGGTTCCTACTGTGTCTGCAGGTGCTGAAAACCACCCACAACTAATCACTTTTAGTTGTTCACATCTGACACTCTAGCATGTCTTGCTACAACTTGTCAGGTCATAAACTGCTCTCTGGGTACCATATGGAAAAGGTGTCACTTTTGTTTTTTATTGATGCATACTGAAAGGGTCTTCCCTGCGTTATCCACAGTTACCAATAACATGAGAATCTGCCATGTTGCTGACCCCAATTCTACAGTTTTCTCTGGCACAAATCCCCTTGCCCCGCCTGAAAAGGTTCAGATGGAACTTTGCCAAGAAGGTATAGTGTTTTGATTCACAGCTAAAACCTTTATTGTGAGGCTTCCAAGTGGAGATTTATTTCACTTTCGGTCACTAGACCAGGTTTGGTGGCATTCTTGGCTTTCAGAGACCATTGTCGGATCTTACCCCCCCCCCCCCCTTTCTCCACCCCGCCAATTTCAAACTATTTGTGCCTTTTTTTTTCTTCATCCATCTTGGTATGTTATCAACTCTTTCAGTTCCTGCCTGCGCATTAGGCTGAGAATCCATATCCTTTTTGCAGATACCTGCATCTTATTAAATTTGTATCCCTTTAATAAACTGTCATCATGATTTTCATAATTTATTAGAACTGTATTGAATTGCACTACACAAAACACTAATCATTGGCTCTGCTGTTCTGAAAAGGAGCCTTGTGCTTTGCACGGCTACCAGACACACTGCAGCTGAGTGGCTTAATAAAATTACTGCTTATTGTAACTAAGACTAACCTCGCAAGGCTGTATAAAACATAGCCGCAACCACAGCACTAACCATGAACAACCCTAACCATTACTCTTTTAAAGAGCCTCAACCATAAGAATAACTTTTGCTCTAACCACAGTCTTCATCTTTACCATGACTGTCACAAACCTCTATTACTAATCCTAAGTCTGTCCTTTAATATAAATTTCACCCATAATTAGACCAGACTCGTGCTGGATTTACAAGAGAGCTGCAAAAGAAAAGTTTACGAACAATTAATCTAAATGAAAATCATTAAAATTGCCTTCGGATCCAATCCACCTGAACGTAAGTTAGCCACTGCTGTTTTAATAATCCTCTCCCACACCCCAATCCAAACCCTACAATGCTGAATTGATTCGAAACCTGAGGTTTTAATATTTATTGGGTTTTTTTCATTGCTGCTACTAATGAAACCTATGGAATAATTGTGTGTATGTATATATGTGTGTGTGTGTGTGTGTGTGTGTGTGTATATATATGTATATATGTGTATATATATATATATATATATGTGTAATATATATATATATCCAAAAGGTTTGCCGATAATAGCCAATCCCTTCCTTTCGACACCGGTGCCAGCAGCGGTAACGACAGCCGCTAAATATATGCCAAAATCGTTCGTTTTCGAGCAATCCCAAATGAAGAACAGCGGCACACCAAAGGACAACACAATTCATTTATTGTGTCCACAACGACGCGTTTCGGCGTATCCTTTTTCAAGTTGATGACCTGTGCTCCACCTCCCATAGAAATACAGGTCACAGTTTAATAAACCGTGAAAACATACTGCCATGATCGTGTGCAATATGGGATTCTCAATTCATTTAACCCGATTATAATGTGAAACCACAACATAAAATCACTTAAATTTCACATCTATGGAAACTTCATTATTGCGACAGATTGTAAGCCTATAGTCGCTTTTAACCATAATATGCTTAGAATATCCCATCTGTAAACGCATACTTTAGAAATTTGAAACAATCAATCGCACGGCCCATCGGCATGCTGAGCAATTATAAGTTGTGCATCCGCATTATGGCACTAATTCCAGTACTTATATGAACATTATATACATTTATATACATATGTGTTGCATGCTAACACAGCTTACATTAATACAGGTAATATACCGAATTGTAAATTACATGTACAAAGTAGCGTTACAAATTTGCGCTGTCTACAATCAAGGGTTATGTACCCATAACCAATTTCACTTTATCCATTGCTGTACATGTATGCTTCTCATACTATAACAGCCTGTGCTGAGTTCAGATAAAGTGCCAAAGGCAGCAATATCAATCTGCTATTCCTAAGAGCACTTTCTAAAATCATAGGTTATGTACCAATAAGCAAACATACAATATGTATTACATGTTATACCAGCCAATACTGGGTTCAAATAACGTGCCAAATACAATGTCAATTTAGTGATTCCAAAGGTGCTCAATACAATCATAGGTTATGTACCTATAAACGAATATTATGAACCTAAAAGGAATAACTATAGGCAATCTTCATGACGATCAATATGCAGTAGTTATATTATGGGAGTAATAGGACTCACAGTACAACGTGGTGCACCAAATAATAAAAATAAGTGATGTGAGAGAGATTAAAATGACTAAAAATAGAGAAACAGAACACTGGCATAAAACTAGGAAGTGAGCCATTGACCCTTATTCTTAACCGATAGATTAGTCTTACATCAAAGCTATCCACCTGTAGATCCCTACAATATGGATTCCAGGAGGTGAATACAATATTTCAGTCCTCAACGTGTGGCTATCTATACCAAGCCAACTACAATGTACATAAAGCCTATCTGTTTCAAAATAAATAAAATATGTGAAAGTGATTAAAACAATACAGAACCTCTCACTCCGGGATACTCAATGAAGGCATTTTAAATTCAATACATTTTTTGTCCAATATGTGTTGCTAGCTCCTCCCCACTGTTGAGCCCATTGGGAATTTTCGTATTGAGCTCAATTATGTATCTGGATTCTGCCACGCGCAACATTTTCTCCCTGTCACCACCTTGTGGATGTGCTAGGATCCTATCAATTCCAAAGAATGTAATCAGATTCGAATTGCTGGCATGTTTCTCTAAATAATGCCGGGCCACTGGGTAACTCAAATCCCCATTTGTAACTGCCCTCATGTGCTGTAAAATTCTGATTTTCAATTGCAGTTTCGTGCTGCAGATGTACCTAAGGCCGCATGGACACTCCAATGCATAGATTACAAACTCGCTAGTGCACAGGTCATCAACTTGAAAAAGGCTACGCCGAAACGCGTCGTTGTGGACACAATAAATGAATTGTGTTGTCCTTTGGTGTGCCGCTGTTCTTCATTTGGGATTGCTCGAAAACGAACGATTCTGGCATATATATATATACGCTCCAACTCCACTTTTGAACGAAGCACTCTTGGGCGGGTGCAGATTTGCGGCTGTGGACTCCGCAATATATTATCGCTCCATTCCTTTGATTGCAAAAGAAACTCCGCACTCACGGGGGCGTTCGAAAAAACTTTATTCCTCGGCAACCAGCAGCAACAAACGCGTTTCGGCAAACTGCCTTCCTCAGTGTCCGATTTACTCACCTGTTATCAGGAGAGACCTCAGTGCTGCATCTTTCAGCCCAGTACTGATCCTCAAAAGTAATTTTAACCGTACTTACCAGTAACTTGTATTTCCTTCCATAGGCTAACATTGACTGGTTTCACTTGGAAATTCTTCTAAGTGTGGAGTTTTGGAACTTTATAATATTGCTCTAAAATCAACCAAAGTACGAATTCCAATTTACTCACCTGTTATCAGGAGAGAACCCAGTGCTGCATCTTTTAGCCCAGCACTGACCCTGAAAAGTAATTCTAACCGTACTTACCAGTAACTTGTATTTTCTTCCATAGGAATCCATTGTCTGGTTTTCAGCAGAAAAGTTTCAAAGTGTCGATTTTCACAAACTACAAATATTCCTTAAAAATCGCCTGTATGACTTAAACGCATTCTTTCAACTGTTTACAGGAGATGCACCAGTGCTGGATCCAGGATCCAACGCTGAGTAAGAAAAAGTAACGATAACACTACTTACCTGCTAAGTGAATTTCCTCCCATAGGATAACATTGGTGATTCTATGAGAAAAGGTTTCTAAGTGTCAACTTTTAAAATACAATAATATTCCTTAAAAATCACTACTGTAACCAAAACGCTTTTACTCAACTGTTTACAGGAGATGTCCCAGGACTGAATCTAGGATCCAGTCCTGTGGTTAGAAAAGTAATCCATAAAGTAACTAATTGCATTTAACTAGAAATTCACATTGAGCTGAATGTTGCATTGTGTTTGAAAATGTGTTGCCCTCACAATCACACACTCTCACTTATAGCCATTTATATACTCCAACACACATATATACTGCCTTTCACATATGTAGTTACTCACACATGTACCACTGAGATATACATTCAATCACTAACACACCCATACACACACTCACCCACCCATACAGTCCATCACAGACGCACTGTTGAAACCATGCACCCAGTGAATCACCCACTCACACATCTATGCACAGAGTCACACACACCCCACCCACACAAACACTGAGGCACCCATATAGATACTCATTTAGCTAGTCAGAAACCCATGCAGCTGCTTACACAACAACAGACAGACGGATACAGACATTCACACAGTTTAGTCACTCACCCATGCATCCAGTAAGATACATTTAATCACTCACTTATAGACTCAGTCACGCACCTACTAAATCATCCATTCAGACGCTTATACACCCACTCATTCTTCAATACGCCTTTCCCTATATATATTAAACATATTTAAACTTTACAGAGAAACAGTCACTGGATGATGTCAGTGATGTCATCAGTGATGTCACTGACCATGTTATGAGTGATGTAATATGTGACGTCATCAGCAGTGCATTGCGGGGGCGCGAGTTATAGTTAGCTGAACTAACTATAACGGGGGAATTTCACGGGTTTTGTACGAGTGCAATGTCCAACTAACTATAACTTTCCCTAAAACCTATGGTTTTTTCAGTGAATATATATATATATATTATATATTCACATGAAAATCCAAGAGTGTCCAGTCACACCGGCACTACACAAGGACACAGACTCCACAGCAGTTGAAGTGGCAAGGTGTTTATTAATTAACCATCATTGTCCAAAGACGCGTTTCGGCCGCCAGACATGCGGCCTTGTTCATATATTATATATTATCTACTGGCGGTCGCCAGTAGATAGTTATAGTTAGGACCTATTATCCATAGGAAATCCGCGACATTCTATTTGCAATAACGTTGGCGCCGGTTGACGAATCTTCGCGAAAGCTTCCAACTTGTTGGGGCGCTCCGGTCCGCTCCTACCCTGAAAGTCTCGGGGTGATACGTCAAGCGGGGGCAGAGAAAAAGGGGGTCCCAAAACGCGTTTTCCCCATTCATTTTTCCATAGGAACCTTTAGTCGCAGCTACAGCTCGAACTGCTGAACGGAATTACCCCAAATTTGGCAAAGAGGTAGCCCTTGGTTCAGTGTCGTGCCTTTTGCTTAAATGGTGTAAATCCGTTCAGTAGTTCCTGAGAAATTCACAATTAAAATCACATATATATCTATGGGCGCGTCGGATCCGCGTACCCTCCCGATCACGAGCTGCATGCTAATTGGCTGTCAACACTCCAAATCAGGAAGTGTTGGCAGCCATTTTGTCCCTCGGTAGAACCGAGGGACAGAAACAAGTGCGCAAAGCGCAAAAGGGGGCAGGGTAGAAACACCCTGACCCCTAGGTCTGCTCAGGGGGTCCCACAAGGACCCCCTGGGCAGAAAAAAGCATTTTTTTTTTTTTTTAAGTTGGCGGGATGCGCTTAGGGTGCGCGGATCCGCCGAGGGAAAAAAAAAAAAAATCTAAGCGCGGTCTCCCGCGCTTCGATGTTAATTTGCCCCCGGGTGGGCCAAGTCCCGGGGGCATGCTGGGGGGGTTTATTTTATGTATGGGGGGCCTCCAAGTGCCCCCCAAGCCCCGGGGACCGCCACCCCCCCCCCGGGGCTTTATCATTAATGGTGCGGGAGGGCTCTGAGCCCTCCCGGGGACCGCCACCTCCCCAGGGCTTTTTTTTATTTATTTTTTAAAACCTGTGTGGGGGGGCTCCAGCCCCCCCACACGCCCCGGGGACCACCACCTCCCCGGGGCACTAAGAACATTGAAAATGGGGGTCCGTTTTGGACCCCCAAGCCCCGGGGACCACCACCTACCCGGGGCTTTCAAAATGTAGGGAGGGGGGCTGCGCGGCCCCCCTCCTGGAGCCCTTGATGGCCCTGGGGACCGCCACCCCCCAGGGCCGGCTCCTGCAGTGTCCCGGGGTGCCTACCCCCGGGACACTGCTGTTTGCAATGACAGGACGGGAGCCTCGCGGCTCCCGTCCTGTCATTGCAAACTTGGTTTGCATTTTGAAAGAGAGAGCAGGAAACCTGCTCTCTCTTTCAAAATGCAAACCACTGCTTTCCACACGGGGAGCAGCATCTTAGCTGCTCCCCATGTGGAAAGGAATGCCGGCTCCCGTAGGACACGGGGAGCCGGCGGGACTGTGGGGGTTTGGGGCCCCCCACAGTCCCCAACCTGAGGCCAGGCCCCGGGGGATGGGGTCCCCGGGGCCATAGTGGCTCGGGAGGGGCCACGCAGCCCCCCTCCCCAAATAAAAAAAATAAAAATAAAATAAGGGCACTCGTATTTCGGCTGATTTTAGAGGAATATTTTAAAGTTCCAAAACTCCACACTTAGAAGAATTTCCAAGTGAAACCAGTCAATGTTAGCCTATGGAAGGAAATTCAAGTTACTGGTAAGTACGGTTAAAATTACTTTTCAGGACCAGTACTGGGCTGAAAGATACAGCACTGAGGTCTCTCCTGATAACAGGTGAGTAAATCGGAATTCGTATTTCGGCTGATTTTAGAGGAATATTTGTATGTTTCAAAAATCAACACTTAGAAACTTTTTCAGCAAAAAGAAGGCAATGATATCCTATGGAAGGAAATTCAAGTTACTGGTAAGTACGGTTAAAATTACTTTTCAGGATTAGTACTGGGCTGAAAGATGCAGCACTGAGGTCTCTCCTGATAGGTGAGTAAATCAGAATTCGTAGTTCGGCAGATTTTAGAGGAATATTTGCACAATGGTGAAGGGAGGGGGCGGGGCCTGAGGTGACATCTGTGCAAACGCGCCCTGTGGCGCGTTTTAAGTTGGGGGATTAAGTCCCCTTGAATCATGAGGGTCCCTAGGGGCCAACTAGCCCACCAGGAACCTCCAGTATGCGCCAGGGGGCTGCGTTGCAGAGACGTGTAGAGGCCACACCCCTTTTACACCTCTCTGCAACGCAGCTCTGTGGCGCTTTCTGGATGTACCTGTTGGGCTAGTTGGCCCCAGGGACCCTCAGGATTGAAGGGATTTAATTCCCCATCTTAAAACGCGCCATGGGGCCTGTTTGCACACATGTCACCTCAGGCCCGCCTCCCTTCACCACTGTGCAAACGCGCCCGTGGCGCGTTTTAAGTCGGGGGATTAACTCCCCTTGAATCCTGAGGGTCCCTGGGGTGCAACTAGCCCACCAGCTACCTCCATTAAGCGCCACAGAGCTGCGTTGCAGAGGGGTGTAAAGGGGCGTGGCCTCTGTACACCTCTCTGCAAGGCAGCCCCCTGGCGCATACTGGAGGTTCCTGGTGGGTTAGTTGGCCCCCAGGGACCCCCAGTATTCAAGGGGAATTACTTCCCCTTCTTAAAACGCGCCAGGGGGCGCGTTTGCAGAGTACTGCAGGGAGGGGCGGGGCCTCCGGCACAATGACGTTTTTTTGGTTTTTTTTATGGGAGGGGGGCTGCATGGCCCCCTTCCCTCGGCCACTTTGGCCCCGGGGACCCCATCCCGGGCCTGGGCTTTTTTTTTTGTTTTATTAAAAAAAACAACAAAAAAACGGGAAGGGGCCGCGTGGCCCCCTTCCCTGGGCCTCTATTGGCCCCGGGGACCCCATCCCCCGGGGCATGCCCTCTTTTAAATAAAAATATGGGGGGCTGCGTGGCCCCCCTCCTCAGGCCATTTAAGGCCCCGGGGACCCCATCCCCCGGGGCCTGGCCTCAGGTTGGGGACTGTGGGGGGGGCCCCAAACCCCCCACAGTCCCGCCGGCTCCCCGTGTCCTACGGGAGCCGGCATTCCTTTTCCACATGGGGAGCAGCTAAGATGCTGCTCCCCGTGTGGAAAAGCAATTGGTTTGCATTTTGAAAGAGAGAGCAGGTTACAGTAGTGATTTTTAAGGAATATTATTGTATTTTAAAGTTGACACTTAGAAACTTTTTCACATAGAATCACCAATGTTATCCTATGGGAGGAAATTCACTTAGCAGGTAAGTAGTGTTATCGTTACTTTTTCTTACTCAGTGGTGGATCCTGGATCCAGCACTGGTGCATCTCCTGTAAACAGTTGAAAGAATGCATTTAAGTCATACAGGCGATTTTTAAGGAATATTTGTAGTTTGTGAAAATCAACACTTTGAAACTTTTCTGCTGAAAACCAGACAATGGATTCCTACGGAAGGAAATATAAGTTACTGGTAAGTACGGTTAAAATTACTTTTCAGGATCAGTACTGGGCTGAAAGATGCAGGACTGAGGTCTCTCCTGATAACAGGTGAGTAAATCGGAATTCGTAGTTCGGCTGATTTTAGAGGAATATTATAAAGTTCCAAAACTCCACACTTAGAAGAATTTCCAAGTGAAACCAGTCAATGATATCCTATGGAAGGAAATTCAAGTTACTGGTAAGTACGGTTAAAATTACTTTTCAGGATCAGTACTGGGCTGAAAGATGCAGGACTGAGGTCTCTCCTGATAACAGGTGAGTAAATCGGAATTCGTAGTTCGGCTGATTTTAGAGGAATATTTGCACAATGGTGAAGGGAGGGGGCGGGGCCTGAGGTGACATCTGTGCAAACGCGCCCCGTGGCGCGTTTTAAGTTGGGGGATTAAGTCCCCTTGAATCATGAGGGTCCCTGGGGTCCAACTAGCCCACCCTGTACCTCCAGTATGCGCCAGGAGCTGCGTTGCAGAGAGGTGTTCAGAGGCCACGCCCCTTTTGCACCTCTCTGCAACGCAGCTCTGTGACGCTTTCTGGACGTACCTGGTGGGCTAGTTCGCCCCCAGGGACCCTCAGGATTGAAGGGGATTTCATTCCCCATCTTAAAATGCGCCACGGGGCCTGTTTGCACACATGTCACCTGAAGCCCCGCCCCCTCCCTTCACCACTGTGCAAACGTGCCCCGTGGCGCGTTTTAAGTTGGGGGATTAAGTCCCCTTGAATACTGAGGGTCCCTGGAGTCCAACTAGCCCACCATGTACCTCCAAAAAGCGCCACAGAGCTGCGTTGCAGAGAGGTGTAAAAAGGGGCATGGCCTCTGTACACCTCTCTGCAACGCAGCCCCCTGGCGCATACCGGAGGTTCCTGGTGGGCTAGTTGGCCCCCAGGGACCCCCAGTATTCAAGGGGAATTACTTCCCCTTCTTAAAACGCGCCAGGGGGCGCGTTTGCAGACTGCTGCAGGGAGGGGGCGGGGCCTAGGCACGATGCCGTTTTTTTTTTTTTTTGTTGTTGCTTTTTTCTGCCCAGGGGGTCCTTGTGGGACCCCCTGAGCAGACCTAGGGGGTCAGGGTGTTTCTACCCTGCCCCCTTTTTGCGCTTTGCGCACTTGTTTCTGTCCCTCGGTTCTACCGAGGGACAAAATGGCTGCCAACACTTCCTGATTTGGAGTGTTGACAGCCAATTAGCATGCAGCTCGTGATCGGGACGGTGCGCGCAGGGTGCGCTCAGGATACGCGGACCCTACTCGCCCATAGATATATGTGACTTTACTTTTGATTTTCTCAGGAACTACTGAACGGATTTACACCATTTAAGCAAAAGGCACGACACTGAACCAAGGGCTACCTCTTTGCCAAATTTGGGGTAATTCCGTTCAGCAGTTCGGGCTGTAGCTGCGACTAAAGGTTCCCATGGAAAAATGAATGGGGAAAACGCGTTTTGGGACCCCCCTTTTTTCTCGGCCCCCGCTTGACGAATCAACCCGAGACTTTCAGGGTAGGAGCGGAGCGCCCCAACAAGTTGGAAGCTTTCGCGAAGATTCGTCAACCGGCGCAAGAGTTATTTCAAATAGAATGTCGCGGATTTCCTATGGATAATGGGTCCTAACTATAACTATCTACTGGCGACCGCCAGTAGATAATAAATATATATATATATATACACACACACAAAAGGAGCAGAGAACTCTGGGTATTTCTCAAGTTTTGGTGGAAAGCAGCTTCTGTATAGAGCACACTCAACACCAGCGACACTCTAAATTTGCTCACCTCAAATGTCTGCTTTTCTATCAGTCATTTAGCGTAGGTTTAGCACAGTGCCATCCACGCTGAGATAATAAAAGGCCAAAGTCTTTTGCCATTTTTTGCAGCAAAGTTTTTAAGCATAAGACTAGCACAGTGCTATCCAGCTATCCATGCCGAGCTGTAAAATGACAAAAGCCTTTGACCACTCCAGGCTCAGTATAAGCAGTGTATTGCGGGGGTGTAAGTTATAGTTCGCTCTGCTAACTATAACTGCTGAATTTCCCTGGTTTTGTACGAGTGAACTCTGAGCCTATAGTGCCCCTGTAACCTTTGGGTTTTTTCAGTGAATTTCTATGGATTTTTAATTTTATTTCCTAAGTGCAACCTTGTAACCTTTGAGAGTGAGTGCGCGAATGTCTCAGTGGGTCTGTGAAAGAATGCATGAGTCTCCGAGTGGGTCTGTGAGTAGATGAGTGTCTGGGTGTTTGAGTGGGTGCGCGAGTGTCTCACCACCTCCCCGGGGCCAAATACTTTCTTTTAAAATTGGAGGGGGTTGCACGCCCCCCCCCCCCCCGGGCTGATTTCGGCCCTAGGGACCCCATGCCCCAGGGTCCGGCCATAATTCAGTGGGGGGGGGGGGAGCCTCAAGGCCCACTCCCCAGTCTGATTTCAGCCCCGGGGACCAACCCCCTGGGGTCCAGCCACAAACAAATGACTGAGGGCCCCCCCCCCCCACTCCTCGGGCTTATTTCAGCCCGGGGACCCCATCGGCCGGGGCCCAGCCTCTTCATTGTGGGTGCCCTGGAGCCCACCCAGGGTACCCAGTCACAACTGTTGAGGACCTCGGGGTGGGGGGGGGGAGAGGGAGTTAGCTTCAAGGCTGCGTGAGCCGGCATTGCTCTCACTGACAGGGAGCTGCAAAACCTGCAACTACCTGTCCGTGAGAGCAATCCTTTCATCTGTTTCCCTGCCCGAAACAGACAAACTCTGCTCTCAGCAAGCGGGAGCAGTTTCACAGCTCCCGCTTGCTGAGAGCGGAGTTAGTGTTTGCTGTGACTAGGCGGAAGCTGTCAAAGCTCCTGCCAAGTCAGAGCAAACAGCTATGTCCCAGAGGTGGACACCCTGAGACATGGCAGGAGCCGGCCCTGGGGGTGGCGGTCCCCAGGGCCATAATTGGCTCCAGGAAGGGGGCCGCATGGCCCCCTCCTTCTCTGAGCATGGGCCACTCCAGGAAGGTGGTGGTCCCTGGGGCCATATATGGCCCAGGAAGGGGGGGCCCACGCATCCCCACTCTCTCCCAGTATTTTTAATTATTTAGGCCCGGGGGTGTGTCCGTGCAGCCCCACGCAAATTTGTTCCATTTCTCTGGGGAGGTAATGGTCCATGGGGCTTCTTAAAAGCCGGGGGGGGGGCCATGTGCAAAACAAAGCCACAGGGAGATGGTGGTCCCCGGGGCTTCATAGAAGCCCGGGGGAGGGGGGCTTCGCGCTGCCCCTCTCCATTGTTTATAACAAAGTCCTGGGGAGGTGCTGGTCCCTTGTGCTCAATGATCCTTAGTGGGGGGTGTCCCCGCACGCCCCAGTTTTCTTTTTCTTTTTTTTTTTAAATATGAAATGCCCGCCTGGACTTGGCTCATCCTGGGGTTGCATTCAAAACAAGCACAGGAGCCAGCACTTGTTTTCTTTTTAAATGGGTTTATTTTTTTATGTTTGCCGCGGAGGTGCGGATCCGTCACGTTTCTGCGGCAAAAAGTTTTAAAAAAATGTTTTTTTGCACAGGCAGGGTCCCTCTGGCACCCCTTGACCAGAGCTAAGTGGTCGGGGTATTCCTACCCTGCCCCCTTTTCTTTTTATTTATTTTTTTTAGGCATTTTTTGTGGGACTCGGTTGAAGCTGAGTCCTAAGATGGAGCCAACACTTCCTGGTTGAAGTGTTGGCAGCCAAACACATTTCAGCATGGGGACCGTTGAATCCTTGGAGGATCTGCATCTCTATATATACAAATTTGGATTTTTTTTTTATTTATACAAGTCAAAAACTACCGAACTGATTTACACCAAATGACAATAAGGGTTCTTTCTGGACCAAGAGCTACCTTTCTGCCAAATTTGATGTAATTCTGTCTAGCGGTTTGCCTAAAATCTCTATGGAAGTAAACATGGGAGAAAAACACTTTTTTTTTTTTTTTTTAACCCCCCACCCCTTTTTCTCGGCCCTGGCTTGACGGATTAGACTAAAACTTTCCATGCACAACAAGAATCACTGACAACTTTTTGTGGAAAATTTCCTGAAGATTCGTAAAACAGCACCAAATATATAGGCAAGTCAAAAACTATTTTCCTATGGAAACATGGCCCTAACTATAACTACCTACTGCTGACCGCCAATAGGTAGTGTATATGTATATATGTATATGTGTGTATGGATGTATGTATGTATATGTGTGTGTATATAGTTCAATCCAAATTACAAGGCAGCATTACGCATCACAAGGCTAGGGTTAAGAACGAGTCTGTGGGGGAGATGGTATACCCAGGGTGGTGTGTAAAGTGGGGAAAAAGTGGTAGGAGGTTCCAAGAAATGGGCTAAAAGGCGGAGACAGCAGGAAGTAAGGCAGGCAGAGGGCAAGAGGTGTTCTTCAGGGAGTGCAGCATCAGAGATAGTAGTCTATATTGATATTTGAATAGATGCGTCCTCCTTGAAGTTGTGAATGGATTAAGTAGCTCAGATTTAAACGGTGATGATATTAAAACCTCTGGTCCCATATTCAGAGAAGACTTGTCTATTCTTCACTCTTGCGTTTCCATATTTCCTGTCTGTTGATGCTGGTGATGCTCCTGTTGCAACTTGTGCCTGTTTCTCCAGAGTTCTTGTTCTTTCTACCAGTTTGCTGTACGGTGCAGGATTTGACTGTAGGTCTTGAATGTGATGCCAGTGTGGAGTGGGTGCCAATGGAGTTCTCGGAGTGGTTCAGTGTCTACTAAATTTTTGAAGGGCTTTAATGAGGCCGGCTACTGCATGTAGAATACTTTTCAGTGTTGCCAAGTGAGTGTCTGGGATGCCGGCCAACAAGACATTACCTCCATCAAGAGGAGATTGAACCAGAGTCTGGATGACTGACCAAACTCCACTTTTGAAAGGAAGGACTTCACCCGGTGGAGAGGGGTCAGGTGGTGCCATGCATCCTGCTTTGATAACCACATAAAATTTGTGCAGCCCGTCCCTAAAGGGATCTCAGTCTGTTACCTGTGCATGCATCCTCCAACATGCAATCAAGCCTCTCGCCTTGGAGTGTGAAGAAACCATTGCGTAGAATGCCTGTGGTGGTGGCGGCTCAGTTGCTGCTGACACAGTGCTGTTTCTGCCCCATCCCACTTGCTGTACAGGCGCCCGTGCTACCAGAGCTTGCCCGATCTGTGCCCAGTAGCATTGTTGTTGTAATGTCCACAATAGTCTATAAATAAGGGTTACCTTTGTAGTTCGTTCAGGAAGGGCGCGGAGCGATCCTTCCTCTTTTTGTGATGGGTTGTGCTGCCAACCCCATTCTTTAGAAGACCTGAGTGTTTGGGTACCTGTGCATGGCCGTGTGGTGTTGTGTGCAGTGGCTTCCACTCTTTCTCCTTCGTGTCTGCCGATAACTGGTTTGTCTCAGCTGCATAGGTGGTTGTCCAGTGTTGGCACTTGTGTGGCCAACATAGGAAGTGGTTTTGAGTTCGGATGGCCTATAGGGTATGTGGAGACTGACGGGGTTTGAGTGCAGACTCTTGCATGCCAGGTGAGCATGTCCACATTCCTGGGGTCTATCACCTCTGTGGCAGGTTTGCACACCGGCCTGTGCACAGTGACAACTGACAGCACGATGAAGTCTTGATTTCCACTGCTTGAAATAGGAAAAATTGCAAAAATATAAAAACATATCAAAGGCAAAAAATGTAAGAAGTATTTGTGTCTAATTCAAGTTTAGATGGAGCCACTGGGCAATTGGGAGGGTTGGTGACCCTCATTTGACATATGCGTACTTTTTTGTTGTTTGTTTTTTTTCAGTACTTAGTCAGGGGTCAGTGCCCACCTGACATTATAGTTCGAAAAGACCTATTGAGTAGCCGTCCTCGTGGACAAATTGGCTTGCTTGTCCATGTAATCCATTTCTGTGACTGTCCAACCTGAAAGCCAGCTTGCCCTTGGAGAGCCCGCCCTGCGGTCTCCATTGAGGGTTTTGAGTCCGTTTTGGGAATCTTCTCTGCTGGGAACCTGTTTGTGTTTTGCTGTGAGCTGGTCTTGGATACCCTCCTTGCCCACCTTCAAGGCACCACCATCTTTCTTGTCTTGTAGTGTGCCGCCTTAGCTGGTAGTATAACGCAAAATGACGGGGCCCTTCTGCAGAATTTGATGAGGGGCCGATAGACTCTCATATCCCACAGATATTCATAGGCTTTGGAGTGAATGGAGTCTCCGTGAATTGTGGGTCCCTTTTTGCCCCAGAGGGTACAGGGTTTTGCCTTAGTCCCCTGGCCTATGCGCCTACACAGGTGCCTGCCTTTGCATTCCTTTCAGGCCTGAAATGGCCCTGTCCGGCTGGGGACATGTTGGGTGTAACCTGTGCTCCATTAAAAGATTCCTTAGATACATGGCTCGACAGGCACCCTTCGATGCTGCATAGAGTCCTTTCGCGCGACCAGTCATGAGCACGACCACTGGGAGGGGTGGGGAGTGAGATGAACCTGTCCCTTCACACGTTTGTAGTTTTCACTTTTAACTTGTCGACCTGTCCATCCTTTTGCTCCCTTCGCTGTGCAGTGGAAAAAACAAAGTTGGTGATTGCGCCACCTGAACTGTTGTGACCTGGATGCACCTCGTGCCACCTCCTTGGCTGGCACTCCTTTTAATTATCCGTTTTGGCCCTCACCCCAGTGCACTTATTGAACGTGAAGCAAGTCCAATATCTGACGTGTTTGATAGTCCCAAAAATGGAAGTCCTCTCTCTACTGGAAGGGGGTAGGAAAGAAGGGCGCCCCTGGGCGCTTGCGAATTTTAGAATTTCAATTCTATTCTTGTCTACAAACTATGGATTGGGCTGCCGGGTCGCACAGCCTTTGAATCGCTCGGTCCCCCTTTGACTCCCAAGTCTCGCGTGGTTTTTATCTAACCTTACACTCCGCCGTTTTGTAGAGCGGGGTGCCCTGTGGTATTCTTCTCTTTCATTGCATTTTCTGTTTTGTCTCAACCACTTTCTCCCTGTGCTCACTAACTTCTCAGTGATGGAGGTCTAATGTTACCCCCCACCCCTCCCTCGCAGCCTTGTGTTTACTTCGCGCTCTCCAGTCCAAGTAGCAGTCTGCTGAAAAGAGCTTTCTGTTGTACTTTGTTTCTCTCTCTTTTGCACTTTGGACTTCTAGCCCTCATTACTTCCCGTTTGTGTGTTTTTCTGCAATTTTTATAGCGCAACCTTAAAGGGCTGAGGGCCGACGTACAAAAAACAAAATGTTGACTAAATGTATTGTACCTGTACCTGACCTATGGGGATGAGACCGAATCCGACCAGCTGGATCGGCCCTTTAAAGGCTGCGGCCTTTCGGTAAGTGACCGCTCCCCCGGTTTCCCGTTCGGCCTGTTCGCCCTCCTTGGCACGGTGCAAAGTGCGCCGTCATTGGCAGCTGCATGTGCCCGGCAGATGCCCACGTGATACAAGTGTGCGCCCTAGGCTTGCATTCCTGCTTTCGATACAGTGCTTGCTTCGTCCTATTTCTCTGCCTTAGTTCGTCCTCTCTTACTGGTAAGATTGTTACTTTTTCGACGCACTCTTAGAGCGAGAAATGACTCTCGCCACTCGCCAGCCCCATCTTGCCTCGATGGCATCCACATCTGATCAGATTTAGCAGTAAAAGAGTGCGAGTAATAAGTAATGGGCGAAGGGTACTGGGGCGGCACCATGCCCCCGCGGGCTTCCGCAGTATTGTATTATAATTAGGGCTCCCGGTTTTATGGTATTTATTTTTTTGACATTTCCGTCTGTATTTATCCATATTTATTTTGGGTTTTGTGGAAAAATGAAGCTGAAATTAGTATATTTCCACATTTATTTAAACGGTAAATATGCACTCATGTGTGAATGCCTACTAGGTTTCAATGTTGTAAACCCACACAGAAGATAAATCAATGCACTGATAAGAAAATATGCAAATATCAGTATCAATCTTGTGCATGTCTACTGCTGTTAAAGCCTCTTTACTAAAATGCCTTTCTTTTTTTAACCCCATTATCTATCAGTCCACACATCTATTGGCCTGGCAGTCATGGCAGACAGTATTAAGAATTACTCAAAAAGCACCCAATTTCCGTTTTTATCTACATTTAAAAAATAAATACAGACAATGCTTTCTGTCTGTATTTATCTGTAAAAATCAGTGAAAACGGGGAGCCTTAATTGTAATCCGGGCCGGCGCTAGGCATGGGCAGCTGCCCAGGGCCTCGCACTCAGCCCACCAGCATGGGGCCCCGCACCGGTGGTGTGTTCTTTTGTTTCCCTGCCGATCCAACTAAAAGAAAGGTGTCTCCTTGCAATTAGGGTCCATTCGAGGGGTCCCCTCCCCGGGCCTCTCAGGGATGGTGTCTGGAGGCCTAGGGGAGGGAGACGCCTACTCTTGTCCCAATTGCGAGGAGACCATTCAGAGACACTGCGGGACGCCCATTGTCCAGCATTTTAGCGCCCCCACAGTTTTAACTTTACAAGCAATTCTCACACCCATCGGGCTGAAGGTGTGAGAATTGCTTCTGGGCTGAAAGTTAAAACTGGGGGGGCGCTAAAATGCTGGACAAAGGGCGTCCCGCAGTGTCTCTGAATGGTCTCCTTGCAAGGGGTCACTTATGTAAATTAGAGGGGCCTCGCACATTCCCTTTTGGCCCAGGGCCCCGCAAATCCTAGAACCGGCCCTGATTATAATTATATAGCATTCACTACCCCTGACGAGGCGTCAAAGTGCTTTTTCGGCGAGTAGCATGCTACACCGGTACCCATAAAGCATTAGTGGTGAATTAGTATAGTGAAATATGAAAGTGATTTGACTTGTGGATATGTTAGTCAGTTAGTTGGATTGAGAAGGATAGTGGAGGGAAAAGGTTTGCTTTTATATAGTGCTTGCTACCCCTGATGAGGTGTTGAAGTAGGTGCTAGGTGGCATCAGGAAGGGCCTTTCCTAATAGCGTAGGTTAGGGGGAGGCAGAAAAGCGCAACACACAAAGGAAGATAGTTTATGTGCATATTTTGTTTTAAATCATCCAGTGGATAGAATTGAAGCAGCAATAAATATTGCTGGTAGGGTAGGCGCGCCTACTGCAGGGGATCTCTGTGTTGCTGATTGCCCACCTTTCATAATCTTGTATTTAACCTCTGAATACGTGCAGCTGCGCTGACAAAGGCAGGTGGTGGTGAGCTAACGTGTCTGCCACAATGGAGCAACTCCCTCCCACCTGCGTCAATCACAGATTTGAAAATGCTGAATGAACACCTTGAGAAGCTTGCATCAGCACCTCGTGCCTGGAGGCTTCCTTGCCCTGTGAGGAGAGAGCCTTCACCTGCATGAGTGTGGTGGTCGCGGCGTTAAGACCATGTGAATAACGGAATAATTATTTACTCCAATAAACCTCAGCCATTGAAGGAGCCCATAACTCCGTGGGTTTATCTAGGACAGGGTAAAGATTTTGTAACACTTAAAGATCCGGGATGCATTCTTCATTACAGGTGATATCTAGCTGGTATTTACCATCTGCAATATTCTATGAGGCCAACAATGCTGATTTATGTAGTTTTCAGAGGCGGCATATGACATTTGAAAGTGGTGGGGCGTAAAAGTTGGGGATGAATTTCTAATAGCAAGCTAGTACTGCATTTTCTTTTACCTTCGCCTTGTCATTATTTTAAAAACTTTGTACCCCCATGATGGGGGGGCCCCATCACACCGTTTGCACAGAATCACAATTGCAACTGGAATACGTGGCCTCTGCCTTGTGCCCTCTGCAGAGACGCAAAGGATTTGATGGCCATGTTATTCTGAACAAGTTTTTGATCAACTGACTGGCACCGTGAGAAACTCATAGTGCCCCTAGCCTCCGCTCAAGGGCGCTCAATCGCGGCATAAACACTGGTGGGAGACTGTTAAAAGTATGGGTGATCAAGAATGGTAAAACTGTACCGATGCGCTGCGGCCTGGGATACTTGTGTTGCATCCCTTTTTTTTATATATTTATAACACAAACTCGACTGGAAGGTGTTGAGCGCTTCCCATGTGCACCAGTTACATTACACACAATGTCACATTCATTTTTTTATGCACAAGGAAATTTGCCCAGAATTACAGGATGTAGTAGCGATGCCGAGGCTTACAGATACGGCCGTCTGGTCCGGTGTCTCATTGTGAGGGTGTATACCGACTTAGAGCAGCCCAGAGCCTGGTCCAGTTCCAAAGGAATGGAAGGTGGTTGCCTTTCTTTACAGCAGCCAACAAACCTAACCAATCTTGGAGCTGCTCTCGTGCTGTTTTTAACATGAGAACATTGCCAGGATTGGCTGGAGCAGGCTAACCCAGTGCTCCTTTTGAGACTGGGGGCCAGTGTCTGCAATCCGCCCCACTGTTTAAAAGAGTTAGGGTTGGTACAGTTTGAAATGCGCATGTTGGGCTGGCCGGCGCAACACGGACAGCCAATCCAACCAACATGCACACTTTAAGTTTAGACAAGTCATCCCTCCCACCAATCAGCAGGAATGGCCCCTACCCTCGCACTCTAGCTTGAACAGCGGCTCTTTTAATGAAATGGTGATGGCCATTTTATTAATTTGTTTGCTACTGTGATCTGAGCAGGCGGGGCGATGCTCCTCCGCCCTAAATAAGTAATTGCCACTGGTAGTTTTAGAGAAAGGGGTGCATTCTATTTCTGCCAGCAAATGTTTGTGAGGGAGACCAAGTTTAAATATCCACAAAGTTCCTGCCGGCACAATTTCCCACCTATTATTATTTTTATTTTTTTCTTTCAAAAGTTATGACAGTATGTAATATATGGGGGAATTCACCCCAAAAACCTGTCTTTCTGGGGGGGAAAAAAATCTGTATACAACCCTACATTAAAGGACTCCGTGTTGTCTGATTGGGCGACTAATGTGTCCCTGACAGCGACTGCAGCCATTACTACTTCATCCTACTCGGAGTGTCTCAGCGCACATAAAGGTAACATTAACTGAAAATAAATCCTCTTGCAGAGGAAAACTGGCCTTTCCATTCAAAGGTAAGGGCAGTTTGTGGGGCACCTGTCTAGCTCACTGTTGCACTACAGCTTGAACATGTTTTCATTTTGATGTTGACTTTGACCTCTAATTGTGCCATCTTTGGTTTTTCAACAAAATTAGCTAGTCACATCTTCAAAAATTCTGAGTGGCAGTCGTCCGAAATCTATGCCACAAGGTCATCAATTTTCTTTTAAAACTGTTTTTATTAACGCAAGCATAACAAGTACATTGAAAGTCGAAAATCAGAGATGCACGGGCAATTGCATGACATTGCAATAGTGCAAATACAGTAAAATGGAACGGGCCAGCTGACCCTGGCGAGAATCGGAGCGCTTGGAGAGAGACGTCCAGACTTGGAGACTCTGCTTCGTCTTCTGCTATCCCTCTTAACGAACACACGGTGGCCAATCAATGAGGGTTCCATGGTTCCAGTTAACCACCTGTGCAAAAATGCTGCCGTATATGAATGAGTATTCTATCCACAATCCCTAAAACTATGCCCAAATACATTCTGCTAAGGCGGAGGTATACATTTGATCTCTACTGGCTGTAAAGTAATCATTCCTTCAGTGGTTACTGTTTGACCCTGTGGCTGACTGACTCTGGCACTTGTTCATTTACATTGCTCCAGTGTTGTATGTTGGCCAATGAGTGCCAGGTTGCCTTTCCAAGCAGCCTCCAGCACACCTAGACCTCATACGTGTTGGGGTTCTCTACAGTGTAACATTCTAAATTGGCAGATGACGAAGGAGGGCGGACATCATCATAGTTAACACATCTGAAGAACATTAGAGGCCAGTATTGGAAAGAAATCCATCAGCAGTATGTTGCAAAATATTAGAGTACGTATTGTTTGGAAAGATGGACATCATTCACCATCCTCTAAAAACGTTATAGGCCCAAGTTTAGGGGGCTGGAGAGAGTTCCAGGGTGATAGGGCTGCACCAGAGAAAGATGGTCTCTGAGCAGTAGAGTTTCTAAGATAAGGGTTTTAGAGGAGGATCGAATTGGGACTGTTAACGTATCGTTTGTTTACAAATGGATCCCAGCTTTAACTCTGCAGTCCCTCTCTGCACCCTGCTCCCTTCTGTTCCCCGAAACCGGTCCCAAGATGCTTGTTTCCGGTCCAGGGAAGACCTGGCTTGGCAGTTCGGGCTGGACTGTTCCCATGACGCACAGGGTTAAGACTGATTTGTATATGGCTGGGTCTGAACTGGGGTGGCAAAGTGAGCTAAAGAACGATGATGGATTCAACCCAGATCTGTGACTGGGGGTGAGTGTCTGAAAAGTTTCAGCACTCCGTCCATCATCTCCTTGTGTTTGCTTCCTTCTATGTTAAACAGCTCAGCTCAGCTCTACCCTCTGTCTACTAATTTCTTTAATCACAGCATGCATTGCTGCCAGGATAGAGTGCCCATATGGTGCTGGAAGCCAGAGCCCCCATCATGCATTGCCCCTGCCAATCAAGAGACGGTAGCAGCTTTGAATGAATAATGCACCACTTCTTCTGAATGGTGCGTGTAAATGTAGGGCACTGCTCTACTTTCCTGGGTACAAATAGCGCTGTGAGAAGTCCATGCTTTGAAGTCCACTCTGAGCGCCTGTCTGGCGAGGGATGGGTGAAATTTCATTTTTTTCCCCTTCTATAATTTCCCTAAAATTATGGTTATTACACTAAATAAATGTTGACTACTACGTGCATGAGGTTTCCCCTTGTATATACTGATCACATGATATACTAGCAGAAGGCTGGTTCGACCAGAAAATGTCTCTTGCTTTGGTACTCTCCAGTTTTGCGGTCCCCGCAAGCCATTTTCGTCTCGCCTCAATCTTCCACGGGTAAAAATTGCATTTAAAAAAAATCGTAAACAGTAGAAAAATAAAAAATGTGTCAAATATGCGAAACTCCACAATTTTGAATTATGTGAGATTTTGCTTCTGGGGGGGGTGGGGGGAGACGAATCACTCAGGTCTAGTCTGGTTTTGATCGGTGCCTTCTGCCGTACTAGTTGCTGTCAATTCTTATGCTGACCATTTTTGTGTGAGCTTGCTGACTGCAGACGACCTGCTCATGTACTCTGAGAACCCTCAGTAGCAGTGCTGTGTGTTCCCACCGGCCCTCAAATCTTTTATAGAGCCAGTAATGTTTCACCCAAGTAAGTGGCGTCTCAAGAGCCCTCTGCACGATCTGGCTTCGGGTCTGTCAGGCAGGCCCGGTTCTAGCGGGTGGGCCAGGTGGGCCTGGCCCACCCAAACATGAACCTTGTCCCTCGCAGTGAATCTGCCACCGATGTGCAACAACAATAATAAATGTTCAGATAACTGGTGATTTATTTTCCTGCTGGAGAGCAATCATTTGTCTGTTGGTAGTTTTTAAATGCAGATAAACTGAATTTTATGTGGATAGCTCAGGGAGTTACTGCCTTTGTCACAGAGATCTTTGTGTTACTTGCAGTTCAGAAGTTACTATCCTAACATAGGACAGTGACCTATGAACTGTCATCAAAGAGCTGCATACAAACTTCGCTTTTTGTGATGTGATATAGTTAGAACTTCTCCAGTCTTTCATTATTCTAATGTTGCTAAAAAGAGTTTGTTTGGGCAGTTATACATTTTTATCAGTAAAGCCAACCCCCAACCAATGGAGTACTCTTTAATGAGGGGCACTAGTGGAAGGTGGCAGTGAGGGAAGCCGAGGAGGAGGTCATGGGGTGGAGCTACGGAGAATGACGGGCACTAGTGGAGGGTGGCAGTGAGGGAAGCCGAGGAGGAGGTCATGGGGTGGGGGGAGCTACGGAGAATGACGGGCACTAGTGGAGGGTGGCAGTGAGGGAAGCCGAGGAGGAGGTCATGGGGTGGCGGGAGCTACGGAGAATGAGGGGCACTAGTGGAGGGTGGCAGTGAGAGAATCCGAGGAGAAGGTCATGGGGTGGGGGGAACTACGGAGAGTTGAGGGGCACTAGTGGAAGGTGGCAGTAAGGGAAGCCGAGGAGGAGGTCATGGGTGGGGGGGAGCTACGGAGAATGACGGGCACTAGTGGAGGGTGGCAGTGAGGGAAGCCGAGGAGGAGGTCATGGGGTGGGGGGGAGATATGGAGAATGACGGGCACTAGTGGAGGGTGGCAGTGAGGGAAGCCGAGGAGGTGGTCATGGGGTGGGGGGGGACTACTGGGAGATGAGGGTCACTAGTGGAGGGTGGCAGTGAGGGAATCTGAGGAGGAGGTCATGGGGTGGGGGAGCTACGGAGAATGAGGGGCACTAATGGAGGGTGGCAGTGAGGGAAGCCGAGGAGGAGGTCATGGGGTGGGGGGAACTACGGAGAGATGTGGGTCACTAGTGGAGGGTGGCAGTGAGGGAATCCGAGGAGGAGGTCATGGGGTGGGGGGGGAGCTACGGAGAGATGAGGGGCACTAGTGGAAGGTGGCAGTGAGGGAAGTCGAGGAGTAGGTCATGGGGTGGGGGGCTACGGAGAAATGAGGGGCACTAGTGGAAGGTGGCAGTGAGGGCATCCGAGGAGGAGGTCATGGGGTGGGGGGCAGCTATGGAGAGACGAGCGACACTGGTGGAGGGTGATAGTGAGGGAGTCTGAGGAGGAGGTCATGAGGGAGAGGGGCTACGGACAGATGAAGGGCCCTGTTGGAGGGTGGTAGTAAAGGTATCTACGGAGAAAGAGGTCATTGGTGGGGCCAGTGGCAGCTCCTTCATTGGGGCGTGGGGGCGTCGCCCCACTGCTTTCTCTCAGTGCGAGAAGGCAGAAACATAAAATGGTAAAACTACCATTTTATGTTTCTGCTTCTCGCACTGTGAGAAAGCAGAAGTGCCTGGAGTGCCTGGTTGGGGGCGGGCGGGTGGGCGGTCCTGCTCAAGGGCAGGGGGGAGTGGCTTTGCCCACTGTTGTGGGTACTGACTGTTTGGTTGGCCCCAGGGCCAACCAACACAGTCATGTGCACGCTCCCTTTTTCTCTATGTAGGCTGCTGCATGCAGCCTACATAGAGAAAATGGCCCGGCTGAGGCGCTCTCCGAAGCGCCTCACCAATCACAACGCTGCCATTGCAGCGTTGTGATTGGCTTAGTCCCCTAAGCCAATCAGGAGGAGGAGGAGGCTGCCTAAAGCGCGCCAGGAGCAGCAGGAGCTGAGGCGGCGGCGCGTCATGCTGTCGCGGAACTGGAGGAAGGTAAGTTTTTTATTTTATAATATAAAGATTACCGTCCCACTTCCCCTTTGGTGGTTTAGGGGTGTTTTGGGGGGTTGAGGGTTGGTGTTTAGGGTTGAGGGCCAGTGTGTAGGGTGTTAGGGTTAGGTTTTAGGGATTTGGGGTGGTTTTTAGGGTTGAGGGCAGTTGAGGCTGGTTTTGTAGGGTTTAGGCTTGATATTTGGTAGGGTTCCCAGAGTCTAGGGCTCAGGGCCCGTTTGAGGTTGGTGCAAATTGGAGTTGGCAAGGTTTGAGTGTGGTTTGGTTCGAATTTGGCCAGATTCGGCTGATTTGTGGATGTTTTTGAAGGTTGGCGGGTGGGAGATGTTTGGGTGAAAAGTCGTACCCCTTCCAGTGGATCGGTTGGGTTCTGGCTTGGTGAGATTGTTGGGAATCGGTGGAACTAGTGTCCCAGGAAGTTTGAAGATGATCAAAGCGGTGGAAGTGCTGAAAACAGCATTTTTTGTGAAGGCCCGGTTTGCAATGTTATCCAATGGGCCGGTTCTGGGGTTTGTGGAGAAGTGGTTTTTAGGGGGTTCCAGTTGCTGGAGGGGAAAACGGGTTCTGTGAGTGATAGGTAGGGATGTTTGCTGCGTGTGTAGTGATTTTTGGAGGAATGGATTGATGGTAAGGGTGTTTTTAAGCAATGTCGAAAACGGGAAAACGCTGCCTTAGGGGCCTATGTTAATCGCCAATTTTGCATATGTTTGGGGTGCGATTGGAGGTTGTTCCAGGTGGATTTGCTTAGCTGGGATCAGAGTTGGCAACCTCTAGTTTTGATTGCAAGTGGTTTGAAGAAAATCCATCGAGGGAAAGTGGGTGTTTTGGGCCTAGTTTCTGAGTGCGTTTTGATGCGATTTTAGGCCTTTTGGAGGTCGCGGTAATGCACGTTCTTGGGACGCTAATTTGGGGTGTTCCACCGAATTGGGAATGGGTTGAAGGGGTCGGGAGCTATGGTGGGAACCGGGAATGTCTAGTTGTGGATGAAAGTGGAATTTCGCTTGTAGGTGGAGGGGAAAGGGGAATTTAGCCCTGTTTCCAAGGTGCATTTTTCTGCCATAGGCTAACATTGCCGGTAATGCTTCTTACAAGTGACTCATAGGCGTGCACTTTTTGAGGCTCACCGGGCTTTTACTTAACAGATTGTGGTTTGTCCTGGTGCGGGCTGCCCTGATCATCTGTACAGTTGTGTTAAGGTGCCTTGGCACTGGTGAATGCGCCCTCCCTCTTTGCCCTCTCTAGTGCAGGCGCTGGGCATCCGTCTGCTTGGGGTGGCATGGACAAGGGTAGTGGCACAAAGCTCAACCAAGCTCAGTGCTGACTCTTTACTGGGTTTAAATAGCTCCACAGCACCTCTGTGCAAGAGGCCACTAAATAGATAACACTGCACTATACTGCACCAACACTGCAATGTAGCACACAGCAGCAGTGGTACGCTAATACATTTGTACAGCATTCCCTAAGCGCTAGTGTCCAACAGTCCAAGTAAATTCATCACCCTGTCAATCATGGTATTGTACATTTTGGCTTGTGGTTCTATCAGTATGATTAAGAATAGTTGTGCTACTGCGGTACCAGTAAATTGTTGTTCATTTTAGTTCCATATTCCCAGAGCATTCTCATTATGTGTCAAAGTTATATAAGGTTTCTTAACTCCCACAACTCTAAACAGTAGTATTGACTGAGCTGTTCTTCACACCTTCTGGTTTGCTTGAAAATGCACCATTTGCCCACTCTTTTTTCAAAATAGTAGGTGGTTCAGGCTCGCTCGCCACAGTGAAGTACGACAATTGTTTTACGCCTCACCACTTTCAAATGTCACCAGCCGCCACTGGGTGGGGCCCTAAAAAGACTTTTGCACCAGCACTAAAGCCGGCCCTGTCATGGCCTTTCTGTTTTCGTTTATTTAATTAACAGTCGGGTGATTAGGACAACTGTGGAGCATACTTTAAAGTGCATGCTAATTACATTTACTGCTATATTCAATGTTTCAAGTTTGAAGGTGATTTTACTAATGTTTTTTACCAGGAATAATGAAAGTGGAACCGGATGGTGGCTGATATGTGGCTGGGGCCTAAGGTCAGCTGTGAGATAAGATGCACTGGAGAGGGGTGGTAGAAAAGTGGATAATCAAGCCTGTAAGGGAGTGCGCTGCAGAGTCAGGGGTGAGGTGGAGGTAGTAATGAAGAGGGATTCTCCCTGAAGGCTCGCACAGAGGGTGCCCGAGTAATGTCACTTGCCTGATACTCCCACCTTAGAAACCTTCTCTTCCCATCAAAGGGATATTACATGGAAAAAAAAAACTTTTTGAAAGTGATAACATTTAGAAAGAGATTTGGAAAAGAGTGCGTTTTACTGGGCCTTGTAAGACTAAGGAGAGATAAAGGAGGGCCCAGAAGTAGGCCTGGCTAGACATATAGGCGACAAATCGGGCCCGCAGTGGCCCACCCGAATGCACCCTTGGCCCACCCAAATAAAAGTTCCTGGAGCCGGGCCTGCTGTCAGGCGGTGCGGACTGGAAGCCCACCCTGGAGCCTCTGAGATCGTGGGTCGTCATCATGAGTCGAGGCCTCATCTAGTGCCTAGAGGTGACTGTGCATGAACATTCTCTAGTAAGCCTGTGGGAATGCGCCTGGAAGCTGCAGTCCAGTGTTTTGAAGCATATTCATTGTTCTCTGGCCTTCCTGGCTATTATAACAAAAGTTTGCCTTGAAGCACAGCAAAGAAAATCCGTAGCATACACTGTGCCAACTTTAGGGTTCAAAAACTCCTTTCAGTACCTTGGGGGAAGAAAGTTTATGCCAGTGAAAGAACGGATTAACATTGCTGCATGGGATGAGACGATTTAATTTCTGTTGACGCCCAAGCTTTTTGTAGTTTTGCCCGTTTCACAGGCAGAGATTTTAAATATGTTTGTGTTCAGGAATATTAAACAACTATCTTTGATACTTTGAAACTTGGTTGAATATTATAGACCACCATCTCCTTCAGAGCAAGTGCCCCGGCATTGAACCCTTTATGAAGGTGATCCAAGGAGACTTGGGAAGCTCAATTATTTATTTAGATCGCAGTTCTTGGTAAAATCCTGCGTGATGCTGGTCTGTCTCGGCGGTAACTGGCTCAGCTGCTGCAAGTTTATACTCCTACCACGCTCTCCTTACGTCAACAGAATGTCGCTGATTGACAGAAACAAAGTGCAAGTAGCACCGTGGTACGAGTCAGTCTGGTGTGTGCCCGGCTAAGGCGCCATCTAATAGGCGCGGTCCTCCCTGCTCTGGCGTTAACTGGCACCTCCTAGTGAGAAGCTGCCGAGATGCAACGAACAGGAGTGTGCCGGTCTTTCTACCAGCTCTGGGCACTAGTAGTGAGTGTCCAGAGAAATACAGAGGCCTCGGGCCCAGACCCTTCGAACTCTCGCCACACTGACCTGGTCACAGTCCTGATGGCCGGGTCCGGCCACGCGCCAGCCACGCATGAATAGTTTCCTGCCGGGATTGATCTTTGACCTCTAGTCAGTAATCCGTGTCCCCTGTGCTCCGAATTTCTAAACGGGGGGAGGGGCAGGGAGGGGGCGGGTAGGTGTTGGTAAACTGATTTATTTGGTACAGGCTCCCTGCACACACAGCAAGAGATGGCGGGTACTTTCACAGGTTCTCCTCTTCTCACCCACCTCCTTTCCCGGTCTAACCCCTAATCCGGGCCCATCGCCTGTTAGAAGGATTTGTTTGTATAGTGTCCATTTAACACTCACTAGTGGTATCTCGCTGCGCTATAGCATTCTTAGTTTTGTTGTGGCCTGGAGTGTGCACTCCTGATTGAAGAATGTTGGCTAGTGCCCCAAGTGGGAAGCGTTTGGTAGTGAGCGAGGCGCCTTGAGTGCCTGGAGATGGGCCTAAGCGTTCTAATATCGAGGAAAGTATAGGGGAGCGAGGTACTTGTGCTACCTTCCCTCAGCTTTCAGCTGTGCCTCTGGTTAGTTTTTAAACTCTCCTCCATGTGGTATGGGAACCGACCGAGATGACGTCTTCCGGTAGCCATCACCCTGCACTGTTTCCAGGATCGGATCGGACCGGCCCATAGGGCAATGTGGCAGGGCCTGAAGGATTGGTCTGAAAGTTCAGTGTTCCGGCCTGCTTTTTGGCTGTTTGCGGACCTGCTTTTTGACTTTTGTGAGCCGGTTTTTACTGTTGATATCCGTGATATCACCATAAGCATTGCCTGCAGCAAGTGCAAATGCATTTGACCCCATACCTTGGAAAACATATATATATATATAATTATATATATATATATATATATATATATATATATATATATATATATATATATATATATATATATATATATATAATCAATCATATATATATATATATATATATATATATATATAATCAATCATATATATATATATATATATATATATATATAATCATATATATAATCTACTGGCGGTCGCCAGTAGATAGTTATAGTTAGGACCTATTTTCCATAGGAAATCCGCAACAGTCTATTTGAAATAACGTTGGCGTCGGTTGACGAATATTCGCGAAAGTTTCCAACTTGTTGGGGCGCTCCGGTCCGCTCCTATCCTGAAAGTCTCGGGGTGATTCGTCAAGCGGGGGCCAAGAAAAAGGGGGTCCCAAAACGTGTTTTCCCCATTCATTTTTCCATAGGAACCTTTAGTCGCAGCTACAGCCCGAACTGCTGAACGGAATTACACCACATTTGGCAAAAAGGTAGCCCTTGGTTCAGAGTCGTGCCTTTTGGTTAAATGGTGTAAATCCGTTCAGTAGTTCCTGAGAAAATCAAAAGTAAAATCACATATATATCTGGGTGGAGCCTAACCACACATGTCATTGTGAGATCTGATTGGCTGCCAGCACTTCATCCTGGAATTGCTGGCAGCCATCTTGGGACCAATATACATGATAGTACCCCATTGAAATGCATTGTAGTGAATCAAAGATTTTGAGGGTTACCAAAAGGAGAACTATAAAGGGTGATAACAGACTTTAGTTACATTAGAATTCATTTGTTGATGGTACCATACTAATTTCAGGAATTGTGGTGTGTTCTAAGGTGATTTTACCCTGTGAAAAACCTTCTGCTGGGATATCATGAATCATGTTTGAGAGAACTATTTTCACATGCTTGTCCCATAGAGTTTTGGAAGGTGCTCCAGAAGCTAAAATGAGAGCATATTTTCTGTAAATTCACATTATCTTTCTCAGTCATGTGAGAATGAAGTCTGACATTCTCAGTAAAACATGTACATCCAACAAGGGCAGAGACTGTCAGTTGATTCCTTTGTGTTCTACTGCAGCTTCCCAGAGTGTTCTAAAGAACAACTAGAGTGCTAACAGCCTTACTTATGACAAAAGTATGGCACACCTGAAGCCATCTTGATTGGAATAAACTGGTAACACTTAAAACATTTAATTTAAAAAGGAACAAAATGATGGGGTTCATTTTGTCATAGAAATTATGGTTAGTGCTGTAGAAAGAAAAATTAGGACATGTTTCAAGTGTGATCTCAAATATCTTCCTGTTATATTTCAACAGGAGCAGCCTGCCAGTTGATGCCTTTGTGTTCTACTGCAGCTTCCCAGAGTGTTCTAAAGAACAACTAGAGCGCTAACAGCCTTACTTATGACAAAAGTATGGCACACCTGAAGCCATCTTGATTGGAATAAACCGGTAACACTTAAAACATTTAATTTAAAAAGGAACAAAATGAGGGGGTTCTTTTTGAAATAGAAATTATGGTTAGTGCTGCAGAAAGAAAAATGAGGGCATGTTTTAAGTGAGATCTCAAATCCTCTTCTATTTCATTAGAAAATTCTGACATGCAGACTGAAACAATCACTTTCAATACCAGCAGCAGACTTCCAGTTAACTCCCTGGTGAGCAGTAGCTTTACTACAGTGATCTAATGAGCAACTAGAGTGCTAACATTCTGAATTTATGGCAAATGTGAGACACATCTGAATGCCTTCTTGATGGAATCAAAGTAAAAACTGAAAGCATTTCCTACTGAGGAGACTGCAGTAAATGAGGAAATTAGGAAACTTCATAACAAAGAAGTCTTCCAAGATGGCCACCAGTGAAAAAAGAGCCCAAATGTAGCACAAATATTACCCAGATGTAGCCCACATATAGCCCAATGACAAAAGTGTGCAAAACACTTTTTATTTTTAGTTTTTTTGCAGTTTTATGTAGTGCAGACTGGTCAGGTATTGAAGCGTTGCATCTTAAAACATGACCCCCATACACTAAAAAAACACCACTGCACTACCCTAAACCCTAAAACACTACCCTCAGCACGACCCCCTACACTACACAAGCACCACTGCACTATCCTAAACCCTAAAACACTTTCCCCAGCATGACCCCCTACACTACACAAAAACCACTGCACTACCCTAAACCCTAAAACACTACCCCCAGCACGACCCCCTACACTACCCAAACACCACTGTACTAACCTAAATCCTAAACCACTACCCCAGCACGACCCCCTACACTACCCAAACACCACTGCACTACCCTAAAACATGACCCCCTACACTATACAAACACCACTGCACTACCCTAAACCCTAAAACACTACCCTCAGCACGACCCCCTACACTACACAAGCACCACTGCACTACCCTAAACCCTGAAACACTACCCCCAGCACGACCCCCTACACTACACAAACACCACTGCACTACCCTAAACCCTAAAACACTACCCCCAGCATTACCCCCTACACTACCCAAACACCATTGCACTACCCTAAAACACTACCCCCAGCAGTACCCCTACAGTACCCAAACACCACTGCACTACCCTAAATCACTACCCCCAGCATGACCCCCTACACTACCCAAACACCACTGCACTACCCTAAACCCGAAAACACTACCCCCAGCACGACCCCCTACACTACCCAAACACCACTGCACTACCCTAAACCCTAAAACACTCCCCCGAGCACAACTCCCTACACTACCCAAACACCACTGCACTACCCTAAATCTACCCCCAGCATGACCCCCTACTCTACACAAACACCACTGCACTACCCTAAACCCTAAAACACTACCCCCAGCACGACCCTCTTCACTACCTAAACACAACTGCACAATTTGTTACAGGCGTTGCAACGCAGGCCTGTGGTGCTTACTGGAAGTACCTGGTGGGCTAGTTGGGCCCCAGGGACCCTCGGAATTCAAGGTGACCTGATCCCCCAACTTAAAACGCTCCACGGGGCGCGTTTGCACAGTGGTGAAGGGAGGGGGCGGGGCCTCAGGTGACATGTGCGCAAACACGCCCTGTGGTGCGTTTTAAGTTGGGGAATTAATTCCCTTTGAATCCTGAGGGACCCTGGGGGCCAACTAGCCCACCAGGTAGCTTCAGTAAGCACAACAGAGTTGCGTTGCAGAGAGGTGAAAAAAGGTGCGTGGCCTCGGAACGCCTCTCTGCAACTCAGCTCTGTGGTCCTCACTGTAGGTACCTGGGGGGCTAGTTGGGCCCCAGGGACCCTCAGGATTCAAGGGGACTTAATCCCGCTACTTAAAACGCGCCACGGGGCGCGTTTGCACACATGTCACCTCAGGCCCCCCCTCCCTTCACCACTGTGCAAACGCGCCCTGTAGTGCGTTTTAAGAGGTAGTTTTAATCCCCCTGCCCTATTATGTACTAGGGACTTGCAGAGGAGGTCATGCTAATCACAGGGGTACCCCAACGCATAGTGTTCCCTAGTGAATGTAGGTGTTTTCACTGTATTCTAAGTGTCTTTTAGAATAGCACTGGCTCTGGTTAGTCAGTCAGTTACCACCAGTACCCGTCTGAAAAAGTTGTGGGCTCAGGATGATTTTGCAACAAGGCCTCTTTCCGCTCCTCTATTGGTTCTTCCTGCACATCTTTTGCTTCTTTCTGTGCGTTTTTTCTTCTTTCTTCACATGTCCTACCTCTGTAGGCATAGTTAGAAACTAGCATTTAAAAAACCTTTGAAATTCACTTAAAAAATCGTAGGTTTCAGGCACATTATAGTTAGAAATTAGCATTTAAAAACCTTTGAAATTCACTGAAAAAACCATAGGTTTTAGGGACAGTTATAGTTAGTTGGACATTTCACTCGTACAAAACCATAGAAATTCCCCGTTATAGTTAGTTCAGCTAACTATAACTCGCGCCCCGCAATGCACTGCTGATGACGTCACATATTACATCACTCATGACATGGTCAATGACATCACTGATGACATCACTGATGACATCTCAAATGACATCACTGATGACATCATCCATGTGATAATTTCATGCATCTTCTCACATCCTAATATAACTTTTGATACACCCACTCTAAATTACAGACTGCCATTCTCAAAACCATAGACACTCCAACACCAAAAACTACATACCCACTCACTGATTCTTAGGTCTACACACACATCCACTCACTCACCCGTACAGTCACTCAAACTTACAGTCACTCAGTACAGGACTATCATATGCACTCATACACCTATATAAACACTCACACACCGCCACTCATCCATAGAGGTACTCACACACCTAGTCAGTCATGCAAAAAATTAATCACACACCCATTTACTCACCTATACAGTTATACACACACCAGCTCACTTACTCATACAAATACTAGCACATTCTTACGCTCTTATACAATAACTGATACAAGCACACACGCATCCATACAGCCACTCTCACTATCACACTCTCACTTATAGCCATTTAAATACTCTAACGCACATATATACTGCCTTTTACATATGTAGTTACTCGCACATGTACCACTGAGATATACATTCACTCACTAACACACCCATACACACACTCACCCACCCAAGCAGTCCATCACAGATGCACTCTTGAAATCATGCACCCAGTGAATCACCCACTCACACATCTATGTACAGAGTCACACACACCCCACCCACACAAACACTCAGGCAGCCATACAGATACTCAGAGAACCAATCAATAACCCATATAGACACTCATGTAGCTATTCGCAAATCCATGCATCCACTTACACACCAACAAACAGACGGATACAGACATTCACACAGTTTAGTCACTAACCCATGCATTCAGTAAGATACGTTTAATCACTCACTTGTAGAGTCAGTCACTCACGTACTAAATCATCCATTCAGACACTTATACACCCACTCATTCTTCAATACGCCTTTCCCTATATATATTAAACATATTTAAACTTTACAGAAACGCAGTCACTGGATGATGTCATCAATGATGTCATCAATGATGTCATTTGAGATGTCATCAGTGATGTCATGAGTGATGTCACTGACCATGTCATGAGTGATGTAATGTGTGACGTCATCAGCAGTGCATTGCGGGGGCGCGAGTTATAGTTAGCTGAACTAACTATAACAGGGGAATTTCTATGGTTTTGTACGAGTGAAATGTCCAACTAACTATAACTGTCCCTAAAACCTATGGTTTTTGCAGTGAAATATATATAAATATATATATATATATATATATATCGTGCCTTCACAAGGTCCAAACCGCCCCAGTTTGCAAATGTGGGCCACTTTTTAGCTCTCTGATTTGCTAATGGGGGGGCACTTTTACTTTGGCGCCCGGGCATATTTTCTGCATTGGTCCACCCTGACTCAGGGACAGATAGGTCTCTTCTGATAGTAGGTGCGGGGAGGGCACGCACTCGCTGGACGGTTCGGATACAAGAGCCAAGATGGGGAGTTGTTCCCTCTGATTCACAAGAACAGGTCCAGCCTGGAGCGCTGGTCTTGCTGGTCCTGTGCTGGTCAGTCCAGTCAGACACGTCACCCTGCTCCTAGCCTGCAATCCTGTGCGTCAGGCCACACTGCACACCAAGCCTGTGGTCCCGTGTGCCAGCCAATGCTTGGTCCTAACCAGCAATGCTGTGCGCTAGCCTGTAGTCCTCGGTGCCAGCATGCTCTATGCTCCTAGCCTGCCACCCTGTGTGCTGGCCTCTTATCCTGTGTGCCAGCCCACACACTGCACCAAGCCTGCTACCCTGTGTGCCAACCCAGACTGTGCTCCAAGTCTGCGATCTTGTGTATCTGCCTACACTGATTCTAGCCTCTCCTCCTGTGCGCCAGCCCACACTCTGCTCCCAGCCAGTGATCCTGTGCACTGTCCTGTGATCCTGTTTGCCAGCCCACACTGTGCTCCTAGTTTGTGATCCTGTGTGCTAGCATCTCATCCTGTGTACCAGCCCACACTCTGCTATTAGCCCACTCAGCTCCAGTACTAATTTGTGCTGGAAAGTGGCTACAACAGGTCGACCACCCTTTGATCCCCAAAAGGAGGAATGTTTCCAAAACTTGGATAGAATACACAGAACATGCGATGGAAGCCAGGGTGCATCACCAGTCTGGGGGCAGGCGGGGGGGGGGGACGGCGGGGCGGTAGCAACACTGCTGCACTTAATCACTGATGGACACTTCTGGCAAAGTCTACTGGATTCATAGACTGGTCTGTGTTTTGAATTTGGTTATGGTGGCTCAAACACTTAATCAAACATGAATGCCTATTGGTGCCAATCTTGGTCAACGTATATGTCAAGGTACCCCAAAACACTGCAATCTATCTTTGTCTACATGCTCAAACTAGGCCTAAAACATATTCCATACTCGCATACCCTTATGACTCAGTGCTCCTGGCAATAACACATTAAGACTTAGTAGAAAATTAATGGTTGCTTGAGGTACTTTACTGCAACACTTGCCAACATTACTACAAACTAGAAAATCAAAGATCATGATTTGGGGAACCCTAAACAAAGATCTAGTCCTAAAATTAATCTTGGAACCTTTTGGGCAAAGTAACCAGATTACATTACTTAGACATCCTGCCTGCCTCGTCTATATCTCGGTCTTACCAGATGGCCAAATTCTTGGAAAAAACAGATTGCAGCAAAGAGATTCACGATGGGATCGCATCCAAGTTTGTGGACATCTACCTGCAATAGATCCCACGCATCCTTCAAGCCAAGATCAAATTATTCCAACTCCTTACCAAAAGCCTAGGCATCCACCCACCAACCAGCCAATCAATAAATCGGTTCTTGTATAGAGCAGCTTATTACCCCAGGGTATCCAGGCACTGAGGTTAGGGGAGCCTTATTCAAAGACCGGTATTGAGTCCCTTCCTGAAGTCGGCGAGTGACGTAGCAGTTCAGAGGTGGAGTGGGAGGTCATTCCAGGGCTTGGCGGCTAGGTAGGAGAAAGAACGACCTCCACTGTGGCTCCGCCGGATGAAGGGGATGTGTGCGAGGGAGGTGGATCGGAGTTGTCTGGTCGGCTGGTGGAAGGTCAGGCGGTGGTTGATGTAGGAGGGTCCAGCGTTTTGGAGGGTCTTGTAGGCGTGGGTCAGCAGCTTGAATTGGCATCTCTTCTGGACGGGGAGCCAGTGCACACCAAAACAAGGGAGCAAACTGTGGAAATGCTGCTTCATCTCCACAAGCTTTTCCTTCTAATCGTCTGGGCGACTGAGCCATAAGGAATTGGAGCAGAAAGAGGACAGGACCATGCTTCGCTATGCGACTGGATCCAGCTTCACCAACAATCTGGTAGAACTGACTGGAATGCCTTCCGGCACTCAGGAAAAGTTTATACCACTGCACTTTTATTTAAACTTAATTAAAAAAATTAATTACAGATTTGTAATACCCCCCCCCCCCCATCCTTTCGTGATTTTGTGTTCCCTTTTTCTTATTTTATTCAAATAGTTGTACACAAAGGCCACAAACTGTCCAATGCAAATACAAATTCGAACTGAATGTGTCCCCTGTACCCCACTTCTTTGGGTAGGCTTTCCGAAAACTTTACAGACTTCCTGCAGTGTGCACAGATTTTACCTTTTGAACTTCCACTGTGAAAATTATGGTACTTGTGAGCTATGTAATCCTCGTATACTGTTAAATAGCACAAAGTGTTTTTTAATAAGATCTACTTATAGAAAACAGCATTACTCTTTATATAATGCCACATCCGTAAAAAAGTGCCAAATTGTAAACGTGCAGAGGCTTAATTCTGCGTATGTTTTCTGGAACCAAATTATAACAAAAATCTACAAGTGGTGTAGGCTTGAACTAGTTGGTGTAAAAAATGAACTCGTTAAAATGGTAACTATATAAAAAAAAAAAATTTGCTTCGTGAAGTTGAGGAAAAACAGGTGCATTTTTAAAATTTCACAAAGAAGACAAAATTTGGTTTTGTCAGTTTGACATCTGCGGCAGGGGAGCATTTTGGCATACAGGGAGAAGGAAGCGGCGAAAAATTAAACAGAAATTTTCAAAGTTCTGCCTGGCACAGAGGAAAGCTCCCACCTCCTCTACAGGATTATCTGTTAACCAAGGAAAGGTAAACTGTAGCTCAGAGCCAAGTCAAATAAATACATTGAAGGTCACAGGAGGTAGAGTACACTAGCCTGGAGATGACGTGTAGGAGTGGGGCAAGGGTCTAGAGGTTACCTGCCTAACGGGGTGGAGGAGACATCCCTGATGGCACCGAGGGGGGCATTGTCCTGGAGGTGGAGTAGTGTTGCACATGCAGTGCACTAATGTGTTTAAAGTCTAAAATGGTTCCCCTTGTTCATGAGCAATATGGTGGTCTTGTCCAATGACCTAGGGTCACAAACAAATAGGTTACCCAAGGTCGGAGTGCAAGAGCAACTAATAGACTCCTAAAACCATCATGTTGGTATTGTGAATGTCCGTTCAAGCGTGCTGTGCAAGACCTTTATGCATTAAAGGCCAACACAGCAAATTGGTGACGAGGTCAATATGTCCCTCCTCGGGGGGGGGGGGGGGAAGAGCTACACAGGCAGAGCAACAGGGACATTTGGGTGCCTACTCGGATATAATTGGCTGTCCTGGCGTGATCCCTCCTGGTTGCTGCACCTCCTATTTGTAGGGTCGTCACCTCCCCTCCCCCCCTTCTGCATGACCAGCATTTTAATGTCCCCCCGCTAGTACAAAATTAGGAAAATCACTTAAGACCTGTATTTTTCCCCTCTTACTTGTACATAGTTTAATCAGCAAGTAGAAGATGAAAGCACTTTAAAATGTGTTCTAGAGCTGCCTTAATGATCCATGACTGACAACAAACTCAAGTTAAAAATGAATGCACATGATTTTATATAAATTCCGATAGAAATGTAATATCCAGGCCTTTGTAGAGTCTTAAAGCCTAAACAAATAGCTGGTGTTTTTCTCTTGGAAAGGAGTCTATCCAATTGTGTGATGTGGTGCCCAACCACGCCTTCATCGACTATGATGTCACACAGCCACCACTCGGATGGCATCCTCCTTGCATTGAAACACTGTCTCGAAAGGCAAATGCAAAGTACTCTTTTTCATGGACGCCATTTAGGAGTTGCCAGGGGGCAATGATTACGACCCTTGGCACTGCTTTTACCAACCCTGGCCTCACGGGTAGCACAATCCGTGCTAGGAACACAGGGGAACCTCATCCTTGTGGACGTTGGGGCTCTTTTAATTACATTAACAGTGAATAATACATTATTTACTATTAATGTAATAAAAATGGAGTAAATTATCTGGCATTGGGGCCTTACCGATTAGCTGAGGTACAATACAAAAAATGCTTTAAAATTAATGCTGTGTGCTTGCATGCAGGTGAGAGAGCATGTGAATGTGTGTATGCATGCATGAGCAAGTGTGAGTGACAGGTGGGTAGTGATAATGTGTGCGATTGTCAGTAAGGGAGATTGAGTGAGTCAGTGAAACTGAGGGAGAGTTAGAGTGACTACAAGTGAGTGAGTGAATGAGTGAGGGAGTGTTAGAGATTGTGAGAATCAATGAGTGATATTGAGAGTGACACAGTGAGGAAAAAATGTAGGCAAAGTTTGAGTGGAAGTGAGTGAGAAACTGATTGAATCAGAGTGAATTTGAGTGAGAATCTGCGAGTCAAAGTGAGCGGTAAGTGAGTGAATGAGATTTAAGGAGTGAGTGAGTGCAAGAGTGAGTGACGATAAGTGAATGCAAGTTGGTGAAAATTAATGTTAGTGAACGTAAGTGAGCATGAGTGAGCATGAGTGAGAATGTGGTATTATGCTTGTGAGTCTGCCATTTGACCTGGCATAGTGAAAATAATTCTGGTCTTCTCCCATAGCACCCATAGCAAAAAACTGAGACTGGCAATCCTTAGCATGACCGGGATCTCTGACAATACTGGCAGACTAGAGGTAATTCTTGGCATAATGGTAACATACTGGCTTTGGATTACTGGAGGTGATAAGAACTGGAGATATTTCTTGGCATAATAGAAAAATACAGGTACTGGCATACTACTAGCACTCCAACGACGAACGCACTACATTTACGTGGTATCATAAGCCAAATACTCTTAGTTCATCAAAGTTTCAACAAAATTAATCCATGTACTCCAAAAGTTTCATCCGATTGTTCACTTTATTATATTGTCACATGTGGGACTCTTATGTAGTCGGCAATTTCTACTCCTGCAAATATGCCCATTTTTCTACAGTATGATGAATACATAAAACATCCGTAGCAGTTAAAAATATTTAACCCAATGCATTTCGGCGCTGTTTGGCCCTTCTCAGGAGTTCACTGCAAATGTTAAACAATGACATTAGATCCAAGATTTCAACCAAAATGTAAATAATATAGTCACATAAATTCAACAATTTATCCCATGTGTCTTTAAGTTCTCCCAAACCAGCGTTTATCCCTCTAATTGCGCTATTATGCACACAAAATATCCATAGAAAAGCCTTCTCCAACTTCTTTGGTCTCCCATATATTCTCACCATATACCACATTAAACCCCCATGGTATATGGTGAGAATATATGGGAGACCAAAGAAGTTGGAGAGAGGCTTTTCTATGGATATTTTGTGTGCATAATAGCGCAATAGAGGGATAAACGTCTGGTTTGGGGAGAACTTAAAGACACATGGATAAATTGTTGAATTTATGTGACTATATTATTTACATTTTGGTTGAAATCTTGGATCTAATGTCATTGTTTTTAACATTTGCAGTGAACCCCTGAGGAAGGGCCAAACGCGCCCGAAATGCATTGGGTTAAATATTTTTAACTGCTACGGATGTTTTATGTATTCATCATACTGTAGAAAAAGGCCTGGATGGGCATATTTGCAGGAGTAGAAATTGCCGACTACATAAGAGTCCCACATGTGACAATATAATAAAGTGAACAATCGGATGAAACTTTTGCAGTACATGGATTAATTTTGTTGAAACTTTGATGAACTAAGAGTATTTGGGTTATGATACCACGTAAATGTAGTGCGTTCGTCGTTGGAGCGAAATCCCGTTCCAGTTCATGTTTTGTCTACTAGTCAGTGGTACTTGGGCAGACCACGCAGCCGAGCTGCACGCAAACGATTCAAAAGTTGGTTTAAACTACATGAAAAAATGGAAGAATCGGTGTGCACTTGTTTACTCTTTAAATGTATACTACTAGCACTGGCATGTGGGGCACCTGTGGAAAAAGGCTGGAGCTGGTATTCTTGAGGAAATTCTTGGCATGGGGACACCCGTGGAAAAATGCTGGTATTAGCATATTTGAGGTAATTATCCTCCTAAGTGAGGTCAATATTAGCATATGGGGGGGGTGTATGACAGTACTGGCCCTGTCACACTGAGGTATTTTTTGACATTAGGTTCACTCATGGTATATGAATGACAAAATACTTGTTCTTGTATATTGTATGTACTTGTTGGCCTAAGAGGGCACCTATGACAATGTTGGCCCTGGCACAATGGAGATCATTTTTGACAAATTGGGCACCAGAGCACATTTTGAAAATGGGGGTTAAGTCCTGGGGAGTGTTGGGTTTCTTTAGCTTGGCACACCACAAAAGGACTTGAATATTTAATGAATGTCCCTTCAGAGCTTTTTAACAAATGTGTGTAAAAATTGTGCTTGAAAATGCACTATTTGACCCATTTAAAAAAACATTTCTTCGGTCTAGAAACACGACATGCATACCAGCAGTGTTTTCATTTGAACTTTCTGGCATGCCGTCCTCACAAGCTTCCAAGTGGAACACAGGTGGATAAGTTGGAAACCTACTTTGCAGCAGGATTATTCCAAGTATTGCCACGTAGAAATGGGGAGTTCTACCACCATTGTTGACTTAATCCCACAATAGGAAACAATTGTAGGTACTGGGGTATTTAAAGACCTTCATCTGAAAACAGACCACATTCCAATGAGGGATGTGTCTCGCTGTTTCATTCAGTGGGGTCGAACGTTTAAAAATAACATCAAGATGGCCTCAGGCCAATGGTTTTGTAGAGGTTCTTTACTCATACGAACAAAATTAGAACGAGTAGCTGACGTGTGGTCGCTGGGTTCGTGTCTGTCTCTCACAGGTCCCAAGCCAAATGACTTAGTCCTGAGGTGACCTTTTTACTCTACGTGGGTTGAAACGTCCACATCTCATTCCTGGCTCGCCTTTCCATTGTGTTGATTATGAATATGCAATAATCTCTACCCTAATTTTCATTATAAAATGTATAGGCCAGGATTGTCCAGTGTCTTGAGTTCCCTTTTATGTATTGTTACGTTCACTTGAGCACTGGGTCGTTTGCACTTTGTATAGAAGAAGTACACTGATAGTACTGACATCTGTTGAGAGAATATACATCAGCAAAAGAAACCCTTGTCAGACCTTTTTGTTTGTCTATTAATTGAGACATTTTCTCTATATATAGGATTGATTACATTAAGTGAGGATCACTTACTCTGGATGTGATTCCTACCTAATGAATGATGTCCACGGCACTTTGTACATATATATATATAATACATACCCCAGTCCAGGTGGGCGTATCGGATGGTCCTTGTTATTACGTACATGACTGGGAGATAAAGCCAACATAGGTCCTCCAAGTGTTCTACGGAATGTCTTTAGTAATGTTTTCTTTAGTTTGTATTGTTAAGTTTGGGAGGAATGTAGTATTGCACGTGCGCGTCACTAGAGTGTCAAGACTAAAATAATTCCTCGTGTTCGTGAGCAGTTCGTGGTCCTTTGGCATAGTGTCACAAATAAGTAGGTCACCCAGAGTCTGGAGTTCCAGTTCCGGAGCAAGCGACAAAGAGAATTATTAACCATCGAGGCTGCGCAGGGCCTCGATGCTCGAAGGGCCCACACTGCAGGTGGCATGCCTGAGGGAAGCCATGTTTAACTGGCCGCCCTCTCAAACACTACTGAAATGTAAGGACATAGAGGTAGGGTAACCAGGCGTCCCGGATTTGCCGGGACGGTCCTGGTTTTCACCAGCTGTCCTGGCAGATTTCAGGAAATTTAGATCATGTCCCGGTTTTTAGAGAGGGTCGACTGAAAATGGCAGGAGGTTCTTTACAAAGCAGGGATAGTTAGCAGTCGTTTCAAGAAAGCAACTTAATTAACAGGCAAGCTACTGTTTAAAAATTGCATTTTATTTATGTTCCTACTGCCTGTTCTGTAATTCTCTGCTGAGGAGCGCTGTCGTTCCAAGCGCTCGCTTGAAGTATAATTGTAGTCCTTCTATTTTTGTGAAATGTCCCGGTTTTTGGCTTTAACATTCTGGTCATCCTACATAGAGAGCAGTGCCCAAACCAGCAAGGGCACTTGTGAAGCAGTGCAGCCCTCCTGAGAAAGGAAGGGCCGGTCTCCTTGGCAAAGCGTGCGGCCTAGAAACACCCTGAAGTCTTATCGTTTGGTGAGGCGCTACAAAACGAAGAAATAATCAAGCGCCCTCAGAATTTGTAGCCAGGTAGCACAGGTGGCAGTCAGTCGGATCTTAAGGCGGTATCACTGCTGTCCAGCCCCTCTGACTTTCCAGAGGCCCAAGCCTGTATGAACCTTCCAAGTTTAGCTGTAGGCTCGTCTGCTCCTGGAAGCCACCTTCCCTGTCCCGGGAGGGAGCGGAAGAGCCAGGGTGGGGGCTGTGATTACAACACACAGGCGGACCGGCTGAGATATGGGCGGAACCTGTTTATTAACAATGGGAAGCACGTGGCCGTCCTCGTGATTGAAGGAGCGAGACATTGATGAATGACGGCGTGTTTACCTGCCAGAAAGAATCTGGCAAGGTCGTAAGCCAAGTTTTTATTGCATTTCGTGCGATTGAAGTTGGGAGTTCCTTCCGTATTACTACACTCTGTCGGATTTTTCTCCGAATTGTTGTCCTGACAGCTGGGTGAAAGTAGGATTGCTCGACTGATTTCTTTTGGAAATGAAATACGTATTCAAACTGATGTTTTGCGTTTATTTCCATATATTTATATTTTTATTTTTCTCCTAAGCAGTGCTTTATTTGTGGGGGTGGGTGGGGGTGGGTGGGGAGTGCCAGGGCCCTCGGCACGGGGAGTGGGTGGTGCAAGCTGCTTTGGCCTCCTGACAGCGCTGCCAATGACAGTACCTGTGTGTAAGTTTGAAAATTCAGACTACTTGAAGCCCCCAAAACTATTTTTTTTAAATGGTTTGAACGACAGGTATTTGTTGTTTTTATTGTATATTGAATTAATAACTGTTCTGTTTATCTCTGAATAGAACAAACGGCGCCCCATGTGGCAGTTGTTATAAGTGCTGGTGTTGACAATTAAGTGCTGGTGACGAGCACCAGAAACCACCCGCTCAAATTAAGCACTGCTCCTAAGTATCTAGACAGAAATCATATAATGCACACATTCAAGCAACCATACTCTGTTTTCTGTCACACTAATTGTTTTGTTTGTTTCTGCTTCTTGCCCATGGTGAGTGTGGCTTTATTGCACCTCGACCATTAATTACAATTGGGTTGCCCTATGGCCTTCAAAACCTGGGTACATGTTATCGAGCTACAATAGGGTAATTTGTGAGGATTTTTTTTTTCAACACTCACTACTTTTGTTCTGTAACTTGGATACATCAATAAATGATTGCAAAACACACAAGGGTCTGTTTAATATTTGCTCCGTATATTCTTATTCATATAACTAACTTTACAGAACACAGACATTTTTAACACGGCTGTCATACAATAGTGACATACAAGTGAAATGATAGTCAAGTGTGATCAAGTGATTTAAACAACAAAAACAATGACATAAAAATGACATATGCAATTGACTTGGTATAATGCTTGCTTCTTTCTTTGCACATCTGTTCACACCTGGACTATTGTCTTATTTGTGAATGTTTGGCCATGTTCACAGTGGATGTGGAGAACCACGTACCTAGGGCTAACTCCTCGGTGTCTGATCCTGGGCTCTTAGGGCACCACTCCAGTGTAGATATAATTTGATCTCTGGGAATGCACAGTGCACATTCCTTGAAAAAGGTTGCAGGTGCGTTGTAGTTTGCATCTTGTCCGCAGTGGTGCTGGAACTGTTTTCATAGTAGGGGATACTGCCATCCATTTTACGTTCCTGAAGTCGTAAGGATTGTGAAAAACAAATCGTTACGCAAAGAACAGGTGTAGCAAATGAGCCATTACTATTCAGCAGGAGTGTGGTAAAGGTGAGTAATGTACCTGGCGGGGCATTTTGCAGCACAACTGTCGCAAATATATTACTGAAGCATTGTGTGGAAACGCACTGTCATTTACCAACAGCTCCTTTGCCATTGAGATGACCACAAAGTTCACACTGGCATGCTGTTTTACAGATAAAACTACATAGTGAACGAATAGTATGTGGATATCTATTTTCAGTAAATATTTATAATTTGCACAACAAGTAATGTTTCAATTTATTTTGCTTATTAATAAAAAGTTTTTCCATCACACTTCAAAATTTAAAAAGAATAAGCTTCATTTGTGTGTTTGTAACTGTTAATCCATTTTGAAATCTGTACAGTTCTACAACCTTTCATTTCACACTCCCTGAACCCCGGCAAAGAGAGTTCACTTTACAAAATCCTCAAACTTTGAATCCTCTAACTTTGCCATCAGAGAAACAAAAAGAGAACACCAATCTTTGTTAAAAGAATAAGGAGCAATTTTTCGGAATACAGTGTGATATTTGACCTCTGCCTTTCAACTCACATGTGACCAGACAAAAACAAAATTTATGGCCATTTTTTTAAACATCCTCCTTCTGAATTCCAACATGTTTTTTTTGAGGATCCTGCATTCCTACTTCCAGTGCCTACACCTGTACGGGAAGACATTTCCAATGGCACTTTGAATCTCCCAGCTCTAGAAGCTAAAACAGGCAATTGTTTTTTTTGAAGGGTCTGATCTATCTGCCTGTCTGCAGACAAAAGGCAATACAAAAAAGACTCAAGAAAACAAACAAAAAAAGTGAATGCGCTGAGGAGTGGGGAGACTTGCCTGCCAGTGGCAGAGAAAGATGAACCAACAAGTAACGGAAAGCCAATATGTCTTGCCTGTCAGACCTATTGTCTTTGCCAGTTGCTGGCAGCCACACTGCACAGCATCCCCGATGCTGTGGAACATGGCTAAAGATTACAAGAAAAACCCTTCAATGGGCGTCTGCATCATTTTATAAGACTTACGGAACCAAAACACGGAGGTTGGGAATCGCGGAAGCAACACGAGTGTTGGGGTGAAAGCAACACAGAGGGCACGGGTGGGGAAAGCAGCAAGAGAACGAGGGCGTGGGTGTGGGAAGCAATGAGGAGAAGGATCTGGGCAAGTGTAACATGGAGGGCGCAGGGAGAAGCAGGCGTGTGTGATGGACCAATAAGGAGTGCTGAGAGAGAAAGGTCCACGAAGGATACAGCTTGAAAACGCACACACCCTCTTCTAGAGTGCTTAACGCAAAAATATATCTTGAAGAGCAAGCAAGCAGTGGAAGAAGCAAAGGTAACCAATCAAAGGAGATGTAAGGAGGCGGTGCTCCATGGCCGGGACAAATACAAGCTTGACAAGCTGGGACACTAATAAGAATCTGATAAGTGAGTAACAAGGAAAGCCAAGCAATGGGAAGAAATTGGTGGGATCCAAGTCCCCCGGTATGTTCTTGATGAGCCACAATATGTCTCGCAGCAGCCTGGGCATGTGCTGTCTAGTAGGCTTTGAACTAAAAATGGAGGGAAAAAAGGAAAAAGCAAGAAATGGAATGTGCTGGATAGGTGAAAGATAGATAATAAAGTAACGAGGAGGATGGGCTTTGCCAGGATTCAGGCTATGTTGTATGGGGCCCCTATTCCCTCACGCTTACCGGAGGTAACGCGCTCTGTGTTGCTGGCCTGGCGGGCTGCATTGCGGCATACCAAATGGGCGCACACACTGACCCAATGTACACCTTTGTGGCAGGGGACCTGGCACAAGGAAGTTAACACATTTCAGGGTTTCAGGGCCTGGGATCTCATAGGCATTTCGCAGCTAGGCGATATGTGGGTGGGCGATCACATGCGGTCCTTCGGTTACCTTCAAAGCAGACCCTCTTTGCATCAGTCGCAATTCTACAGGTACTTGCAGTTGCGCCACGCCCTCCACGTCCACCTCGCGACAGGTGAACGTCTTCCCCATCATAGCCCGCCAGAGGCTCAGATAATGCTAGGTGACCTGGGTAGGGGTGGCATCTCCCGTATTTATCGCACACTTATCAACCATGCCCCCACTTCCTTAGACCGACTGCGGGCTCAATGGGAGGGCTGGGTGGGCACCTTGGATGAGGAGGATTGGCGTGACGCCCTTATGGCTCCTAGGACGGTCACTGCCTCTGCTAGATTGCGCTTGGTGCAACTATATTATTTACATGCTGCATATCTCCCCTCGATACGCCTGCACCGAGCCGGATTCAGCCCAACTTCCGCTTGTGCTAGATGTGGTCACGACCCCGCAGACTTTTTCCACATGGTGTGGGTATGCCCCCACTTGGAGCGGTTCTGGGGGGAGATTGAGGAGGAACTCACCGAGGTTTTGGGCTGGGAGATCCCCCCATGACCCAAAGCACGCGATCCTGGGCATCACTGATGGGCTGGATGAGTCTCGGAACGAAAAATTGTTTTATACTACGGCAATGGTGGTTGCAAAAAGACATTGCAGCCTCCTGGAAGCTCCCCGAACCTCCGAGCGTTGGACGTTGGAGGACTTGGGTAGACTGGTGTGCCACGCAGGAGAAGGTTATGTATGAGGCTCGTGGATGTCCTAAAAAATACCGTAGGGTTTGGGGGAAATGGTTGGGGGAGGTGGTTTAGCCATAAAGGGAATGTCCAATTCTATGCTCATATGCTTGCACCAATGTTTGTAAACCGGGTGGTGCTAATTTCCTTTCTTAGTCCTAAAATGTCACTGTGTGAGGCTGTATGGTTTGTGTATTCTTTTGTATGTTGTCAATTCAATAAAACAAAATTTGTTTATCAAAAAAAAAGTAACGAGGAGGAGTTGGAATGAAAAGGGTAGAAAGGGGAAGATGGGAATGAATTGTGTAAGAAAAGAGTGAAGGGAAAAAGGGTGGAAAGAATGGTCTAAGGAAAAGCGAGAAGACTGAGCGAATTGTGAAAGTAGGTGAGGAACGGTGGAAGGAGAGAATGGCGATGCCTGAATGGATGAAGTGCGAATGGATGGCAGTGTAACTGAGCGATGAAATGGTGAATAGATGGATGGATGGATGTAGAGATTAATAGGAGTGATAGTTGAAAGCAACGCTTCAAGGTAGTGTTGGGCTTCGCTGGCACTGTGCCATTAGATGCATTTCAAACTGGGGGGGGGGATTGTTTTCTGGTTACTTGCTTGCGCGTCTCAGCGCCCCACATATGCATACGAAGCGCAGTATAAACACTGTCAGTCTGTCTTATGTGGGAAGGTTGAGGTGACTGCGCAATGCACCCTAAACTCATATCGTAAGCTCCATCAGAAGCTTTGCTATTCCCCTAGACCTTTACTGGCCTTGTAGGTGCTTATGGTTCCGGGCTTGTCAGCCTTGTGGTATGCGGCAGCACTCTTGTCCCTCATCTCTTAGAATTTATGTGTGTGACCTTTGGTTTCACTGATAGCCGCTCAAAGCTTCCATTACATGGATGATTCACTCATCTCTGCGCGCTTGGCTGAGGCATTGTGCACGGAGTGTGTCAATGTGCGTTCCCGTGGAGGGAGCTGCTGTTTGTTCTATCCCCTTGATTGCAAAGGCACGGGTACCCAGTGCTTAATTCCTGGAAGAAAAAATAAAATAAGTGCCAGGGCCCAAAGTATCCCTAAGGTTGGAACTGCACTTTGCACTACCAACTACCCCTGCCAGTGCTGCAGAATGCCAGCACTAATGGCCTGTGAACGCACTGGTATTACTATTTTTTAGTGAATACTGCATTGTTTAACCGATGTGCTCTGCTGAAAATAGGCTGACAGTGCCACCACGTGCCAGTGTTAAGAATTACGTGCTGGTGCCGAGTACTGGCAAACACAGGCACAAATTAAGCACTATGTGTACTGCCACCATCAACCCCCATGAGGATGTAAACTTCCTGCCCAACTGGACGCAGGTTGTGTATATACTGTTCCTTTGCGTGGAGATGGTGCATACTACAGAGCAAATTAAGTCGTCTCCATTTAACGTAAACACCTGCTTTATGAATCTAAACCACAACATAACGAAACTAGTCGTTTTTGTAACAAATTGTATACTCTGATCCTCTTATTTCACTATTGCTGTCCTAAGGCCGTGGTTTAGTGTTGATTTACAAAGCATACTTTTAAAAATGTGAGTTTTCAGTGGACTGTCTGAATTTCTCCATGGTGATGTGATCGCCAACATTTTCTTTTCCCAGCTCACAACAGGGAGTCCGGCCTGTGCATGTGTCCAGAGACCCACAAAGCTTTGGTTTTATCTGTTCCTTGCTTTATCCAAAGTCCGTCATGGGGACAAAATTTACCCGGGCTTTCCCGCTCATCTGTTTGTAAACTCGAGCAAGTGCAAAATGGCGCTGGGCAACAGCAATTACTGCATGGTAACACTGCTCTCCTTACAACCTAATCGGACTCTCGTACTTTAAGATACAAATGAGGTTTTTTAGTCAAAATTTGAAGTGAGGCTAAAGGGACGGGACATGTGTGTCCCCCATTACTGCATCATCATCGCTAGTCAATCCTCAATGGCCCAATGCTTACTGAAAGACCGGTGTAACACCTTGATTTTTAAATAATTTCCCATTGTGCTTTTGAATGTTAAATAATATTTTGCACATTTTTATCTCTGTTAGACGGATGCTGCAAGAAGCCATATAAATAGTACTGATTAATATGAAAAATATTTGGTTTGAGGGCAATACATTTTCTTTCACAATGTTGGAGTCATGGAATAGTTTACAACATGCATGCTCTGTTGAATAGTGCTTCATGTGTATTAAAAATATTTATTGAAATTTAGTTTTATCTCCTTTAGGTAAGCATACATGTGAAATTGTATTACGTACTTGTGAATTGTCAGACTGAAGCTATTTTCTGTATTTATTTGTACCTCTGCCTTAATAATAAATAAATAGTCATTCCAGATTGGCAACTTGTTAGACCTCTTCGAATTTATATTAATTGATTTGTTGATGTTTGGATTTGATGTGTGTGTGTGTAGATATAGAGAGAGAGAGAGAGATATTCTCTGAAAAAAACAAAGGTTAAAGTAATGTTATAGTTGGTGAATTTATCAGTGATAACATTAACGTTTTGAACTAAAAATAACACAAACTAACAAGCTATTAACTATAACTTGCGCCCACCATGCACTGCTTATGACCTCACACATGACATGTACTGGGACAGCATTTATGCCCTCACTGATGACATCACTGATGACCTCATCCAAGATGCCTTTGCACTCCCTGTCCTGTAAACGGTTATACCATTAGAGCTATGAAAGTAAGTGCAAAATATCCTAGAATAACATGAAACATATTTACTGCTATCATACAATCCCCATAGGTAAAGCAAGTGTTATGTGCAACATTGACCCTGTAGCATATAATTCAAGGGTAGCTGAGTTCATGTTGACTATGAACCACAGATGAAAGTGTAACTTATCCTGCACATGATGTTCATTCTGTACACAGCTGTTCAGGGAAAACCAAGTTCCCCCAGATACTCGAGCCCTGTTACATAATTACTGCTGCCCTACTAAGCTTACTCTTTGCCTGTATCAAACCCCTGACAGTCACTGAACCTATACTGAGAATTGAAGTGGATATGAGTGGAAAGTGGGTACTGTTAACAGTGTTTACTCTATGGAGAGAGTTTACTCTGTACCACACTTTTTGCAGACAGTGAACCTTTCAAGAGAAATACACCAGAGTATTAAAAAGTATCTACGATTTCCCCCCCGTTCCTGGTCCATAGCCCTCTAGCTCCCTCAGTCTGTCCCCCGCCTCAACCGCCCCCCCCCCTCGCTCCACTCACCTCCCCGGACATGTAGGCATGTGGATCCCCCCCAAGCAACCACAATCCCCCCACCTCCCGGGACTTAATCCATTCCACCAATCCAGTGGCTCATGGCCCTCCCCATATAGACTCACAGGAACCCCCCCCCGCACCGCCGACGAGCCCCAATGCCCCATTACATATTCACCATTAAGGAACGGGATCTGCGACCTACTCCACGGCCTTGGCGACGACGCCCGCCCCCCCCCTCTCCTTCTCCCTCTCTTGAACGGAGGCTTACTCAGGCGCTCATTCCCTCCCTCCCCCTTTCCGAGGAAACCACTGGCTCTACCCCCACTGCTGCCAGTGGGACTGCTTGGTGTTCAGTACCCATTGTTCAGGCCTGGCGTCCTGTGCCAGGATGGTTGGCTAGGTATACTGACTCCGCTGATATGCATCCCTCCAATGCTACACCCACCACCCCCACCCCCCTTTCAGCCCATGGGACCCCCCATCCCCCGCAGCCCTCACACTCCCACCATACATTCGTTGGAGGCTGAGGGGGAGCCCAGAAGTTCTAGAATAGGGCGACGCCACTGTTAAAATAAGTTAGGATAACTCATTCACATGTAGTCTGACACTCTGGGGGGGCGCACACACCTGTATACTATGCAGAGAACATTCCAGTTCGAACAGACTTTGGCAGCTGGTTGGGTTTTAGATGGCATTATTAGGGGAATGTGCATGCACCTTTGTCCTCGCAAACTGTTACATTTTGCACCCATCCTGGGACCATCCACTAGGTGGCGACATCTCACAACCTGAGCTTGAAGGGTGACTCTGGCTAAAGGCGCCAAAGTAACTGTAGCAAGAGAAGAGACGCCTTAAAGGCCCACCTGCTTTCATCGACCTCTTACAGCCCCTTGTCCATGACAGAGCTCAAGCATGGAGAGCTCGCCTCCCTCTACCCCGCTCTGGCCCTCAGCACTGATCATGTCGAGATATACGTGAGTGTAGGGAGAGGTGCCCTCAATACTACAAGATTCCATGCCTCGGTGGCTCGCAGAGCATTGGCTGATCTCACTCACGGAGAGGTACAGGAGTACGGGTGTGGCGGGTAAATGAGGAAGGAGTGTGTTTCTATGTGTGTGTGTGTGTGGGATGGGGAGGGTGGAGGGTGGAGATAACAGGCCGTGCTCGGTGCCTCGGGGGCTCCCTTCGAGTGGGAGAGGCAGCGCTCCCTGCTTCTCACACCAAGGAGTCCATTCGACAAGCCCGCGCTGGCCCGGCCTTTGCACCGGTGCTCAAGTGGGGCAGAAGAACACTGACGGCCTGTGGCTGCGAGGGCGGGATTGGGTGATGTGACCCGTGCGCCCCTCGGTCGGGAGATGCTGGAGGCGGCGCTTGTACGCGCTGCCGTGCTGCTACTGTAAGAGGACCGAGCCTGCGAGGAATCCGTACATGTGTCGCTGTATTGTAAGCCCTGTAGCCTCTGTATCCCTGGGGGATGCCGTCTCCTGCGGGGGCTGTGTGACACGCAGAATAGCCCTGGTATCGGAGACCTGAGCTGCTCAGATGTTTGAGACTGCGAGGATAACGTTACTGTGTAATTCTACAGCTGTGATTTGATGTCATCTGAGGGATTGGATAGTGCTGCTTTCTGAAATATGTTTCTAGTTATCACCCCTTTCACGTTCTCGCACTCCAGCTTAAGTTCCTACGAAGGCTTCTTGAACCCTCAATATATGAATTCACAAATCTGAAATGTACGTGAGCTTGGTTGTGGCGGGGGGAGGGGGGCTTGAGTCAGAGGGCAGCCAAGAGTATAGGCTTGGTGGTGTGGGACAGGGGAGGGTACCAGAGGTGAGGGCGTGCTGAGGTGGTGACCATGAAAAGTGATGAGTGGAGAGGCAGATCCGGAATGTGGACGGAGATTGGTAAATATGGAGTGGAAGGGGGTGCTAAGGGACTAGTCATGGTGATGGGGAGAGGAAAGGTCCCCTTAGTTGCCCAACGAAAGGAGAGACCACCGAGAATGAGGGGAGGGGAGGGTGTTGACTATTGAACTTGAGGGACGAGGTATGGTATGGAATGGGAAAATATCTTTGAGGCATACTGGATTGATTCGGGGTTTAGAAGGGACAGAAGGCATGAGGGTATAGTGCTGGGGGGGGGCAGATAGTAGTAGGATGAGATTGTGGGGGTGAATGTTGTGCAGTGGTAGAGAAGGAGGAGGGTAATTTCTAGTGCCCCAGGTAGGGCAAGTCGTGGAGTAGGCAGAGAGGCAGGGGCCTTAATGTGAGCAAGAGAGGCATAGGCCTTAATGAGGGCAAGAGAGGCAGGGGCCTTAATGTGAGCAAGGAACGTACCCCGGAAGTGCAGGTGGATAGCAAAAATAACCTGAATTGGCTCTCATTGCCACTGTAGCTTCTGCACTATGATAGCTACGCCCCCCGCGTGCAAGGGTTGTTTGAGGGAGTGATGGTGCAGGGGAAAACTGAAGCGGTCATGGTGATGGGGCAGAATTCTTCTTTGTCTGGAGGTACTTATAGATGTTGTGCCAGGAGATAGAGGTGGCTAGGAGGGGTGAGAGGTTTTCAGGTGGGGAGGAGCCATGCTAGAAGTAGGAGTGGTTTTTGAGTTGGTGTGAGGTCAGGGGTGGTAAGTGATGAGATGTAGGTGAGATGCAGTGACGTGTCTGGTCAAGCAGGTAGAGGCGGTAATGGTAGGGAGTAGTAATTTGGAGTACAGTGGAATGTGGCTAGGTGAGGGCGTAATGGGTATTGTCCGAGCCTCTGAATTTATGCGATTTTACGATCGTGCCATTTATCATATAATTAAGGAATTGTCACCTTTGCCTTAGTACAGCATGTGCTGTATTAATATGCAGATTTTAACAAAGTGTTTCTAGCTCAAACGGATCAAACCGTACTAGCACGTGTTGCAGCGCAGTGGAAGGCCCTTTCCAATGGTTGATTCGGTTGCTTATTGCTGCATTTGGGTGTTGCATTGGTAGTAATGAACTGAAATCTTTGCCTGCCCGGACAGTGTTAACTTTTGTTAAAATGTTTAAATAATGAGGTAATACTATCTCTCAAAATGTGCCACATACTGCTGCATAATTTGCATTTTCTTGCCATATAATTTAGTCAACTCTGCCACATAATTTGGTCTTAACCTTCCGTATAGTTCCGATGGCCCTGGGAATACCTTAAAGGGAGCACAGCAGAAAAGGAGGTGTTCGGTGGTTGGGGAAGAGAAGGTCTTGCATCTAAGTTAGTGCTAAGAAGTTGCAGAAAGAGGTGTTGTGGTGGGCAGTGAAGAGCGGTATTTGACTAGGCTAGTGGCGGGGAGGGAATAATGGAGCCTTCGGAACCCTTATGGTGACGACATAAACCATGAGCCCCAAGGCAGTGGTTTGCAACTGTAACGAGAATAAGGAGATGCAAATATACGACCAAGTTATACGTGTTACCTGATTATATATATTTATTTCTATAATTAAATATTTTATAATGAACATTGATTTTGGGGTAGCTGGCTTGAAAAATATATATTTTTCAGAGTGCAACTAACAGAGGGCATTTACTGTAATTAGAATGTTTAAGTTTTGTTTGCCTTTCAAGAATACAGTGTTCACAAAACGACGGACTTTGGTGAGGGCTAGTGAATTTGTGATACTGTGGCTGCAGTGTTCACCACATAATTATGGGTTTGCCACTTAGTTTCTTGATTTCACAAAAAAGCAGATGCTAGCTTAAATGGATGAAAATAAGCATTTTCATCGTGTACTCTAGTTACCCTTACCATATAATTTGGCCCTCCATGTCATATAATTCTAGTAGCCCGACCATGGTAAAGCTTTGCAGAGTGTTGCTGTCATTATGATGATTAAATCTGTAATTCACAGGCAACCATGAAACTTTTTCCATATTTCACAAATCAAGGTGGAATATGGGTTTTTATACCACTGTATTTTGTGCAACAGAAGGACCCAAACATGTAATATAAATACGTAGTGCTTTAAATGGTCGTGTGCTGCCAATTACTGAGCGCACCTGGACTACTTCAAATTAAAATGTAGAGTACCAGCTTTTCTCCGTAGTAGTGCAATACTTTTAATGGAGAGCAACACCGCTTTCCAGTAGCTATATGTAATGTTTACATGCTGCTACTCTGGTTACAGCAGAAATGGCTAAAGACCTTGGCGAGACATAACGGAGTTCTCTTTAGTCATATGACCATCTGGGTCTAGAACTCCAGCTCCTACTTAGAAAATGGAGGCCATTTTTCAGATATGTCGTTTTCAGTCTTGACAATAGTAATGTTCAAGCTCTGTTGCGTGAACAATATCCTCCTGGCGCCGCCTAAAAATATTCTGCCCACAGAAATACCTCTGGAATGCCATCCTCGCTGCAGAAGTAATTATCAGCTTATTCACTACCTGTGCAGAATCCTTCTGCTGTAGTATCCTTCAGTAGAGGGTTTAACATTTTCCCCCACAAATTGTAGGATTTGCCACTCCCACAAAAATTTAACTCCGTACTTTCATGCTTGGGAGGTCCAGATGGCAGCGCGGGTGGTTTAGGTCATCGCAGTTGAGGTCTGATGTTCCTTGATTGGTGCAGCTGTACAATTATTCCAATAAACATGCTCTACAATAAAATGTAGTGGTCAGAAGGAAAGGTTTGTATTTCCGCTGTAGGTATTTTTTTATTTTTTTCCCCTGCACACCATTTGGTTGATGGATGTTTTGGGTTCTATGCTGAAGACTTGGCTTCTTCAGCACAAAGGTATTTATTTTTATTTATTTATTTATTTGATGAGTTTTATATAGCGCTGGCTAGACCCGGAGGTATCGGAGCGCTTTACATGAGAGTTACAAATTGTTACAAAGTTACATCAGATACAAAATACATCAGTTACTAGGACGTTACATAGAATAGAAAAAAAACGAGAATAAGGGAGCGTAGATGGTGAGGAGAAAGAGGGGTAGCAAATGCAGATCAGATCACAGTCAATAGTCAGTAAGGGGGAACAAGGCGCTGATCAGATGAATGAGTCAGTCAGGAGGAATGACGAGACCGTAAGATGGCGGTTTCAGGCTCCAGGTACCTCGTAAACAAAAATGGCGGCATTGCGGGCAAACAGAAATTGGGTAAAAAAAAATTCCAAAAAGGAAAACCTACCCCACGAGCAGGGTTGAATGGGGGCTGATACCAGATCCATAATGAAGGAAGTCAAGAGGTCGTTGATCACCCACGAACACATCGGTAGACCAGGAAAAACAGGGAAGACGCGGGAGCTCAGGCAGCCGCCTCATAAGGGGAAGGCAGCCAAGGGGACAGGCGGGCGCGTCAATGCGGGCGAGGGAACCAACTCGAGGTAGAACAAATGGTTCCATGGTTTTCCCAAGTTGGACTCTTGAATCTTTCAAAATAAGTTCCAAGAGGCACTAGGGTGCCACACTCCATTGAGGATGAGCAGCGTGTTATTTTAACTGCGATCTGATTTAGCACTTGCATATCGACATGCATGGATCCTTCCCTCCAAGAGACGTCTCAATAACGCGATCGTTTGGCACTCTGACATCCAGTCAAAGGGAAACTTTCTCACCAGTGCCTAGATAGCTCTGACAGAGAAGGAGAGGCATGAATCTTCTTGGCATGCAGGGTGGAGTCTCCTTGGACACTTTTTGCAGACCTTCAAGAGAATGGGTTGTGGTCCTTGTAAAGCCCGCGTGGGCGTGTGACGAGACTCTTAAGCACTAAATTCAGATTAAAATGAAAAACTCGCCAGTTTTCAGCTAATCGGTGTCAAATGGGCAGCAAAAAAAGATTGAGTTGTATGACAGTATAATAAACTCTGAATGAGATTTGGTAGCCGCGAGCATTCACTTCAATAGGATTGGGTAAGTGGCTTCATTCTTGCCATAGTAAAACAACTTTAATGAGCCGAGCGGATTTTGGTCTTAACTTGCAGGATGTTTGAATTATGAATGGTTTGTGCATTTTAACTTAATGATTTATAGAAAAATCCTAACTAGAAAGATTGTTAGAACACTACACTAGACTTTTTTTTAAATGTCACTTTTTCATTAATAGCCGTATGATCCATGAGATGCCTCACTACCTCCGAAACAACCTAAAAAAGGCGCGTTTTACTATTTGTAGTTATCTTATGAACTTAAGGTCTTGACCTTGGCCAAACGTGTCTGACATGTTATGCTGAGAAAGCACTTCCATCTTACTGCATGTTGGGCTAGACGTCTGTCCAGTAGCTTGTACCTCGGAGACGTCCCCATGCTGTCTGGGCCATCTAGTCTTCTCCAATTCGAGTCTGAAAAGCCAATGTGGGTGGATGGTCGAGTAATATGACCAGTCTTCTGAAAGGTCAGCAGGGCTTCAGAAGAGTCACCCACTTGCCATCCTTGCATAGTAAAGATGATTAGTTCTATCACAGGGCATGTTCTCAGAAAGGCTGGTAAGGCTTGGGCAGGATCTGTTGCATAACCGGATCATCTATGAATCTTTCCACGTCCTTTCAGAGGTGCTCCTGCCTGGGATTCATGCTACTTTAAGCTTTTGTTCCCAGTGGTTAGCGATAAAAATAGAAACTGATAGAATGTATGTCTTGGCCAATTCAACGGTGCACACATCGAGGCCCAAATCCACATGCAGTCCAAGGAGCAGGGCAAAGGCTTGATGGTATTTTTTTCCGCCGTGTCCCAAAACGTGGGATGTCTCTGTGCCCTGACCCCCAGATAACTCTCCAGGGGTGTCTAGATTCTAATAAGGTGCTGTGTGAAGAGTTTGATCCTGCTTTCTTGGAAAAGAAAGGGTAGCTGCAGGATGCAAATCCAATAAAGTCAACCATGTTGGAGTACGTTTAGGCTTCTCCTCCAGCATCCGTCTCACAGACGCACCTTTGGACACTCTACTTTGGAGACCTGTGCACCTTTTCACAGGGCCAGTGTCGCGGAGGGGGTCAAAACTACTGATCCCGCGTGGAGGTTACACGGTCTGTTTGGAAACAGGGAGCCTGAATTTGATTTGATTCAGGGCTGAAACAATTCTCATGGCTTTTGATTGGTCTGACAGACATAGGTGTCACAGGGTCACTTTTCGACCCCACTCCCGAGCGACTGTGCATCTCTTGAGTGGTCATGAAGCCAGTGAGGTACCCTTCTACAGCTTTCCTGCATGGTAGAGTGCAACTTGAGTAGTGAGCATGTGTGCGACTGTCCTGTCTACTCGCCCTTTGCATTTACCCAACTTTAAATTGTGGGCTGGGGAATTTGGGGACACACCTTTTCACAACCTTCTGGCGAAGCCAGGCGAGAAAAATGTCAATTTCTGGTATGTAGAAATACCTGTGGTTTTTGAGCCCTTCGTCCAAGTAATCAAGGACTTGTTCCGCATCCATAGTGACTGTGGACTTAGGTGCTTGATATGTTTGCTAACTCTACCTTGTGTCACAGTGGGCCCCTTATGGTCCACTTCCTGTACAGCGTCTGTAACAAGTTATCATTTGTAACATTTTTGTTTCTCCTGTGTGACTAAAAATGCAATGATTTGATTATTGAAAAGGACTGCAGAGCCATTACAAGAAATCAGTGTCGTCAAACTGTTTGTCCCTTTTAATGATGAGGCAGCTGGTTTTTGTTTTTTTAAATTATTAAATATGATTGGGTGGATGGGATTTTTGGTCCTATTTATAGGCTATTTGTATTTTATTTTGGTATTCTTTATTGTAATAAACCTGATTATTCATCTTCGTTTCACTGGTTGCTGGCATTGGGTTCTTACAAGGATAATCACTTTGGCAGACGATATTCTTTAGTAATAAAAAAATAAAATAAACCCTCTCTGCTATGTGGTTAATTAAACCTATTCTAGCTTTATCAGAAAGAACGACGTCGGGGAGTTCATCAGCTCAGATGCGCTAAAATATTGGCTACCAAGATGCTCTACAAGCTAAATTTAAGTATTACTCGGGGCTTGACGTCACAGCCGAGGTGCTTAATAGTGCTGCGAGTTCCTAGTTGGGTGGTTCACATTTTAACAGCCTTGATGAAGGTTCAGCCAACGCAGCCTGGATTCTAACTTGTCATATGTATGCGATAAACTGTCCAGCACGTGCACAAACAAATTAAACTGGTCTTTGTGGATCTCTGTGATAATGAACAACTACATTATGAAGGAGAGAGTACGAGAAACTTGCAGCGAAGGAAATGCATTTGATGTAGTATAGATTTTGAAGAATGACATTCTATATAAAGCTCTTCCTAGCCCTTTTAACAACCATAACAATAGCACTGCTTTTGAGATTGCATTAGGTGAAAATGATTGAAAAAATAGAACTGTTTAATGGCGACAGTGATTTTTATTTTTAATGCATTCTCAAAAGCAGTGCTATTGTTATGGTTGTTAAAAGGGCTAGTCATAGCTTTATATAGAATGTCATTCTTCAAAATCTATACTAGAATAAATGCATTTCCTTCGCTTTTTGCATCATTTTCACCCAACGCCATCTCAAAAGCAGTCCACGTTTTAGCTCTGTCAGATCATGTTAACTCTAAATGCTCTCCTCCACTGGACCAGCCCACGTGCACACTAGGTGCGGGTTGGTTTTGTGTTGATGATGGTGTGAGATTCATTCTAAACCCATTTTATCATTTGTATCCACAGACCGCGTCCCGGAAGAGCTGAAGGAACCCTTCTACACGGACCAGTATGAACAGGAGCATATCAAACCCCCAGTCATTCGCCTGCTCTTATCTTCCGACATATACTGCCGGGCATGCCGCCATTCCCTCCCAGCACCGGAGGACGGCGCTTCACCCAGAGACAATGCCGCTGTGCTGCAGCTTCTAGGGCGCCGGGGTCTGGCTCCCATGGACCAGGACAAGCCGGTCAAAGATGTAGATCTAAGGCAGAGCCCCATCAGGATGGTAAGCCTTTGCTACTCAGTCTGTGCCTCTCAGTACCCAGCTGTCTTTCAGGTGGTGCCTTTGTGGTGGCATCGGCATTTTTTTTGCATTGTGCCCAATTCTAAAGGCAATTGTCATGACATTTTTTTCAATTTGAAGTCTTGATTTTGTCCTTTTTTTTTTTTTTACCTCTTTTATTTTTCTCTTTAATGTTTGACATTTGCAAATTCAATTAGTTTGTATCTATGCATGTGTAGACTTGGTTACTCTGTCTAATGACCTCCCCTTCCCGCAATGTTGGCACCAGTCTAAGAGGTGGTACTGCCCTCATCTCTGCATCTTCAATTTACCATAATAATGGGTAAAATGATCCACATTGAATGATGTTACAGTATGTCTAGATAACTGTTGTCATAATGAATGCTATG